>JAANYP010003541.1:25200-107749 GCA_020465985.1 Centrapalus pauciflorus | reverse complement strand
ACAGCATGTTTCACACAAAACCGTTCAATAATAAATAAAAGATTCGGAAAGACTCCGTATGAGCTGATCAATAAAAGAATACCTAATGTTAAATTTTTCCATGTCTTTGGTTGCAGATGCTTTATATTGAATGATAAAGACAATCTGGGAAAGTTTAATCAAAAGGCGGATGAAGGAATCTTCATAGGGTATTCAAAGGAGTCGGTTGCTTTCCGAATATACAACAAGAGAACCAAGATAGTCAACGAGAGCGTAAATGTTAAATTTGACGAAGGAATGATAGTGGCTTCTGAACACACCAGTTCAGAACCCGGACCTAACAAGCAGACTTCATTGGAGTCAAATAGACAAAATGCTGAACAAAATGAATTAAATAAGTTGTTTGAGAACTTTTATGATGATTATTTTGAAACTCCCAAATCTAATGTTCAAAATTTGATGCCTGACAGGATCACTGAAAATCCAGTCGTAGTTTCAGATCTATCTCAACAACAAAGTTCAGAAGAAACTGGAGAAGCTTCAACAGCAAAAGTGCAGTCAACTACTGAGACTGTACAACCAATTGAACCTCCACAAATTTTTGAAACCCCTATTACTTCAGAACAGTCAGAAGCTCCTACCTCCGATGTTCCACCTACAACATCTGCAACAACTCCCGAACCATATTTCGATTCCAATCCCAACCAAGACCCAATAGAACCGTTTCCACATACAGTTAAGTGGACAAGAAATCACCCAATAGAGAATATCATTGGTGATCCATCGTCATCCGGTCCAAACCAGAAGGGCTACAATAAATGAATGCTTATTGGTAAATTTTTTAAGTAAGATTGAACCTAAAAATGTAAAAGAAGCCCTTCTGGATGCTCATTGGATTGTGGCGATGCAAGAGGAACTCAACCAGTTCGAACGGTTAAAGGTCTGGCGACTTGTTGAGCGACCAAAGGACAAATCTATAATTGGCACGAAGTGGATCTTCAAGAACAAGAAAGATGAACACGGCGTCATTATTCGAAATAAAGCTCGTCTCGTGGCCAAAGGATACAGTCAACAAGAGGGAATTGATTATGATGAAACATTCGCACCAGTTGCACGCATTGAAGCTATAAGGATGTTTTTAGCTTTTGCCGCACATAAAAATTTTACAGTATATCAAATGGATGTCAAAACTGCGTTTTTAAACGGGGAGCTAACAGATGAAGTATATACATATCAGCCTGAAGGGTTTATTGATCCTTCGAAACCTGATCATGTATATATTTTGGATAAGTCACTGTATGGCCTTAAACAAGCACCTCGTGCTTGGTATGATGCATTTTCAACATATCTGTTGAAATGTGGATTTACAAAAGGTGCAGTTGACACAACCCTGTTTATCAAACGTCAGGGGCCAGATATCATAGTAATACAGATATATGTAGATGATATAATATTTGGATCTACAAATCCAGAATTTTGTAAGAAATTCGCATTTTTAATGTCCCAGAAATTTGAAATGAGCATGATGGGGGAAATAAATTTTTTCTTAGGTTTACAAGTAAAACAATTGACTGATGGTATTTTTATCAATCAGTCAAAATATATCCAAGACATGTTAAAGAAATTTAACATGGTCAATAGTACTCCTATGAAAACTCCCATGGCTCCAGATTCAAAATCAAAACTCGATGTGGACATCTCAGGAAAACCTGTAGATGTAACCCATTATCGAGGTATAATTGGGTCATTAATGTACTTAACAGCCAGTAGACCGGATATTATGTTTGCTACATGTGTCTGTGCTAGATATCAGGCAAATCCAAAAGAATCACACTTAACTGCTGCAAAACGAATTTTAAGATATCTCAAAGGTACACCAAATGTTGGTTTGTGGTACCCTAGGGAGTCTTCATTTCATCTGACTGCTTTTTCTGACGCTGATCACGCAGGTGATAAGATGGACAGAAAAAGTACGTTAGGAGCAATACAATTCTTAGGTGACAAACCCGTATGTTGGTCATCCAAGAAACAACACTGTGTTTCATTGTCAACAGCTGAATCAGAGTACGTGGCTGTATCTTCTTGCTGTTCTCAAGTGTTGTGGATGAAAAGCCAACTACGTGATTACGGGTTTACACCAACGAAGATTCCAATATACTGTGATTCTCAGAGTGCAATAGCTATTGCATCAAATCCGGTGCAACATTCAAAAACGAAACACATCGACATTCGGTATCATTTCATTAAAGATCATGTAGAAAATGGAAATATAGAATTATATTTTGTACCTACTGAATATCAACTAGCTGATTTGTTTACCAAAGCGTTAGATGAAAAACGATTTAATTTTTTGGTATACAAATTAGGTATGTTGAATCGTTAAGATTTAATAATTCAGTAGTTTCAAAATTTTAATTTAAAATTTTCATTGTTTACGTGATTTTTATCTGATGTTAAATTCATGATTCATAGAAAGTTTATATACTTGAGAATTTAACGAGATCTGGAATGTCATGTGCAGGGGGAGCAGAAAACCAATTTATCTGATTTTGCATAAATCTGATAAAAATTATCTGTTATTTTGTAGGGGGAGCAGAGCTGAAAAATGGAATAATAAGTTGAGGGGGAGCAACTTTTAGAAAATCAAGGGGGAGGAAAAGTTTTTTTTTTTTTTTTTGTTAAAATTTTTTTATTTTTTTTTTATTTTTTTTATGTGATTTCAATTTTTTTTGTGTGGTTTTATGTACAAAATTTTTTTCTCTCTTAATGTGATTTTTTAAGTACATTTTAAATTTTGTTTTGGTGTGCTGTTAATTTTTTGTTAAAATTCAAATTTTTTTTTAGTCACAATTTTTTGATTGAAATAATTGGTATGTGGGCTTATAAGATGTAGTTGATGGACCGAATTTATCAAATTTGAAAAATTTGATATGGGCCGGGTAAAATTTCAATATAAATTTGAAATTTCAAATTCAAATTTCTTTTTCCGGAAATTACATCATCTTCTTCCACAAGCTTTCTTCATTTCAAAGAAACCCAAAAACCCACAACCGACGGTTTTATTTCATCAAAATTGTGAGTAAAAGTTTGTTTTTCTTTATTATTTCAGTTTGTTTGTGCATATTTTCAGTGTATTTGTTCAAATGTGAGTATGTGTTCGTATTTTTATTTTTTTTTGAGTTCTTGGCCGTTAATGGCAAATAGTTTGATTGGTACATGAAACTGAAATTAAGTGTGTGATGTTGTTCATAATGGTAATATGACTATGAATCTGAAGTTTCATAAGTCATTTTTACTTCACACACACACAATCATCGATTTTCCAATAAAACAGTTCGAGTTCTTGAATAAACTGAAATGTGAATTTTTAACAACTTTAAAGTTGTTTTTGTTCAAGGTTCAGTAAAACAAATATGTTTAAAATGCATTTTCGAAGGGGGTACAAGTGTTAAAACACTGAAAATGCTTCTTGAATTTAAATTCATAAAATCAGTGTGTTTTAGACTTGTCGAAAAATGAAAAGAAATAAACTCGAATAAAGCCTCATTCGAGTTTATTGGACGTAATATTCGAGTTGATCAACAGCTTCATTCGAGTTTCTTGAAAGTGTTATTCGAGTTGATCAACAGAGTCATTCGAGTTGAATGACAGTGTCATTCGAGTTGTGATGTATTGTCATTCGAGTTTTATCTGAGAATAATTCAAGTTGCATCATGACTCATTCGAGAAATAGTTGGGTTTCATGCGAGTTGACAAGTCTGTAACACTTAGAAAATTTTCAGAAATAAGTGCTTCAAAGATTATTCGAGTTGGGACTATGTTCTAATCGAGAAAATGACTTAGTCATTCGAGTTGGGTGTTGGATCCCATTTTCCAGTCGAGTTTAATACATGTTACATTCGAGTTTCATGTATATAACATTCGAGTTTTGTAGTGACTTAATCGAGTTTTACATGTCTTCATTCGAGAAACTCCAAGACTCATTCGAGTTGAGTCAAACTTCATTCGAGTTGTATCTAGACTGATTCGAGTTTCATAGACTCTTCATTCGTGTTTTACAGAGTTTTATTCGAGTTTCATAGACTCTTCATTCGAGTTTTACAGAGTATTATTAAATAGTTTGATTGGTACATGAAACTGAAATTAAGTGTGTGATGTTGTTCATAATGGTAATATGACTATGAATCTGAAGTTTCATAAGTCATTTTTACTTCACACACACACAATCATCGATTTTCCAATAAAACAGTTCGAGTTCTTGAATAAACTGAAATGTGAATTTTTAACAACTTTAAAGTTGTTTTTGTTCAAGGTTCAGTAAAACAAATATGTTTAAAATGCATTTTCGAAGGGGGTACAAGTGTTAAAACACTGAAAATGCTTCTTGAATTTAAATTCATAAAATCAGTGTGTTTTAGACTTGTCGAAAAATGAAAAGAAATAAACTCGAATAAAGCCTCCTTCGAGTTTATTGGACGTAATATTCGAGTTGATCAACAGCTTCATTCGAATTTCTTGAAAGTGTTATTCGAGTTGATCAACAGAGTCATTCGAGTTGAATGACAGTGTCATTCGAGTTGTGATGTATTGTCATTCGAGTTTTATCTGAGAATAATTCAAGTTGCATCATGACTCATTCGAGAAATAGTTGGGTTTCATGCGAGTTGACAAGTCTGTAACACTTAGAAAATTTTCAGAAATAAGTGCTTCAAAGATTATTCGAGTTGGGACTATGTTCTAATCGAGAAAATGACTTAGTCATTCGAGTTGGGTGTTGGATCCCATTTTCCAGTCGAGTTTAATACATGTTACATTCGAGTTTCATGTATATAACATTCGAGTTTTGTAGTGACTTAATCGAGTTTTACATGTCTTCATTCGAGAAACTCCAAGACTCATTCGAGTTGAGTCAAACTTCATTCGAGTTGTATCTAGACTGATTCGAGTTTCATAGACTCTTCATTCGTGTTTTACAGAGTTTTATTCGAGTTTCATAGACTCTTCATTCGAGTTTTACAGAGTATTATTAAATAGTTTGATTGGTACATGAAACTGAAATTAAGTGTGTGATGTTGTTCATAATGGTAATATGACTATGAATCTGAAGTTTCATAAGTCATTTTTACTTCACACACACACAATCATCGATTTTCCAATAAAACAGTTCGAGTTCTTGAATAAACTGAAATGTGAATTTTTAACAACTTTAAAGTTGTTTTTGTTCAAGGTTCAGTAAAACAAATATGTTTAAAATGCATTTTCGAAGGGGGTACAAGTGTTAAAACACTGAAAATGCTTCTTGAATTTAAATTCATAAAATCAGTGTGTTTTAGACTTGTCGAAAAATGAAAAGAAATAAACTCGAATAAAGCCTCATTCGAGTTTATTGGACGTAATATTCGAGTTGATCAACAGCTTCATTCGAGTTTCTTGAAAGTGTTATTCGAGTTGATCAACAGAGTCATTCGAGTTGAATGACAGTGTCATTCGAGTTGTGATGAATTGTCATTCGAGTTTTATCTGAGAATAATTCAAGTTGCATCATGACTCATTCGAGAAATAGTTGGGTTTCATGCGAGTTGACAAGTCTGTAACACTTAGAAAATTTTCAGAAATAAGTGCTTCAAAGATTATTCGAGTTGGGACTATGTTCTAATCGAGAAAATGACTTAGTCATTCGAGTTGGGTGTTGGATCCCATTTTCCAGTCGAGTTTAATACATGTTACATTCGAGTTTCATGTATATAACATTCGAGTTTTGTAGTGACTTAATCGAGTTTTACATGTCTTCATTCGAGAAACTCCAAGACTCATTCGAGTTGAGTCAAACTTCATTCGAGTTGTATCTAGACTGATTCGAGTTTCATAGACTCTTCATTCGTGTTTTACAGAGTTTTATTCGAGTTTCATAGACTCTTCATTCGAGTTTTACAGAGTATTATTAAATAGTTTGATTGGTACATGAAACTGAAATTAAGTGTGTGATGTTGTTCATAATGGTAATATGACTATGAATCTGAAGTTTCATAAGTCATTTTTACTTCACACACACACAATCATCGATTTTCCAATAAAACAGTTCGAGTTCTTGAATAAACTGAAATGTGAATTTTTAACAACTTTAAAGTTGTTTTTGTTCAAGGTTCAGTAAAACAAATATGTTTAAAATGCATTTTCGAAGGGGGTACAAGTGTTAAAACACTGAAAATGCTTCTTGAATTTAAATTCATAAAATCAGTGTGTTTTAGACTTGTCGAAAAATGAAAAGAAATAAACTCGAATAAAGCCTCCTTCGAGTTTATTGGACGTAATATTCGAGTTGATCAACAGCTTCATTCGAATTTCTTGAAAGTGTTATTCGAGTTGATCAACAGAGTCATTCGAGTTGAATGACAGTGTCATTCGAGTTGTGATGTATTGTCATTCGAGTTTTATCTGAGAATAATTCAAGTTGCATCATGACTCATTCGAGAAATAGTTGGGTTTCATGCGAGTTGACAAGTCTGTAACACTTAGAAAATTTTCAGAAATAAGTGCTTCAAAGATTATTCGAGTTGGGACTATGTTCTAATCGAGAAAATGACTTAGTCATTCGAGTTGGGTGTTGGATCCCATTTTCCAGTCGAGTTTAATACATGTTACATTCGAGTTTCATGTATATAACATTCGAGTTTTGTAGTGACTTAATCGAGTTTTACATGTCTTCATTCGAGAAACTCCAAGACTCATTCGAGTTGAGTCAAACTTCATTCGAGTTGTATCTAGACTGATTCGAGTTTCATAGACTCTTCATTCGTGTTTTACAGAGTTTTATTCGAGTTTCATAGACTCTTCATTCGAGTTTTACAGAGTATTATTCGAGTTTTATAGTCTCATTATTCGAGTTGGGTGTAGACTTATTCGAGTTGTCTAATGTGTCACCCGAGGTTGTTACAGTGTCATTCGAGAATCGTATAGGTTCATTCGAGATTCATCAGAAAATTTTTCTAAGTGTAGTATTGTAAAGTTTTAAGAAAAAAATGTCACATTTTTTAAGAAATTGTTATTAATTTGTGTTTTTCTAACATTGGTCTCTAAACGATTGACTTTGGAATTCTCTCAATAATTTTCAATTATTGTCAGGAATCCCGATGCTTTAAACAGAAACTCACAAGTTTTTGCAATTTCTGATAAAATGTTACAAGTTTTTCTACATTTTGAAGTTTGTCCTTTGTGTACTTGGTAAGTCTAACATGAACTTTATTTTTACAGGTATTCAAATGGCATCTCCTGTACAATCCCAAAATTCTAATTCCTCTGATGCTCAATCATCATCAAATCATACCCTCGTTTCTACCCCAGTCAGATCAACCTCTGTAGCCCGTTCTTCACAAACCCAAATTATTCCTGATAATCAACTTGTTAAGCCAAAACACTGTCTTCCTTTCAGGGATAATAATCATCGTTTAGATCCCAAAGTTATAAAAGTAAGCCATCCGATCATTGTGGATATTCTAAAAGGTCATCCTCTTGGTTATCTGCTTCAGTATAAGCCGTCTATTCCACAAGTGTACTTACAACAATTTTGGCATACTGTCAAATTTGTTCCTGCGGACGGTAATCACCATTTCAAAGTGACGATTGATCAATTCAAGACGAAGATCACTCTTGCAAGGCTTCGTCACAATTTATTTCTTCCACGCCGAATAGACACTGTGAACTTTCCAGAGTTAGCAGATTTTGAGGATTTTGTTTCTGATGAAGAGCTTGTCCATGATTTGATATGTCTAGGCTACTCAAAGCCACTTCCGAAGAGCTCCAAATTTCACAGAAATGGATTAAATGGCGAATGGTACACATTATTTGGTATCATAAATCGTTTCATGACTTCAAAGCATACGGGAATTGATAGATGTAGCATTCATTGCCTGCGGATATTCCATGGGATTGCATTCAACAAGCACTATGACTTTGCTCAGTGTATCTGGGAAGATCTAAAGGAGATTGTACTTGCTAAAACCACAAACAGAGCAAGGAAATTCGTTCCACTTCAAAGATTTATTCAGATTCTTACCGAGGGATCTTAAGGGCTAATGAAAATATTCCAAAGAGAGCCAATTCTCAAAGATGCCCTGACTATGTTATGATGAGTTTACATGAAGTGCCGGACTCTCCGACTGCCAACATAATGCCAATCCCAGAGTCATTACTCAAATATGCTGATCAAGAGAGTGAAAATGTGAAATTGTATCGAATAGATCATGCTCCAATAGAGACCCAAGAACCGGGTTCTCTTAGCCCAGGAGCTTTAAGGATTGAGGAACCTCAGCAAGGGGCTGAAGTTCAGGTTGCCCAGTCTGTGAGTGAGGGAGTAGGAAGTGTGAGGGGTGGTGAGGAAGAAGCAACAAAGTCAGATTCTGAGAGGACTTTATCTGATATTCAAGAAGAAGAGGGAGAAGGAGCTGATGATGATGATGATAATGATGATGATGGAGGTGATCATCATGAGGGAGGAGGTTTGATGATTGATATCGTACAAATAGCTGAACAGAGTGTGAGGGAGGTCCTAAGCCCAGAAAGCCGGGACATAGCTACATCTGCTGTTAGCTCTCCTATGAGAGTTAGCATTGAACAAGTCAGTATCCCACTGATGACTGCACACCCTCCTATCCACTCAATCTCCTCTCAACAGGAGATTGTTTCATTTGATCACCGGGATGAAACACATGATCTATCCGAAAGTCAATTGGACTTGATGGATATTGAAACAAGTGCACAACTGCCCGTGTGTACGCTTTCATTTCAATCACAAAGTCTAGATCCTATACACTTTAGGACACTTGAGTCAACTTCATTCGTTGAAGTAAGTGTGGCTGAACTTAGTGTTCCCACCGGAACACCCTTAGTAACGGAAGCATTTGTTGCTCCGTCACTTGAAGAGGGTGGAAGTCCAGTCAGAGAAACGCCAATCCCAACTCTGAGCACTGGCCACACAGAAGTTCTTTTTACAAGTTCGAGTGTTGTGTCAACTGGAAGTCTACGTGACCCAGTGGTGAGTTTATCCCCTTTTGTTACAGAGTCAACTTTGACAAGTGCACTGAATGCAGCTGTATCTGGTGTCAATTTACATGTTACTAATCAGTTAGCGGAAGTAATGGCTCAGATGACGAATATTCAGAAATTTTTAAAGGGAAAAGATGTTGCAGAGGAGTCTGTCAAGCAATCTGACTCAAAGCAAGCCATAGAAGAGTTGAAAGAAGAGTTGAAGGATTTTGTTTTTGAGCAGTTTGATGAGATGCGAGAGCGTATGATCAGTCTAGAAAACACAGTGGTAACTGCGTTGGGGAATCTTTCAGAAAGAGTATCTGCAGTAGAAGAATCCTGCAAGGCTCAAGCTTCCTCATCAAAGAGGAAACATGATGAGCATGACGATGACTCCGATGATGCTCCTCATGAGGGGGAGAAGAGGAGAAAGCTTGATGAACCGACGCCTGGAGTATTAATGATAACGTATCCGGAAAAGGAGTCGGAAGCTCAGGAGAAAGAAGCTGGGGGCTCTAAAGAATCAGCTGGTGAACAGAGAGAGCTGGGATTGATTCTTTATGAAGATGTTCCAGTTCCTTTGAACACTCAGTCTGATATCTATCACTTTGTCGAATATATTGATTCAGATGAAGACAATCAAGAGAAAAATCAAGATTTGAGTATTCAAGGGACAGGAGAAGAGAGAGAAGAGTATATAGAAGTTTCTGAAGATGATGACGTAATCACTTTGACGGATGTAGATTTTAGATCTGAAAGAATCGAAGAGGAGGAAGTGTTAGTCGAGGAAATTATGAAAGATGTTGAATCAACACCAACGGTTGAAAAGCCTGAGGTTGTTGTACAAGTTAAAGAAGAGTTTGAAGAATTTCATGTTGAGAGCAGTATGGCTCAAGAAACGGTTGTGTTAAATGAAGTTGAAGTTATGGATAGATTTTTCAACGAGTATGTGCTAGCTGACGAATCTGAGAAACAACACAGACTTAGATTTCAAGCACAACAAGTGGTCCAGAGGGAAATTCAAGATATGCTAACTTTGTTAAATCAGGATGAGATAAGCAAGAAGAAGTTGAAAAAGTTTGAACCTCCAGAGAACAGATCTGCTGAGTTTATCAGAAAAAGGAACAAGATGCCGTATATTGAAGATATTCTGGAGAAACGGATCTTTTGCAAAAAGCAAGCTCCCTGTTCATTCCACAAGCTGTTTAAAGTTCTAGAGCCTAACATGCCCAATCTGGTTAACTATGCCAGCTTTCTGAGAAACAAAACACAGGAGGTTGAGAAGGTTAAAAGTGAATTCAGAATTGTTGATCTTGTGAAGATTGAAAAAGAAAGATTTGTTAAGGTTTTCTATCCGAGATTTACAGTCACAAGATCTGATGGAAACACTTATGTATTCACAGAAGCCGACATGTTCAACATGCACTTGGTCGATATTGAAGATCTTTTTGACGAACTGTGCAGGAATAAAAGGAATGAATATTGTAGATTTGCGCTGAAGACATTGTTTCATTTTATGCATACCAAACTGGTATTAATGTCAGTGCAAGATCTACAGATTGGAGTTGAGAGAGGCATGAGGAAGATAAACATGACTGCGCCTCACAGAGATATTAAATTTGCTGGTGAGCTTAAAGAGTTTCAAGTTATAATGGTGAAGCATCCAGCTGTCATGTACAAAGATAGAAATAAAAGATTGAGAGCTATGAGAAGTGTTGAACTGAATAAGTTTTCTGATGGAACTTTGATTAAAGTGATGAATGGTCTGAAAGGCAAGCTGGCAGCAGATCAGAAGAGGAAGACAAAGAAAGGAGCTCTATCAGTTAACGATCGAAAACTCATGGTCGAGTTTATTTCCAAAATTGAATGGAGGCTGTCAGATCGAAAAAGTATTCGAAGATTTGAACAGAAGCTGGGATTGTCAACTTGAAGACTTTGCTACTTTCATCAAAGGGGGAGATTGTTGGAATATGTTTAGTTGATGAAATATCAAAGTCTAGGGACTTAATGTGTAATTTCCTTATAGTTTGTAATTGTGTATAAATAGTCATTTTGACTTTCTAGATTTAGAGAGATCTGTCAGAAGTCACTTTTTGTACGCATTAATTTTAGAGAGCAGCACTGTACGATCAGGAATATTCAGTTCATCATTTTGTAATCATCAAGTTCTTCAATCAAATCATTCGGTTAGTATTGATTACTTTTACTGTTCTTATTAATTGAATTGTGTTGATTGAATTGGTAGAAACTAGTTTTCACATCAATATCGGAGTCTGAGTCAGATACCAATATGATTTCAACTTTCTCATGAGCGGGCTCGAACTCTACCATAGTTGTCAATGGATGCCGTGGAGCTGGACCCTCGAACATGGGCTCGTCTTCTATCATTAAATATTCCTGAGCCTCCTGCATCTTTTCCCCTGACCCTTGAAACTCTGTTCCTTCTGTCTGTGCTCCCCCTATAAACAGCATCGGGTCTTCAGACTGAGTTTTTTGTCTTTTCTCCCCCTCATGACGATCAGGGTCGTCCTGATCGTCATGCTTTCTTTTCGGAGCCTCAGCCTGAGGACGGCACTGGAGTTCAATTACCGCAGACTCGAGGCGGTCCATTCTGCAATTTATCTGCTCCTGGACTTGTAGAATTAATCGTGTAAGCGCATCAATCTTGTCCGAGAGCTCTGCGATTTGGGTTTGGACTGAATGGGAGCCTGGTGGAGGCCCGGCTTCAGAAGCGACACCCTTACCCTTTATATTTGAGAGAAGGGCGGTGTGACGTTCCTCGGCAGCCTCCTTTTGGGCGTCCAGGTCAGCCCGGGTAATCACTCCGGTAGCACGCAGAGCTGCCGTTAACATCTCCAAGTTGATAGGGAGATGGCCGGAAGTGGATGGCATTGATTGAGCCACTCCAAGTCTTCCTTCCGTCATTTCTGGCTCCTGTATAGGACGCTCAGATCCGAAAGTTTGTGGAGCTGCCACGGAGGCAGCTCTTGGGGATGCCACGGAGGCATCGTGCGTTGTGTGTATATGAGGGGATGGAATTGTGAATGAAGGAAGTGCGGTCACGAGGTGACCTCTTTCAACACCGCCACTCTCCGAATGAGAGTGCGATGGTGTATGTGCAATGACCCCGTGGAATGAAGTGGTCTCCCTTTGAGTGGAAACGAAGTGGGTGGTGTGGGTGATTTCGACCGTTGGACTGACGGTCTTATGATAGGGAGTCCGACTGATTGGGCTTAGGTCACCCTCAGATTGAATATCTATTGCTCGCACGACAGAGACGGTTCGTTCTGAATCTGCCGTCTCTGTCACCTCACCACCCGCTCCCTCACTTACTAACACATGCTCCCTCTCACCTATTCCCAAGGATTGTTGAACTTCTGCCTGAGCTCCGCCATCCTCACTCATGTTGGCCTCACCTTCGGATTGGCTAGTCTCAGTCGGTTCTAACTGAGACTCATCCGGATAAAACTCTTGAATGTACGCCCTAACCCGTTCCAACCCCCTTGCCTGCAGTAGTAGTGATAAAGGAATCGTCGTTATTCGCACTGTAGGGGCCCCCTTTGGCAAAGTCAGCTTTTGTATGGCCACAGTGGGGTAGATGTCTGCTTCAGGACGTTCATGGATGTCCTCATCATTATCCATTGCATACTGGATGATGAGCTAAAAAAATCGTTGGAGAGGTATGTACTTTCTTCCCTTTTTGGTTCCCCTCTCCACATGTACTCGACGCAATTCCTCGAAGAGGAAAGCAGCATGATCAATGTGTCGGTCAAAGGCAAAGCCGGTGAACATGGCTAATACCTGAGCCGATGCGGAGTCGTGGCCGGAGTGCTTCGCGGTGAAGCACTTGTTGATAACATCAAAAAGGATCCGCCAGTGAGATTGTAGATTTTTAGTGCGGAAATCTGAGGGTTTGGAGAGAGGGCCATCATAACCCAGGGTTTGGATTTCGGTTAGGTTTTCGGGGATGGATGGGTTGGGATCAAACTGAACGTGGGTTGGTAGGAAGAATTTGACGGGTAGGCGAAGGATATGGCGTATGGCGGGTATGGTGATTTTGACTGGAACACAGTCGATGGTGGATGTAAAATGGGGTTCGGCGTCAGGAACATACTGGAATCTGTTCCAGAATTGTTGCAGATAAATCTGGGGAACAGCGATTGCGGTGGATAAGGCGTAATAGATGGGTGGTGAATGAGGACGTCGAATGCAAGGTTGGGGTTCTTTGGTTAGAATGGAAACGTCGAGCTCCTAGTTGTGTGGAATAAACTCGACAAACTCGGCGTTGGGAAGGATGGATTGTTCGGGTAGTTGTGCGTTATTATTTAGGATGGGGGGTGGGGTATGGTGAGGTTAACAGCCGGTTCCATCATCCTGCAAAGCTGCATCAAAGTTAGAATAATAAGACTTTAAATGATAAGGCATTGATGTGAAGTCTAGATAAGTGTGAAATAGAAACTGCCTGATCTATTTAGCATCAGGTCTTTATTAGTAGAATAAAACTCTACTAATAAAGTCCAAAGTCAATTTTTGAAGAGGCTGATGTTAGATCAGACCTTTTCACTCAAACATTAATCCTAAATCTAATCAATGTGCACCGTAATGAAAATATTTTTGGATTTTTAATTTTAGTGAAAATGCAAAAATGGAAAAATTTTAAAAAAAATTGCTAAGTGTTGGATTTCGGATGGTCCGAATTCGGATGAACAGTGTCACCAAATTCGGATCAGGACGAAATCCGGATGATCCATGAAATGGTATGTTAGGAGTCCGAATTCGGATGATGTGACATGATGGGCCAAATTCGGATTTGGTCCGAAATGCATGGAAGTGGTGATGGGGATGTGAGGTGGTCCGAATTCGGATGGTGCATGAGCATGGTCCGAATTCGGATGTGGTGCGGATGAAATGTTATGTATGCAATAATGACAAAGGACCGAACTCAGATGGGGAACGAATTCGGATCACATCCGAATTCGGATGAACAGTGCTGTGGCAATCTTAGACTTAAATGAATTTTCAAAATTTGAAATTCCTTGAAGGACCGAATTCGGATCTATAGAGACCGAATTCGGTTTATGAAAGTTTAAAAAATTGAAAAATTATACTAAGTGGGACATCCGAATTCGGATGATGGTCCGAACTCGGACATCCGAAATGCATGAATGCAGTTAATGAGTTCATGCAAAAATAAACGTGAACAGTTAAATTAACAAAAATGCATGAAATTACTGATCATATACTAAAAATACATAAGGAACATTTTATCTAACTACTACTAAGTAAAAATACTACATTAAACCACCTAAAATGCATAAAAATCGAAAAGAAAAAAGTAAAGAAAATTTGAAATTCAAACACTCAAAATATGAAGTTATAAACTAAAATAACGTTAAAAAGAGGTTACCTGGTGATGCCGAAGGTGAGAAATGCGAGAAAAATGGAGATCCAAAAGCTTGGAATTGGATTAATGGTGGCCGACGGCGGGAAGACGACGAGAGGGAGAGAGAAGGAGGAAGATGAAGTTTTCTTGAAAGTGAAGTAATGGGTGTTGACCGTTGACCCGCCCATATATAGGCGTGCGGGTCGAGTCGGGTCAAGGGGATCCGCGCCCAAAGATTGTGATGTGGGCCGCCGATTTTGATCAACACAACACTCACACACACAAAACACATAAAAAATATGGGCTTTAAGAAAATAAACAAAAACAAGATTAAAAAAAAAATTTGGCCCAATTTTATTACATCTTTTTGAATTTTTCCATGAAACTACAAAATAACATATTTTTGGTATTTTCTTTGATCTTTTAAGTTAAGATAAAATAAATCAAACTAAAATAAAATAAACTAAAATGTTTTTGGCTTTTTGATAAATTTGAAATTTAAAATCTTTTTAGGTTTTTCTGACCTATTAAATTAAACATGAAATTAATTTAAAATATGACCAACCTAAACTTTAAAAATTTAACTACTAAAATTAAAAAAGGAAACAAAGAATTATAAAAATTAATATCCTAACTATACTCCCCCTCAAATAGATACCGGTTCCTTTCCTTTTGTTTTTCAGATAGATTTCTTGAACCTTTTCAGCCTTTAAGAAACAGGCAAACCTGGATAATGTTTGCGTCCCACTTCATGATGAACAAATCACACAGCAATTTGTCAGGATCATTATTTATTAAAAATGTACACAGATAAGGAAATATTGAGTTTCAATTTTGTGACACAAGCCTTAAATTTAAATAACAAATATTTTCTAAAATAAAGGAATTTCAATCAAGATAGATTGAAATAGAATTATTTAAAATAATATCTGATATTTAATTGGAAGGCGGATTCAACATGCCGATATGGGATACTAAAAACTGAAAACGAGGTTCGTCTAAAGCTTTAGTAAATATACCCGCAAGTTGATATTCTGTGCCAACAAAATACACCTCAATGGTTCCCTTTTCTACGTGATCTTTAATAAAATCATACCTGATATCTACGTGTTTCGTTCGAGAGTGCTACACGGGATTGCAAGAGATGGAAATTGCACTTCGAGAATCACAGTAAATTGGGATATTGGTGAGTGAGAATCCTTAATCGCGTAATTGTATTCTCATCCACAGCACTTGAGAGCAACAGCTTGCAGCTGCTACATACTCAGCCTCAGCTGTGGATGTGGAAACACAATTCTGCTTTTTGGAAGACCAACTCACCGGTCTATCTCCCAAGAACTGTATGCCTCCCGACGTGCTTTTTCTGTCAACTCTACAACCTGCAAAATCAGCATCTGAAAAAGCAGTAAGATCGAAATCGGTTCCCTTTGGATATCATAGACCAAGATCGGGTGTACCCTTAAGATAACGAAAAATGCGTTTTACCGCAGTTAGGTGAGATTCTTTTGGGTCGGCCTGAAATCTAGCACAAAGACATGTTGAAAACATTATATCTGGCCTACTAGCAGTCAAGTACAGTAAGGATCCTATCATCCCTATGTAAGTTGTATTATCGACATTTTTCCTAGAGGGGTCGGTGTCTAACTTACAGTTGGAGGCCATGGGAGTTGCGATACTCGTGCAAGAGTCTAACTCATACTTCTTGAGAATGTCAAGAGTATATTTCGGCTGGTTCACAAAAATCCCATCTTCAAGTTGTTTGACTTGTAATCCGAGGAAAAAGTTCATTTCCCCCATCATACTCATCTCGAAGCTGGACTCCATTAGGGCTGAAAAATCCTTACAGAAATTACTGTCAGTAGATCCAAATATAATGTCGTCGACATATATCTGTACCAGCATTATATGTGGGCCTTCCCTTTTAGTGAACAGAGTTGTGTCCACCACACCTTTACAGAAACCGGCAGAAATAAGGAAATTAGAAAGACTATCATACCTTGCTCGAGGTGCTTGTTTTAAACCATAGAGGGCTTTATCTAGCACATAAACATGGTCAGGTTTATGTACATCAACAAAGCCTTGTGGTTGTTCAACATACACCTCCTCGTTAAGTTCACCGTTTAGAAAGGCAGTCTTGACGTCCATCTGGTACACTTTGAAATCCTTGTGTGCCGCGTACGCCAAGAAGATTCTGATTGCTTCGATCCGTGCAACTGGAGCGAAGGTCTCGTCATAATCTATCCCTTCTTGTTGTCGGTAGCCTTTGGCAACAAGTCTTGATTTATTCCTTATCACAATGTCGTTCTCATCTCGTTTGTTCTCAAAAATCCACTTTGTTCCGATCACTGTACGGTCTTTTGGTTTGGGAACTAACCGCCATACTCTTAGCTGTTAAAACTGGTTGAGTTCCTCTTGCATTGCAACTATCCAATCTGGATCTTACAGGGCTTCATCCACACGAGCGGGCTCTATCATGCTAAGGAATGATGTGAAGAGGCATTCATTAGCAGATGCCCTACGAGTTTGGACTCCTGTTGACACATCACCAATGATTTGATCTGTTAGGTGACTTTGGGTCCATTTAATCTTGTGTGGAAGGGGTGCTCGGGATGGAACCTCAGTGGTTAAAGTGGGAATGGATGAAGATTCGTGGTCAATGGTTTCAAATGATGGTACCACTGGTTCCGGTTCGATTTCCGAGTGTTCAGGTGAAGGAAGGATCGTTGGTATTATATGTGAGGGTATTATAGGAGTGGATTCAACTGCGGATGTATTGGTGGATGATGTAGATGGTGAGGGTATGATGTGGATGAATATGGAGCGGAGAAACTTTGTGGCGCAGTTGAACTGGAAGGATTACCTACATTATTGATAACATTAGACTGTTGGGAAATAGTCTAAGTAGGTTCAAGCTGTTAGCTAGACTTCTCAAACTGTTAGTAGAGTTTATATGTAAATACAAAGTTCATGCTGTTAGTTGAAGAATCTCGAGCTGCCAGTGTAAAAGTTCAAGCTGCCAGAGTAAATCAACTCAAGCTGCTCTGTTCATGCTGTCAAGTGATTCAAGCTGCTCAACAGTTTCATAAACAGAAAGTGCTGATTTTCAGGAAAAGATATCTACACGAAGATTCCAGCATATCTACTATCAGAGAAGTCATAGTCCTTCAAGGAAACAAGTCAAGAAGCAATATAAATACATAGAATAGGTCTTTCTATTGTATAGGAGTTTTCTGCACATTCGAGTCTGTAATTGCTTTTTGATTGAGTTTTCATAAGCCTCTAAGGTTGTAAAACCCTAAGAACAGTCTGTGTTCTTCGTCTAATCAAACAGATTAGAGGTGATTGTAATCATTGAAATCAGCAATACAATCAGTTTTGATTATTTCTTGTGTTTATTTATTATTGTTTCTGAAAGTTTTTGTTAAAATAATTAAGTGTTATTCCGCAAACTTCTTAATTAAACTTTGATTCAAAGCAAGATTATTGATTTATACTCTGAAAAATTCAAATCAGCTAGTCTTGGTTAATTAGTTTTAGATCCTGACATAGACACATTAGCGTTAGGACCGAAAAATTCAACATAAAAAGGATCAAACAAATTAACCAAATCAGAAGAAGAAAAAGAAATGGGGTTATTAGAAGAGTCTCCAGGCATTTGAGTAATGCGAGGTCCTGATTGATCAACTTCGGGTGCCAGTTCAGCCAACTCATCAAATGTGACATGCACACTTTCGTTGACTGTTCTGGTTCGGGTATTGAATGCGCGATATGCCTTCGAGTTGGATGAGTATCCAATGAAGATCGCTTCATCCGCCTTTTCGTTAAACTTCCCGAGGTTGTCTTTGTCGTTCAGCACATAGCACCTGCAACCAAATACACGTAAGTACTTGATAAGTGGTACTTTATTCAAAAAGAGTTGGTAAGGAGTTTTGTTAAAGCGCTTATGGATAATGGAGCGATTTTGTGTATAGCAGGCTGTTGATACGGCTTCGGCCCACAAGAACGGAGGTAGCTTCGAGTATGTGAGCATTGTACGAGCGGCTTCCACAAGCGTACGATTACGCCTTTCCACGACCCCATTTTGTTGAGGCGTTCGAGCAGCAGAATATTGATGATGAATGCCTTTGGATCGAAGGAAGCCCTCAACTACCGAGTTCTTGAACTCCGTGCCGTTATCAGATCTGATTGATTGCACTGGCAGCTGCTGTTGGGTCTCGACACTCTTGATAAAATCTATGATTTCTTGAGCTGTCTCGTCCTTGGAACGCAAGAACCTGACCCATGTATATCGTGAATACTCATCAACGATAACCAACACATATTGTTTCCCGTTTATGCTTTGAGTCCGCATCGGTCCGCATAAATCCATGTGAAGTAACTCCAATACTCTTTTTGTTGATGGTTTGGGTTTTGGTTTTTGAGATGATCATTTCATCTTTCCTTTCTCACAACCTCCACACAGATGGTCCTTTTCATAGCACAATTCAGGAAGACCTTTAACCAATTGTTTTGCAGCTAGCTTGTTGATATTGTCAAAGTTCAAATGGGATAATCTTCGATGCCACAACCAAGAGTCTTTTGAAGAGGCTTTTGATAATAAGCAAATGTTATCCTTCACTATTAGCTTGGCTACGTCAATGGTGTAGAGGTTATAGTTTCGGGAACCTGTTAGGATTTCTTTTCCATCCATACTCTTTACACTGTAGTTCTTAGCTCTAAAAGTTACCTCTAGTCCTTTGTCACAGAGCTGTCCAATGCTAAAAAGATTATGTGATAATCCCTCAACATAGTCAACGTCCTTGATGACCAGATTATTTAGAACTAAGTCTTTGTATCCTTTGATGTGAGCCTGATGGTTGTACCCGAATTTTACCGTTCCGCAATACTGTTCAACTACGTTGGACAACAATTCTCTTCTTCCCATCATATGCTTGGAGCAACCCGAATCCATATACCAAATGGACTTAGCCTGAAATGCAATTAAATTCATACAATGAAAAACTATATGCATTCAAACACATCCATTTTTTATTCACAATCAAACTGTGTTCTGAACCGAGATGTTCAGAAAACATGAAGAGATAAGACCGGGTCCTGGGCTGTGTGCACAGAAGCCAAACATGTCGGTTTAAGCACAACCGACAAGCAAGAGAACGGGTCCTAGTCTATGGTAACTAGAAGCCATATCATTGAAGAACGGGTCTTGATCAAAAGTAACCAAGAACCATCTGCATAAAGATCACACAACTTTGGGTACCCACCTCAATATGGGTCCCTTTTTGTTAGGAGTTTCAGATTTATATGGCACGTGTACAGTGTTAGGAACCCATTTAGCAATTGTGTGTGGTCCGAATGCATAACCCTTTGGAATCCATTGAAGATTGGATTTATTGGGCTTTGGAACCTTAGGCGCTGAAATTGCCTTTGGTTTTGTCTTTTTGAGACCTTTTTGACCATTGCTTTGGTTTTGGGCCTTCGCAACGGACAAGTCTCAATTTTATTTGAGGCTGATGATGCAACAATTTTTGTTTTCTTTTTCCGAATTCGTTTAACAGGATATGGCACGAAAGCATTCATTTCAGGAACCTGTCGTCTATAGCAAGTTGGATATAGATTAAATAATTCACTGAAAGAGTACTTTAAAGGAACAATAGAATTCGGTACATCATTACACACATTGTCACACACATTGTTACAAAAATTGTCTTTAGAGATTACAAACATCCTATCTCTAGTAACAAATTTATTTTGGCATTATAGCATTCTTCACAAAAAAACTTGAAAAATCCAGCATGGTGGTTTTTGGAACTCTTCTTATATGATCTGTAGGAACAAAACGATTAGAGTCAGTAAGCATGGAAGATTTAGACTTGACATAATTTTCTTTTTGTTGGTGAGTGGGTTTCTTAAAAGACTTAGATTTGATCTGAGTCTTTTTAGAAACCTCATTTTTAAACGGTTTTGAACACTCACCTTTATAAATGAAAGAAGGTCTCAGCTTTCGCCTTACCTTTATTTGATGACACATGTGGAATTTTGATGGAATGAGAAACTGTTTGTTCTTTTGAAAAATCTTTCAACCTTTGTGAAACCATTTCAAAATTTTCTCTGTAGACAGTTACTTCCACAGATTGTTGAAAAGTTTGATTTACCAATTTTTCTTCGCTCTTAAGAAGAGCATCTTGAAGATCAAGAGCTTTCTTTTGATACGACTTCAATTCCTTTTCTAAAACAGTGATTTGTTGATGAAGAACTTTTGCAGAAATATAAAGTTGAGGAGTTGATTTTACGGTTTCTGTTTTCAATTCAGCTTCTGAATAAGTTGACAAGAAGTCTTCCTCTAAAGTGGGTACTCTAGAGGGATAACTCTCGTTAAGATCTTCATATTGAAAAGAAATTTCTTTTTCTTTATGAGCAACACGTTTCTCATTTTCTTGGTTTCAAACTTCTTTTGATGACTCAAAAAAGAAAGATTTAAGACCGGCTCCCATATAATTCATGTCATAAAATAAAGGTAAAACGTTTTCTGCCTTTTCCAAATATTTAGGATTTTTAAAATCGATTCCTTGTTTAGAATGGTAAAACATAGTTTCTTTGGGCTGATTTAAGTGGATAGTTTGTTCTGTTTGACCCCTTTTTAAAAATGCATCGTCAAGGGTCTTTATTCGTGAGTACGAACTTATCCTCTTTTCTTCAATCATTTTATATTTTTCTAAACTGTCTATATTTTCTATATTTACCGTATCTAACTGTTTTGTAAGTACAGAAATTTCTTCTTTTAACGAGAGTTTTTCTTTTGACAACGTGTCCATGCAAGATTCAAGATATATATTCCTGTCCTGAACATCTACTTTTTCGATTAACATCTGTTTTATAACATTGTGATTAGTTAACCACTTTGAATGATATAAATCAGACGACTCTTTTAAAGTTTGAGCTAGATGTTCAGCGTGTACACACTTTGCAGTTTCAGTATTTAATCTAGCTTGTAGATCAAGAATATGTGTGTGCAATGTACATTCATTATTTACAAATAAATTATGTACATGTTCAGGAATGTAACAGGAATACGCCTCATTTGTCTCAAAACCGGATGTAGAGCATTCGGGATCGTCGGTTGTGGTCATCAGACATGCTGGTGGATTTTTCAATGTCTCCCCCTCAGAAGCATGATCTGTAGGATCAGCAGTGGAAACGGCACAGTGCTCCAACCCAAGACGATCAACCATGTAACAGTTCTTGCCCTTGTCATCTTCCTCGTCGGTATCTTCAGCATCCCAGTAATCTTCCTGGGCGACGAGGGCCAGCGCATCGGTTCTTTTCTTTGCGGCCTCCAGCTTTCTCTCATAATAGCCGATGTCTCTGTCAAAGTTATTTTTGCACTCCCGAGCAAAGTGGCCCGGTTTTCCACACTTGTAACAGAGACGCTCGTCTGCGGCTTTCAGTTCGCCTGCTCTTGGTCGTTCATCTTTCCTCTCCGCCGGCCTCTTGTCGGCGCGGCGATGCTCTCTGCTCTCATATCTCCTTCTGTCCCTCCTCTCAGGCTCTCACCTCTCATCTCTACGGTCGTCCCTACGATCATCCCTCCAGTAATCGTCCCTGCGATAATCATCGCGTCGTTCATCACTTCGATCATCTGAGTACCTCCGTGGACCGGTGTCATAACGGATCTGATTGTTAGTCTTGTTGGAAAACCGCCGTTGTTGGAGACGGTTGGTCCACAAGGCTATCTGTTCCTGTATTGTGGCCTCTTCCTCATCAAATACCTGACGTGGAGGAGAGGCTTACCTGTACTGCGATGATGATGAACATGGAGCAAAGGATGTTGTTAGAACATTCGTGTTGGTAAGCAAGGCTAGTGAATCATTCTGTTTCATCTCAGTATTGGCTGAAAACAACAAAGATGCCAATTGATTCCGCCCTCTTATCGGCATGCTGCCTGTCTCTCTCGGCGTCATTAGCCGGTTCTCGTTCAACTTTGGAGGCTAAGACAGGGGGGTCAGCCTCGGGTTTCGCTCCTATTTCCCGATAGTAGATCACGGGACCCTCGGAGATGGACTGAAGCATTAAGTTCCCAAGAGGTTGCATTCCTACAAATTTGAGGAACCTGGATTTCCATTGTTCATACTCATCGGGATAGAGAACAGGTGGTCTGTTATTAGATCCGAGTACGAGAGCTTCGCGAGACATGATTTTGGTGATGATGAAAGAGTTAAGATCTTAAAGGTGGAAACTTGACACGGATGGGCTGGACTCTGGAAGAATAGGACTTTGGATTGTGATATTCGGATAACACACTGATTTCGGATGGAATAGTAATTCGGATGGCTGGAATTCGGGTGAACAGTGTTTCGGATGGACAGGGGTTCGGACAAGGACCTAATTCGGATGACTGTTTGTTTTCGGATGGGAAACCTAATTCGGATGGGATTTCGGATGAGAAACCTAATTCGGATGCTTACAAGTCTGATGGACCGAATTCGGATGAACCGGATTCGGATGAACAGTGATGACTCCGGATAGGGTAATTCGGATGAACAGTATGTGGTTCGGATGAAGTGAGGGAACCGAAGTCGGATGGTCCGAATTCGGGTGAACAGTGGTCAGGGACTTAGGAAAATGTCCAGGTAGGGGACCGAATTCGGGTGGTCCGAGTTCGGGTGGTCCGAAATGGATATGGTCCGAAGTGAAAATTTAAAAATTTAAGCACAAGTCCTAAATGGTAAAATGAGGATGCCTGATCTGAACTTCGGATGGTCCGAATTTCGGATGGGACCGAAGTATGGTCCGAACTAGGATGATATATGGTCCGAATTGGGATCTGAAATGGTCCGATACGCTACAGTGTATGGTCCGAACTACAACAGGTTTTTTGCAGATTTTCTAAGGCAGAACATTTCAGAATACTATTTTATCAGATTTAAAGCCTAAAAAAGGTTTCTAAATGATTGGTAAACTATTTTAAACACTTGTGATGATTTAAAATAACCTAAAACACTTAAAATCAGTAAAAAAACAAGCTAAAAACCCACTAAAAACCCATATTTTTAAACTTTTTCAAATCTCCGATTCTTGATGATTTTAATGGAAATATGGAACTGAGTGAGCTCGAAATCAGTACATGATGATTGATCGACGATTCATGCTTCTGGTTAAGGCTGCAACAACAGTGATATGACTTAGTCGCCCTTTGATTATGTTTTTCAGCTTATTGTGAATCATCTCAATGTCATCAATTTACACAAAATCAAGATCACTCTCATATATCTGTTGTGAAGACCTGTCTTCTCTAATGACGTCGAATGCAGGAGTGAACAGACGGGCCCGCTTATATAGATTGATGGAGGATACGTTAATGATCTTGGACTTGGACCAATATTCAAAATTTGGTCTTGATTCCCTCAGCATCATTTGATTGTATTCGGCTTGTTCAGCTCTTGATGCGTCACTGACTTACATTAATAGACGTCTGCTGTACATCTTCGGTTTCTTTCTGAAGACCATTTTGAACCTCTCTTTAAGATATGGACGTTGAAATTCTCCACCCGGAAAGTTCATCAGGAAATTCGTCAATCCCTGTACCAGAGGTTTCTCTATTTCAACATGCGGTACTTCAAGCTGTTTGTACACTCGACCCCGATGGTCATATTTTAGAGCTTCTAAGTCTTCTGATATCATCGTATGAACTTTGCCCTTTGAAAACTAATTTACCTACTCCAGGTCATTTATGTCATGCATAGGAGTCACATCAGGCCTTGTTTCAAAGCATCTACGGTTCTTGGGCCTGATGACTCGGCAGTTTGGGTTTGGACTTGTGGGATTTCTTGGACTTGAGGGGTGGTTTGGAATTGTGGGATATCTATTGGAGTAGGAGTGGGAGATTTTATAGATGACATGATTTGTTTTTGAGGCACATGGGTAGGGGGGTTTAGGAAGTCAAATTATGATGAAGACTTTTGTGGTGACTCTGGCTCTGGCTTGGGTGTTATTAAAGGATAGTCTTGATCGATATCAGAGTCTGAGTCAGACACTAATATGATCTCAACCTTATCTGATGGTGGCTCGTATATCACCATGGCCGAAGTTATGACTTCTTTTGTTTGACCACCTGGAGCCCCTGAACCTCCCTCCCCACTTTGTTCAGCTTCTACTCCACCTACGACATGCATTTCTCCCTCAGACTGAATCTTGGGGCGTTTCTCCCCCTCCACAGTTTTTGCCCCTATCATCTTCTTCATCAGATTCATCATCAACCCAGTAGCCTTCTTGTGCTACCAGGGCCATTGCATCAGATCTCTTCTTTAAGTCATCTAGCTTTCGTACATAATATTTGATATCACGATCGAATTGGTTCTTGCATTCTCGAGCAAAGTGGCCCATTTTCCCACATTTATAGCAGAGTCATTCATCAGCTGCCTTGGGCTCATCAGCTCTAGGCTTGTCCTCTCTTCTTTCATCTGGCCTTTTGTCAGCTCGGCAAGGTTCCTGGCTATCATCACGATGATTATACTCCCTCTTATTGTCTCTTCTATCGTCACGCCTTTCATAGCGGTGATCATCTCGATAATCCCTTCGTTCATCACATCTACCTCTCCTATTAGCTCGTCTGTCTCTCCTATCATCATATCGCCTGTCATCTCAATCATTTCTCCTCCATTCAACATGGAACCTATCATCCCTATCGTCTCTTCGATCATCTTTCATTTCATCTCTTCTGTCTTCAGGATACCTCCGAGGGTCAGTGTCATACCGAAGTTGGTTGTTGGTTTTGTTTTGATAGAAATGTATTTGTTGAAGATGATTCGACCATAAGGCGATTTGTTATTTTATGGTTTCCTCTTCATCATCAAATGGCTCATTCATCGGTGGTGGTGCATATTTGTATTGAGAGGATGAGGCACCTTGACTGTACTAGGGCACTGGAGATGGGTTTGGTGGAGGTTCAGTGGAGTATGTCTTGTTTGTGAGTAGGGCTAAAAGAGTTTGTGGGTTTGGTGCTTGGGTTTACAGTCAATAACAAAGATGCGAGAGTGGTTGCCATTTATTTCTGTTGATCTACATCACCTTGGTATTTCTTTAGTTCCTTGAACACCACATTAATGGACACATTTGGGATGTCCAGAACTCTTTTGGTGACTCTACTTGCTATTTTCCATTCTGGAGCTAAAGAAGATAAGAACTGGATGTTGATGTCATCTTTGTCCTTTTTAATGTGTAGTTTATTCAGCTTATTAAGAACAACGCAGAACCTTGTAAAGGTACTTTGTAGAGATTCTCCATCTTTGGCTCGGAACTCTGTGAATTTGGCCTTTGAATTTGCATTTCTAGCTCATCCCACATTTCTTTAGCCGACAGTTTGCTGTCAACCCCAACTAGAATATCAGTGGGAAGGGCTTAGCAAATGAGATACTCTGCCCTTTTATTAGCTGATTATCTTTCCCTTTCTTCTTCAGATGTAGATTCACGAACTGTCTGTGATGCTAGGACTGGAGTAGTAGCATCTGGTATTGCAGGTGAGTCTCGATAAAACACAGCAGGTCCTTCACTTATAGATTGAATCAACAGATTCCCCATGGGCTGCATCCCAATGAGATTTTAACCGGTTCTCGCAACTCTAACCTGTACACCATAGATGTAGCTAAGCTTATGGTCAATGTTGGTACATCCAGTGTGACGACAACAGTCTAGTTTTGTTATTGATATCATGATTGTGTATCAGGTTTACATTTGCATGATAAGCTTAGACGATCATATTAAGTTCTAGAATAAGTTCTAGGAATAGGTTCGAACATAAGTTTGAATGATTTGGTTCGAGTTTAAGGTAAATTCGAAAGTGTCTTTGAGGACAAATTCGAATGGGCCTTGGGCCTGTTTCGAACTTGTCCTAAGACAAACTCGAATCTGTCAGTATAATTAAGGATTAACTCGAATAATTAAGAGACTTTTGCAGAATTTTGGAGTGTGATTAAGCAAAGGCGATCTCGAGTTTACTAGTATTAAGAGAGTGTTTTCGGAGAGAATCATCGTGTAGGTACGTTCGTAGTCGTTCGTATAACGCCGTGGTAGTCACCGTGTCTCGTGCGTGTGATCTTACCGTCAAGCCGCTAACGAGGATTCCGCACTCATTGGACGGTTTCGCGTCGAGATAGATCCGTAGAGTCAAGACCTTACAAGTGGTATCAGAGCCTTTGGGGTGTTCTTGGTGTTCTTCGTGTTCATAAGCAACATCCTAGGTTTCTTGATGTTTTGGACGGTTAATATCATGATTTTTGAGGTTTTTCAAGCTTATCAAATCAGATTTCGGGAAATACTTTGTTGTAGTTCAAGTTTTTGACCAAAATCAGTATTTTTACTTGTAAAAATATTGATTTAATCTGAAAAACTCGAAGTATTAGCCGTTTTTCGAATTTGCAGCGCTCGAGTTTAGTAAGGGAGTATTAGGGTTTGCTCATTTTCGAGTTTGACTGAAAATACGCTCCTTTCGAGTTTCCTTAAAGTTTGCTCGATTTTGGCCATTTCGAATTTGCTTGGGGTTTCGACTTTACACTAAAGTCGAATTAGGGAATTCGAACTTAAGGACCTTCGACTTTGTTGTTAATTTCGAATATAGTTGGACTTCAACCTTAATTTCGAATTTAGTTCCAAACATGGTTTAAATTTAATTAGATTCGGATTTACCTAAATTCGAAAGAACTAATTTCAATTAATTTCGAATTAAATTAATTAAGTTTGAATTCAAAAATATTTGAAACAATGGCAAGTCTGCAGAGGTTTGTGGAGATGAATCACGAGGTTGGAAAGGCGAATTCACCACCGATGTTAATGAAAATTGAGGATTATTACTGGTGGAAGGATAGGTTTGCCGACTTCACGAGGTTTAATGATATGCAAATGTGGCTTTGTATCGATGAAGGATACATTCCGCCTACAGCTGAGGTTGAAGGACGACTAAAGGTTGTGCCTTATTTAAAGATGAAGGATGACGATAGAAAGCTGTATGAAGCCGAAAACCGTGCAATCGCTATCATTAGAATGGCGTTACCTCAGGAGATCATACACACCTTCCGTAATCAGAAGACAGCAAAAGAGCTGTGGGATGCGTTAGAGAAACGATGTGAAGGTAACCCGAAGGTCAGAAAGAATCGAATGGAAATGCTCAAGCAGCGGTTTGCAATCTTCAAAGCCTTGAAGAACGAAAAGCTGGATGAGACTATTACACGATTCTATCATTTGCTAACTGAGTTAGATAGCCACGACGTGGAGTATAGTGAAACGGAGAAGATTAACAAGATTCTGGATGCTTTACCGGCCAAATGGGAGATGTATGTGGCCTTAATAAAGCATGATGAAGACAAGTTCTATACTCTGACTCTAGATAATGTTATCGGAATGCTGAGGGCATATCACTTTGAGTTGCTGAAAAAGGAAACGGATTATGATCAAGTTCAAGATCCTGCTATGTACTTTGGGAAATCAAAACCTTCAGTGGCAACTGAATTGAAGACCGCTATAGCATTCTTCTCGGGAGAGACATCGTCTCCGGCTGAAGCAGAAGAATCAGTAAGTAGGGCTTTCTTAGGGTTTTCTAGACTAGAAGAAAAGCCAACTCACTCTACATCTACTTCAGGATCATCGTCTCAGGGATACACAAAAATGCCAATGATTGCTAAAACTGCAGAGGAGCAACTGAAGCTTCTAGCATCGTTTGTAGCAGCTTACGGAAATTGTATTCAAGGGAAAATAATTGATCTAGCTCTATGGGAAGAAGACTATGATCAGGTGGATCCGGATGACTTGGAAGAAATGGACATACAATGGCAATTGGCTATGGTCACACAGAGATTGAAGAGGTTCATGAAAAGAACGAGAAGAAATCTAAATGTGAATAAAGTAGGATTCGATAAGTCAAAAGTTAGGTGCTATAACTGTCAAGGGTTAGGACACTTTGCGAGAGAGTGTCAAAGACCTAAGATGGATAATCATCAGAACTCAGGACGTCAATATTCAACCAGTTCAAGAAATCAGAGATCAGGGAATCAAGGTTCAGTAGCTGGTTTACTTACTAATGTGGAGTCTAACAAACAGTTAGATGGCACATATGATTGGAATACACATCCAGAGACGAATACTATGGCTTTCATGGCCGAAGTGACAGAAAAGGATTTGGGAGCAGAAGAGGAAAAGAAAGAGGATACGCAGCAGTCTGATTCAGATCCTTTGGTGCTGGAAATTACTGAGGAGCTGACTACTTTGGAGTTTGCAGCTCAGATGGCCAACATCAAATCTGATAGGAAAAAGGTAATTCTAAACTTTTCTACTTTTCATGATTTATGTGTTTTATGTACTATGTTAAATGATAAAATGAACCTAGTGCTAGAAACACATTCATCTATGACTGCTCAAATTCAATCCTTTAAATCCGATAATGCCAATTTATTAGACATTAAGGAAGATCTTCAGGCCAAACTGAGAAATGATGCTCAAGATATAATAGTTTTGAGTGACAAATTAATTGAACAAAGTGTCAGGAATGAACTAATTTATGAGCATGTAGAGTCACTGACCAAAGAGATGTCTCTTAGAGATATGGAATTAGCTGAGTCTAGGGCTAAGGTTGCTGAGGCAAATAGCAACCATGTACCTACTCTTCAGGATGAGACCAATGATATGGTTAAATCAGAGGTAGTCAAGGTAACTGAGTCCTTTAAAGTATCTTCAACTACTCCTCAGGTTAGCCAAACGGTTTAGTGTGTTCAGTCTAGTTGTAAGCCAAAACTAGAAGAAGAAAAGACTGTAAGTAATAATAACAAAGGGGAGTTAAACCAAGCTGTTATACAAACAATCAGGGCATTAGTAAGACACCTAGGTCAAAGAGTGCCTATAAGAAATCTATTGACAAGATGTCTTGCTTTAAGTGTCATGAGAAAGGACATGTTGCTTCAGGTTGTCCCTACAAAAAGTCAGAGTCTTCTCTAAACATAGGGAAACAAGAGCAGCAAACCCTAAAAACAATGCCTAGTGATACGAGCTGGAGTAGTTCTCAAATTTCTGAGAAGAACTCAATTGTGATGTCACGTGTGTCTCTCAGAAAAAATGACGGACTTAGGAATAATTCACCGAATAGATCCCGTAGTCAATCAATGTCTGGCCCCCAATCCATTATTAGGAATAATACACCTAAGAGGAGTCACACTCTAGTTAGGTCTAATTCTCCTAATAGACATAAGACATCAGGTAGAGCCCAGAACTATCAAAGTGAGATGTACTATAACAGATTTTATTCAAGGGCTGAACCGCAAAGACCAACCCAAAGGTCGAGAATGGATGTTAATCACTCAACTCCACAACAGGTTCTCAATCAAAAACCCAAGTCACCTGAAAGGAGAGATGGGTATTTGAAAGAGTTAAAGTTTTTGGATGAGGATGGTATTACCAAGTCAGTCATGGCTTGGGTTCCCTGTGATAACTAAGATTTCTTGTTTAGTGTGCAAGAGTTAACTACAGGTCCTAACAACAATCGGTTTTATGGATAGTGGTAGCTCTTGACACAGGTGAGGGGTACAAAGGACGAAACAGCAGGCATGCTGATTGGCTCCTTAGACCAAGTTGAGAGGTCTTTCGGGAAAAAGGTAATTTGTGTCAATTTGAATAACAATGTTTGTAAAAACAACTATGCGAATCTAGTCACAAAAGCATTTGATGAGTCACGCTTTGAGTTGTTAGTTCAACTGAACGGTATGCGTAATCCAGAGTAAGTTGACCTTAGTATATTTTCTTTCATTTTATAAGTTAGTGGTTAAGTAGAATTTATTTCCTTCTATAGTAAGTTAGTAAGTTTCTTTCTAAGCATATTTTATTTTATAAAAAGCTCAAGAAAAAGAGAATATTAGAAAAGAGAGTTAAGTCTTAGATGCATAGGTTCAAAGGGACGGAAATTAGCACAGTCGATACAATCTCTAAGTGTTAAGCTTTCACACATAATGCACCTTAAACTCTAAGTGATATACATTTTCTAGTTCGATGTGTTGGTAGGCATAATACACAAAGGGAATCTCAAAAGCTAATAAAATATTCAAGAAAAAGTCATATGTGTAACTAACTTAGATGTATGACCAAATGGTCTTAATTTTTATGTTAAAGACATACAGACAATGATTCTAAATGAGGAATGCATGTTTTTTGGGGGATGTATAGTCACATCAGATACATCTTAAAGAAAAGAAAAGAAAAGAAAAGAAAATCTTGATAGTAAGGATAGAGTCAAAACAAGTCACTCTGTTGTACGTAAGTACAGACCTGTGCCTCTGGTTTGACTTGAGTTAGCAAGATAAGTTGCTTTGCAGTACGTCAGTACAGACCTGTCACCGCTGTCTTGCTAGCTTTAAATAAACTTTAAGACAAACTAAGACACTCTGTTGTATGTAAATACAGAATTGTGTCCGACGTTTGCCTTTTAAAGAAAATTTGCAATACCGAAAAGTTATAATCATTGTGTGTCTGCCTTGATCATAGAAGTATATCTAAGTATGGGACGCGTAAGTTAGTTTCTTGATTAATAAAAAGGCCAAGGGAAATTCCAAAGTGTTAAATGTTTAAAGGGAAAATCATACCGACAATCGACTTGAAATGTCACGTCAAACAATCAAAGGAATCAAAAATTCCTAAGTGTGAAAGTGAAATACTGAAAGTGCGTTTTGACACCGCTATCTGATTGAATCTTCTTTGACTTTCTCGCAAAAATATTTTGTTAGTATAGGTCGTAATTTTCAAAGTACTTTTGAGTAGTTTTAACTTTATTTTTATTTTTATTTTTTTATTATTTTCGTTTATTTTATTTTATTTTATTTTAAGTAGGATAAAGGTCAAAGGTACTAGGATGCATTCTAGTTGGAAAAACAAAATTTGCGTGATAATCAGTTGCTCAAAGTGAAGAGTTCCGTGATGAGTTGAAAAGGTTGAATATTGTTCAAAGTTTTTCAAAACTTAAGATAAGTTGAAAAAGTTGAAAATTGTTCAAGTTTTTTTTTTCAAAACTTACCATGTTGTGACTATTTAACGAAGGTAACGACTGTGTCTCTCGAACTTAATTCTAGTATTTGGTTTACGTTCTAAACCATCAAAGAATGTAAGTAAGGAGAGTTTCATTACATTTTTATCGTTGAATAATGATTTTTAATGTCCTACTAACATATTATGACTTGTTTCATGTGTTAATTAAGTCTATGCAGGGTTAGAATTGGAGTTTTTACAGAATTACAGATTCTTCAACTGACAAAGGAAATTCTTGAACTTCAACATCTTAATGCCTAGTTGGATCAGACAGAGACTGATCAGCAGCAGCAGATTGCCAATCTGGAGGCTATACTGGAGGACTTGTTGAAAGATCCTTCATCTCATGGGGAGAAAGTGCAGAGCAGTCGAAGAAGATGGCCTGAATAGTGAGCTGGCAGATCTTTGAAGACAGCAATTTGCTCAGCTTGTTAATCCTCAGGGGGAGTCGGTGTTCATAGAAGCTGACAAGGGAAAAGGCAAGGATTCAGAGGCGACTAAAGTAACTGAAGACAAGACCTGATCAGAGCATTGTCAGAGTTAGATGAAGATGAAATGAGGTTCGTCTTCGAAGATGACTTAGAACAGGAGGATCTTGAGGATTGAGCGTTTATTCCTAAAGATATACATGATTGGAAGTCACTCGTTGAAGGTGGTAAGAATATATCCTCTGACTGGTAGGAAATGGATTAAGTTAGTCTACAAATAGGTGAGGACAGCGAATCTGAAGAGGCAGTCATGGATAACAAAGAAGAAAAGGTGATATCGGTATTCATAGATCAATTAATATGTTCTAGAAGCTATAGTCAAGGGGGAGTCTGTTGATACACCCGATGTGACAATAGCTGTCTAGTTTCGATATTCATAGTCTCTGATTCTGATAGTCTATTGCGATCAATGAACAACAACTAGAAGCTATCGTCAAGGGGGAGTCTGTTGGTACATCCGGTGTGACGACAGCAGTCTAGTTTTGTTATTGATATCATGATTGTGTATGAGGTTTACATTTGCATGATAAGCTTAGACGATCATATTAAGTTCTAGAATAAGTTCTAGGAACAGGTTCGAACATAAGTTTGAATGATTTGATTCGAGTTTAAGGTAAATTCGAAAGTGTCTTTGAGGACAAATTCGAATGGGCCTTGGGCCTGTTTCGAATTTGTCCTAAGGCAAACTCGAATCTGTCAGTATAATTAAGGATTAACTCGAATAATTAAGAGACTTTTGCAGAATTTCGGAGTGTGATTAAGCAAAGGCTATCTCGAGTTTACTAATATTCAGAGAGTGTTTTCGGAGAGAATGATCGTGTAGGTACGTTCGTAGTCGTTCGTATAACGCCGTGGTAGTCACCGTGTTTCGTGCATGTGATCTTACCGTCAAGCCGCTAACGAGGATTCCGCACTCGTTGGACGGTGTCGCGTCAAGATAGATCCGTAGAGTCAAGACCTTACAGTCAAGGATAACATCTGCCTATTATCAAAAGTCTCGTCAAACGACTCTTGGTTATGGCTCCGAAGGTTATCCCATTGAACTTCGAGAATATAAACAAGCTAGCTTCGAAACAACTAGTTAAGGGACTCCCAGAACGTCGCTATGAAAAGGGCCATCTGTGTGGAGCATGTGAGAAAAGAAAGATGGAAAGATCATCTCACAAACCAAAACCTGAACCATCTTCAAAAAGAGTGTTGGAGTTACTTCACATGGATTTATGTGGCCCCATGTGAACACAAAGCATAAATGGGAAGCGATATGTGTTGGTAATCGTTGACGATAATTCGCGATATACCTGAGTTAAATTCTTGCGATCCAAGGATGAAACAACTCAAGAAATCATAGACTTCATTAAGAGTGTCGAAACCCAACAACAGCTGTATGTACATTCTATCCAATCTGACAACGACACAGAATTCAAGAACTCGGTAGTTGAGAGCTTCCTTCGATCCAAAAGTATTCATCATCAGTTTTCAGCTGCTAGAACACCTCAACAAAATAAAATCGTTGAGAGGTGTAACCGTACCCTCTGGGAAGCCGCACGCACAATGCTGACCTACTCAAAGCTACCTCCGTATATCAAGTACTTACGAGTGTTTGGTTGCAAGTGCTACGTGCTAAACGACAAGGATAACCTCAGAAAGTTTAATGAGAAGGCGGATGAAGCGGTCTTCATTGGATACTCATCCAATTCGAAGGCATATCGTGCATTCAAAACTCGCACCATAATAGTCAATGAGAGTGTGCATGTCACATTTAATGAAATGACTGAACTGGCTCCGGAAGTTGACCAATCAGGACCACCCATTACACCAATGCCTGGAGACTCATCTCAATCTTCTTCTTCCTCTTCTTCTGACTTAGTTAACTTATTTGATCCTTTTTATGTTGAATTTATTGGGTCTAGTACTAATACTTCTCTTGTTTCTTCCTATATAAGTAACACATCCTCCAACAATTCAACTGCTCATCCAACACCATAAGATCCATCAATCCATACACCTACCACTTCGTCACCTCCACCTTCCACTTCATCCACAGACACATCTCCAATTAAATTCATCCTATAATGCCTTCACACATAGTTCCAAACATTATCCCTCTAGAAACTCATGTCGAACCTGAACCAAAACCAGTGGTACCTTCATTCAAAACCATCAACCATAACTCTTCATCCATCCCCACTCTTACCACAGAGATTCCATCATGTTCACCCCGTCCACACGAGACGAAATGGACCTGGAGTCACCCAACAGAACAAATCATTAGTGATATTTCTACCGGGGTCCAAACTCGAAGGGCATCTGCTAATGAATGTCTCTTTGCGTCATTCCTTAGCATGACAGAGCCTGCTCGTGTGGATGAAGCTTTAAAAGACCCAGACTGGAATGTGGCAATGCAAGAAGAACTCAACCAATTCGAATAGCTCAGACTCTGGCGGTGAGTTCCCAAACCCGAAGACCAAACCATCATCGAAACAAAGTGGATTTTTAAGAACAAACGAGACGAAAACGACATCGTGATAAGAAACAAAGCAAGATTAGTTACTAAAGGCTACCGACGACAAGAAGGAATAGATTATGACGAGACCTTCGCTCCAAATGCACGGATTGAAGCAATCAGAATCTTCTTGGCGTACGCAGCACACAAAGATTTCAAGGTAAACCAAATGGACGTCAAGACAGCTTTCCTGAACGGTGAACTCAACGAAGAGGTGTACGTTGAACAACCACAAGGATTTGTTGATGCACATAAACCGGACCATGTTTATGTGCTAGATTAAGCTGTCTATGGTTTGAAACAAGCACCTCGAGCATGGTATGATAGTCTTTCATATTTTCTTTTCTCTGTTGGTTTCAGCAAAGGTGTGGTGGACACAACATTGTTCACTAAACGGGAAGGCCAACACATAATGCTAGTCCAAATATATGTCAATGATATTATATTTGGATCTACTGACCGTAATTTCTGTAAGGATTTCTCATCCCTAATGGAGTCCAGGTTTGAGATGAGTATGATGGGGGGAAATAAACTTTTTCCTCAGATTACAAGTCAAACAACTTGAAAATGGGATATTTGTGAACCAGTAGAAATATACTCTTGACATTCTCAAGAAGTATAAGTTAGACTCTTGCACGAGTATCGCAACTCCCATGGCTTCAAACTGTAAGTTAAACTCTGATCCTGCTAGGAAAAGTGTTGACAACACAACTTACAGAGGGATGATTGGTTCCTTACTCTATCTTACGACTAGTAGACCAGATATAATGTTCTCAATATGTCTTTGTGCCCGCTTTCAGGCCGACCCAAAAAGAATCACACCTAACTGTGGTAAAACACATTTTTCATTATCTTAAGGGTACACCCGATCTTCGTCTATGGTATCCAAAGGGAACCAATTTTGATCTTACCGCGTTTTCATATGCAGATTTTGCATGTTGTAGAGTCGATAGGAAAAGCACTTCAGGCGGAATACAGTTTTTGAGTGACAGATCGGTGAGTTGGTCTTCCAAAAGCAGAATTGTGTCTCCACATCCAGAGCAGAGGCTGAGTATGTAGCAGCTGCAAGTTGTTGCTCTCAAGTGCTGTGGATGAGAACACAGTTACGTGATTATGGATTTTCACTCACCAATATCCCAATATATTGCGATTCTAGAAGCGCAATTGTCATCTCTTGCAATCCTGTGCAGCACTCACGAACGAAACACATAGACATCATGTATCATTTAACTAAAGATCACGTAGAAAAAGGAACAATTGAACCCTATTTTGTAGGCACAGAATTTCAACTTCCTGATATTTTTACAAAGGCTTTAGACGAACCTCATTTTCAGTTCTTAGTATCTCAAATCGGCATGTTGAATCCACCTTCTAATAAATTCCAGATATTTTCTAAATAATTCTATTTCAAACATACAATTGTTTGAAATTCCTTTATTTAGAAAATATCTATATTTAAATTTAAAGGTTGTGTCACAAAATTAAGTTCAGTAATTCTTTATCTATGTATATTTTTTATGATTAATGATCCTGAAAGTTGCTATGTAAATTTTTCAAAGTTGAGTGGGACGCTGATTATATCCAGGTTTGACTGTATTTCAAAGTGTCAAAAGGTTCTACGCTTAGATCTAAAAGGATAATTGTTTAAATGAGGGGGAGTAAAATCAGGATGTTTAGTGTACATTAATTTAGTTTTTATTTTCTCTTATTTTATTTTTAGGTTAGTATACTTTTTAAGTAAACTCTAGAAAAACACAAAAAGATTTTATGTTTTATCTAGAATTTTTACTTGTTTTAAATCATCAACAAAAATTTATTTTATGTCTTAGGTAAATTTTTATGATAGTTTAAAAGAAAAAATCAAAAAAAAATTTTGGTTCTTATTTCCCTTTTTAGTTAGTAGGATAATTAAATTAATTATAAGTTTAGTTATTTTGTTGGGTTTATTTAAGTTTAATTATGCCTTAGTAATTTTTTTTCCTAAAAAGAAAACCCAAAAAGATTTTTATTGGGCTCATTTTTATTAGTTATAATTATTTTAGCCCAAAATTTTATAAAAAATTCAGTTGACAGTGGCCCATTTTGAGTAAAAGCACGCGGATCTCAGTCATTTACGACCTGACCCGCCTATTTAAATAGGAGGGGTGTCTTTCTTCTCCTCTACACAATCCTGTCTTCTTCCTCTCTCTATCTCCGACGCACAAACCCCCCCCCCCCCCCCCCCCCCGCCATTGACGACGGTTTTCAAGCTCAACACCTCATTTCATAGCTGATTTCTTCACTTTTTCTTGCACTTTTCCACTTGTCCACTACTAGGTAACATTTATATTGCTTTATTTTCCATTTTAACTTCTTCTCACGGTTTTTAAGTTTTCGAATTTTTACGCGTTTTAAACTCTGATTTTTGCATTTTGAGGTTACTAAATCAGTTTGTTTTAAGTTAGTGTAGTAGAGTAAAATGTTCCTTATCACTTTTAGCATTAGGATCTGAATTTTCATGCATTTTGATGAAATTTTTAACGGTTCACGTTTGCATGTGCATGAACACATTAACTGCTAGTTTGCCTAAGTACCAAACTCGGATACATCCGAAATTCTGAAGAAAGGGTAAGGGAATATTTTCGGGTCGTGTATCCGGATGAGCCTCTATCTGCACTGATAGGGTCTAACCAATCCGAAGGTGAGACTCATATGAGTGAGGAAGAGGGAGTGGAGGCCGCTATTCAAAACATATTGGGTTCTGGGGAGATGGAGGTTTCTATCGAGAGGGAGGGAGTAGTCGTAGGTGAGCAGCCAGAGACGGTAGATTCTGAAAGAACCGTCTCAGACCAATTGAGGGTATAAAGAACAATATCCGAGGGTGTCGAAAGCCCTATTAGCCGGACACACTAGCATAAGACCACTAGTCCAGTGGTCGAAGAAACCCTCACCATCCACTCAGCTTTCCCTCTAAGGGAAACTGTTTCATTGCATGGGGAAATTGCACATACACCATCACCCCGTCACTCGGGAAGAGGTGATGTTGAAATATGTCACTCACCGCCCCCAGTGACCGACCCTCCTTTGACCACAGCTCACACCCCACCATATATCACGATGCACGATGTCTTCGTGGCGTCCACCCATGCAAGAGGCGCCTCCGTGATGTCTCCAACAACTTCCGGATCTACACTCCCTACAGAGGATCCAGAGATGATGGAAGGAAGACCTGAGGCTGATACACAAACGCCTTCAGCTTCAGGCCATTCCGGGATTACTCTCAAGATGTTAACGACAGTTCTCTGTGCTGCCGGATTCGTTTCTCGGGCTGACTTGGACGCCCTCAAGGCGGCTTTCGAGGAGCAACATACCTCCCTTTTCTGAAATCTGAAGGGTAAGGGGGTTGCAACTCAGGAGTTGCTACCAGGTACGCCATTAGTCCAAGCTCAGATTTCCAAACTCTCTGATAAAGTAGATAGCCTAAAAAGGCTCGTGCTTCTAGTTCAAGAGCAGTTGAATGGTAGAATCGATCGCCTGGAATCGGCCGTTATTGATCTTCAATGCAGACCTCAGGCTGAATCCCAAAAGCGAAAACATGATGATCAGGACGACCCTGGTCATCCTGAGGGGGAGAAACGGCCTAGGATTTAGTCTGAGGGAGATATGCTGGTTGTAGGGGGAGTGGAAGCAGAACAAGGTGGGGAAGGAAGTCCAGGGGTTCCGGGTGGGTTAACAGAAGAAGAGCTACAGTTGACCATGGTAGCATTTGAACCTCCATCAGATAATGTTGAGATCATATTGGTGTCTGACTCAGTCTCCGATATCGATCAAGACTATCCTTTGATCACTCCAAAGCCAGAGCCAGAGTCACCTCAAAAATCTTCATCTTCATTTGACTTTCTGAAATCTCCTACCCATGTTCCTCAAGAAGAAATTCTGTCAAATATAAAAGTTCCCTCCCCTACTCCTATAGACACCCCACAAGTCCAAGAAACATCACAAGTCTAAGCCCAACCTGCTGAGACATTAGGCCCGAGAACTGTAGATTGCTTTACAACAAGACCTGATGTGACGCCTGTGCATGACATTAATGATCTGGAATGGGGGAATTGGTATTCAAAGTGCAATGTTCATTCTCTAACAGCAAAAGAAAAGGAAGCCCTAAGACAAGACCATTGGGGTCGTGTGTTCAAACTGCTTGAAGCTCCTCCTGCTGAGATAGAGGAACCACCAGTAAATGGACTAAAGGATTTTTTTGATGAAATTTCCGGCCGAAGAGTTTCAAAGTCCACATCTTGAGGAAAGATTTAAGATGGTGTTCAGAAAGAATCCAGGGTCATATAGCATACGCTTATTGATGATTCTCAGTGATGCATCCACGGCCGAACAAGCTGAATACAATCACATGATGTTGAGAGATAAGAGACCAAAATCTGAATACATGTCAAAGTCAAAAATCATGAAGATTAAGTCAATCCATATGTATAAGCAGGCACGTCTGTTCACTCCATCATTTGATGTCCTTAGAGAAGACGGGTCAACTCAGCATATTCACGAGAGTGACCTAGATTTTGTAAACATCGATGACATTGAGACTATTCATGATAAGCTGAAGAATAAAATCAAAAAGCATTTAACTCATGTCACCGCCGTTGCTGCCTTAACCAGAAGCATGAATCGCCTATCAATAATTATGTGCTAAAAGGATTTTCAAATAACGATCAAGAGCTTCATGGTCAAAGTAGGTCTCAAGGCCCCTGAACGGGACATTTTTCTACTTGATCACCATCTGATGTACAAAGTGCTTGTGGGAGGCCAGCAGGGAGTTATCTTTTTGAACAAGAATGAACACAAAAGGTTTATGCGCTTCGAGGATATGCCTTGTTACTCTGACGGTAAACTTAGAATGGTGAGAGTCGAACACAACAAAAGAATACAAGAAGATGATGCTCAACCTGTCTCAGTGCTTAAACGAACACCGAAATATATTCAAGATATCCTCAGTGTAGTAGAACTGATCAACAACAGGTTGCACATCAGACAAGTGACTCGCAGATTCAACGTAATCCTTGGCCTTAGAGAAAGTGCAGAACATGCTTGTTATCCTCCACAATGATCGAAAAGGGGGAGATTGTTAGACTTTAAATTTCGATCATGTGGAATTTTATTTTGTAATAGTTAGTTTATTTTATTTCAATGTAATGTTATTTAATTCCGTTGTATTTTATTTATTGCTTGTAGAGGTGAGGGGCTGAATGTAATTCTCTAAAATTCGAATTAATTATATAAGGGAAACCCCTCCTAGGGTTTTCCACAACCTTGGAATTATTATCAAATTAAGAAAAGCGGCCGCCGCCTTGCATCATCATTCTCTCAATATTCATATCATTAATTGAGTGAAATCATTCTTTTTGTCTTGAATATTGTGTGGTTATTTATTATTATTGTGTGCTGATTACTCTTCTGGGACGTTCCTACAGTTATTAACAAGGTATGTGGTGTCCGCACGTTGTAACGAGATTTATATTTAAATCTTTTTTTATTAATAGATTAAAAATATAATAAAATTACATAATATTATTGCAATATATATACTTTTAGAACAACTAAAAACTTTAGTAAAACATAAATCTATATATATATTAATTTATTAATAAATCAAAATAATAAGTTCGCTAGCTTCTTGCTAGTTTATTATTGATATTAATGTCATTTTTGGGTTTCTAGTGTGGGTTGACAACAATGCCGAAGCTCCATGCAAGTTACCTCTTTGCCTTAAAAAAAACATGGCATGATCTCCTTACACCAAAAAAAAAAATTTTCCCTCCATTTTTTTCTTAAATAACTCTGCTATTTATCTAATTTTATTAATGTTTTAAATACATAAGAAAATAAATTTATATATGCCATTATTATTTTAAACTTCTCTAAAATAACATTAGCAGTTTAAATATATTTATAAAAATATACTGAAATGAATTTTTGTTAATATATTAGTTAAATATATTTATTGTAATAACAAAGAATATTTATATCAATTGAGAAACCATTTGATTTTCTATAAATTTTTCTCAATTAGCTTTGTCAATTACACAAATTAGATTATTTGCGTAAATAAATTTAAATATTTGTACATTAACTGTTATCAAATGTGATAATTATTATAATACTACGATTGAAAAATAATAAATACACTTGTTTATTTTAAATATATTCACATGCTTAAAGTTGTACATTACCAATGTTATTTTTAATATTAAACTAAATATTATGTGTTTCAATCTAATATTAAATATTTTAAACTTCAAAATATGTTTTTATAAAATCTAGCATTAATAGAAGATGTTTATCTTGATAACGTACCAATTGATTTTCAATATATTTTATTATTTGACTTTATTAATTATAAAAAGTAATTAATTGTAAAAATATTTATATATATATAATAATTTTATAGATTTAATAAATAAAAGTCTTGTCTTAAAGTTTAAAAGGCATGTATTATAATTTGATTTTTAGTTTATTGAATATTTTTTAAAAATTTAAACAAAATATCATAGTTTCATATAATTATAGTTTTAAAATAATTTATTTTCTTTTAAAGTTAATTACGCTTCTTAATATTGGGTTTAAGTTATATAGATATATATATATATATAGAATTTGGTTCCACAACGTCCCTTCCAAAAACCTACGTATCCAGCGTACCCCACATAGGCAAGAGTATTTTCGTAATTACAGCGACCATTCACATTGCTTAATTCACTATTCACATTAATTGATCATTCACATTAGTTAAATGATCATTCACATTACTTAATTGATCATTCACAACACTTATTTAACTATTTATACTTCTTGAACACTTATTTGATCATTCACATTACTTAACTAACCATTCACATTACTTAATTGACCATTCACATTACTTAATTAATCATTTACATTATTTAAATGATCATTCACATTATTTAATTGATCATTCACATTACTTAATTGACCATTCATATTACTTAATTGACCATTCACATTACTTAAATGATCATTCACATTACTTAATTAACCATTACATTACTTAATTGACCATCCACATTACTTAAATGATCATTCACATTATTTAATTGATCATTCAAATTACTTAATTAACCATTCACATTACTTAATTGACTATTCACATTACTTAAATGAGCATTCACATTACTTAATTAATCATTCACATTACTTAATTGACAATTCACATTACTTAAATGATCATTCACATTATTTAATTGATTATTCACATTACTTAATTGGTCGTTCACAACACTTATTTAACTATTAATACTTCTTGTACACTTATTTGATCATTCACAATAATTATTTAACTATTTACAATTCTTTTATAATTATTTGATCGTTCACATCACTTAAATGATCATTCACATTACTTAATTGATCATTCACATTACTTAAATGATCATTCACATTACATAATCAACCATTCACATTACTTAATTGATCGTTCACATTACTTAAATGATCATTTACATCACTTAATTGGTCATTCACATTACTTAATTGATTATTCACAACACTTATTTGATCATTCACATGAATTATTTGACCATTTACAGTATTTATTTCATCATTCACAATAATTGTTGGACTTTTACACTTTTTCTACACTTATTTGATCATTCACAACACTTTTTTGATCATTCACAATAATTATTTGATCATTCACACTTTTTCTAAACTTATTATAAATGATCAAATAATTAATGTGAATGATCAAATAAATACTATGAATGGTCAAATAATTCTTGTGAATGATCAAATAAGTGTTGTGAATGATCAAATAAGTGTTGTGAATGATCAAATAAATGTAGAAGAATTGTGAATGATCAAGTAAGTGGTGTGAATGATCATAAAAGTGTTGTGAATGATCAAATAAACGTAGAAGAAGTGCGAATGGTCAAGTAATTATTGTGAATGGTAAATAAGTGTAGAAGAACTATAAATTGTCAAATAATTATTGTGAATGGTTAAATAATTCATGTGACGATCAAATAAGTGTTGTGAATGATCAATTAAGTAATGTGAATGGTCAATTAAGTAATGTGAATGATCAATTAAGCAATACGAATGATAAATTAATTATAAAAGAAGTGTAAATTGTTAAATAATTATTGTGAATGATCAAATAAATGTCGTGAATGATCAAATAAGTGTAAAAAAATTATAAATAGTCAAATAATTCTTGTGACTGATCAAATAAGTGTTGTAAATGAACAATTAAGTAATGTGAATGATCAAATAATGAATGTGAATGATCATTTAAGTAATGTGAATGGTCAATTAAGCAATGTGAATGATCATTTAAGTAATGTGAATGGTCAATTAAGTAATGTGAATGATTATTTAAGTAATCTGAATGGTCAAGTAAGTAATGTGAATGGTCAATTAAGTAATATGAATGATCAATTAGTCAAATAATTTTTTTTTGAATGATCAAATAAGTGTAAAAGAATGGTAAATAGTCAAATAATTCTTGTGAATGATCAAATAAGTGTTGTGGATGAATAATTAAGTAATGTGAATGATCAATTTACTAATGTGAATGGTGAATTAAGTAATGTGAATGGTCGCTGCAATTACGAAAATACCCTTCCAGCTTAAAAAAAAGAGGGAGGCGCATGGAGTTTCATTTTTTGATCACAATCATTGATTTATTTAATCTTGTGGCTTTGGATGGGTACCCATGGTACACTGGATTTTTAAAGGGACTCTTTTGAACCTATATATATATATATATATATATATATATATATATATATTAAACATTTATTTTTAATAAAACTATTTCTTAGAAAGTATGAGTATATGGATTTATTTATGATTCTTTTATAAACTTTATACAATTCAAACTAAACAAAAACGAAATACCAATCGATATTTTATAAATTTTATATGCATAATAATATAATTTGATTTCCATATGAAAAATTGATTTTGTTTGATTCAAATGAGATGATAACACAACAACAAATATTATATAAGGGGTCGGGGTATAAATATGTTTATCAAAATTTCGTGTTAACTATGTTTATTCTAATATCGTGGCTTTTAATTTGATATTTTAATTATAAAATCCCAAAACATTTCTCTATATCATTTTAACATTAATGTCTTATTATTATTTTTTTCATTATGTTTGTAATAATATTTTATAATTATACATAGATCTTAAAAATTTTTATTTATTAAAAATACCCATGTAATACATGGGTCATTAATCCAGTAATAATAATATATAAAATTTTGTAATAAATTAGAACTTCAAATAACCTAGAGTAATATAACATATTAGCTTTAACAAATCAACATATTATATGAATAAAAAATTTCATTTTTAAGCTATTTATCTTGAAAGTTATAAAAATTTCATTTTCGAGAAATACAGAAACATGTTTAAAAATCACTTTGTGTTGTATATACACATTTTATTTATAATTCTATCTTTATGATTAGTCTTTAGTTTATATAAATATTTATAAACTTATTATTTCGTATTCATCTTATTTTAGATTCTCAAGATTAGGTTTGATATACCTTTCTACTTAACTTTTTTAAATTTAGTTTAATATAAAAACCAATAGAATATTGATGTATTGTTAAATTAATATTGAATAAATATACCTACATTCATATAAATTTTTACAAAATCATATAAAATTACAAAGTATAAATAAAAAGTAAAACACACATAGTCACGTGTGTGCATAATAGTCATACACACTATTGCGTTTTAACAAAAATATAACTTAGTACATGGGTAATTAATATATAAATATTTTATAAACACATAAAACTTGTACAATTCTTAAAAATAATAAAATATAGAAATTAAATTAATATAAAGAAATTATTAAATTATCTCAAATCTGAAATTAAATTATTATATTACAGTAACATTAATAAATAGTTAAGATCAAAACATGTTATATAATTGTTAGTTCATATAGTAAAAAAATTATTTGAATTATGTAACATAAATCAAAATTAATTATTTCAGATAAATGTAGAAATTAATTTAGAAAGTAATTAAATCAGACTTACATTCATAAGTTGTGGTTAAACTGTATATTAATTAATTTGAATTTTATTAATTTTTTAAAATCAAACTAAATGAATGATTAAATGAGTTATTTAGAAAAATTGAGAGGGAAAATAGAAAAATGATTTTATGAGGTGGTGACATGTGACACATAAGATTTTCTTTTATTAATATACTAGTTTAATACCCGCGTATTACTCACCTATTAATTTATATAAATCTAAATATATATTAATAATCATAATTTTTTCATATTTTTAAAAACTTTTATTATATTATATTATAATTAATTAGTTAGTAGAGTGTTGGGTACAAATATTAATAGAGATAAAAACAATTATATTGTTTGTAAGTCCAGGGATCTGATTGTAAATAACAAATAGTTTAGGGGTTGTTTGTGTAAATACTTAATACTTGTGTATTAAGTATAAATAGGAATGGTATGTGCACTGTTGATATAAGGTTGAAAGAAAAATTCAGAATTCATGCATGAATGTTGAAAGAGTAGAATCATGTTTTGCAAGAAAGTAATGAACCTCAATGTAATTTCTTTTTCTCTTAATCATACGACTTATTGTATGGATTGAAGTGTTTTGTTGTTCATAAGTGTTTGATGTTGAACGAATTGCTGAAACATGAATTATCAATTGGTATCAGAGCCAAATATGGCTGATTTTGAGTGATTTTGAATGAATTTAAAATCTGAAATTCGAAATTTTGAAGAACACTGTTATATTTTTTTTTGCTTCGAAAATCAGAAAATTCAAAATGGTTTTTGATTTTGTGGATGAAAGTGTTTGATATTTGAATCGAGTGTGAAGTTTTTAAAGACGAATCTAAGGATTTAAGTGTCAAATCATAACTCCAAACACACAAATTTTAATTTTGATTTTTCTGAATTATTGAAAAAGTGTGTGTTCTTGAGGTTTTTTCAATACTACAAATCGAAGCTAATGCAACACTTTTGATGCAACACATTTAAAAACTGTTGCTTTTTTATTTAAGTTCGCTCTAAAGCAACACATTTAAGTGTTGCATATACTGATTTAATGCAACACTTTTTTTAAAGTGTTGCCATTTTTAATAAAAAAAAATGCAACAATTTTTTAAAGTGTTGCAATTTTTACTAAAAATTGCAACATTTGTTTAAAGTGTTGCATATTTCAATAAAAAATGCAACACATTTTTAGAGAGTTGCATTTATAATGAAAAAAATGCAACAAATTTTTAACAAACATATAACAATTTTAAGTGTTGCATTTATAATGAAAAAAATATGACATGTTTTTAAGTGTTGATTATACTATTTTTATTGTTTTGTAATTTTGATTAATAAATACACACAAAATTTCAATGTCTAATTTGTTAAGATTAATAAAATACAAGATTTGATGGTACATGTTTTTTTTAAAAAAAAAGTACAATTAGAAAATTTAAAACCCTAGCCATTTCACTTTAGAAAATTGGTTCTCATATAGAAACTAATACAAAATACAATAAATAGCCCCCAAAATAGAGCTGCTATTTTGGAAAAACTCCATCAAAACCAGGTTTTATTGCTTCAGTCACTAATTTTTTAAGATATATATAGCCCGACTTTATACATAAGCAACCGAATTCCATTATACCCGTATTTTTTTTAAATTAACCCGGTTCATATATAAAAACCTTCCCTTCGTAGTTTCATTTCCCTCTGCTCCTTTTTTCCTCTCTAATTTTTCTTTTCTCACTCTCAAGCCCCTGACAATTACTTTCCCTCTCTTATGCCCTAGCGATTCGTTCTATATTCTCCCTTCAAACTTCGTCGATGATGGCACTGCTCAGGCGACAACCTTCAGGCGGAAGTGTGCGATGACCACTCTGTAACCTAGTTTTTGATTAGTGGTGCTATCTCACACGGCAGTGCAGAGATCAATCGGTCCCCTCCAATTTGATGAAGGTACCATACCCTCAGATCCAACCAGGTTCATTTTTTATCTTCCCTGATAAGTTCTCTCCCACTTTCGCACACCCGTACATCCCCTTCGTACATAGATTTTGTCGATGCCCTAATCCTGAGCCCAATCATGAAAGTGGTTCAATCCCAAGCCCTATTCCATCGATGAGCAGCGCACTACTGGTGACACACCATCAAAGGTTTGATTTTCATAGGGTCTAAGATGTTTTACTTTCTGTATATGAATTAATTTCTTTACTTTTGTATATGCACTATTTCTTGTTTCTATGTATTACTGGATTGCAGCTATAGATGAATAAATAGATGTAAAAATTTTGCATTTCCTTGAATGTGGTTTCAGAAAGATGGAAATATTTCTTGTTATTTTTGTAATTGAACCAATTATAGTTTGGTTGCAGATCGAAAATCCATAGATATTGCTCTAATTCAATATTGATCAGCTATTGTAATGTCATTTGGCATCAGATAAATTCTGTTTTAAAGTGTCTATATATCGGACAGCAGCTGGTGCCATCCAGCAAAATCCTAACAACACATGTAGTGTGTAAGTTAAAGTGTGTTGAAATATCTTTTAGTTGATGAAATACAAAGTCGAGTGTATCTTTTGTAATTAGTTCATAGTTGTAAAAATGTATATAAATAGTAGTTTGACTTTCTAATAGAGGATCTAGATCTGACATTCTAATTGTATTTTCACGGAAGTCACGTTTAGATCTATTTTTGGACAATATACACTCACAAAAAGTGTTTGAAATCAGAATCCTTACCTTTGATATCAATTTGGTTGAAAACAACTGTGTTTTACAAATTAATTTGAGTTTCAGACTTAAATATTCTGAAAAACTAAGAAACTCGAAATATACTATGTTCATGTGCAATTCGAGTTGACTGATTTTATAAATCGAGTTGATAACAAGTTTAAATCTAGTTTGACTTTAGTGTCAATCGAGTTGGACTTGTTATTCAATCGAGTTGACTTGTTTTTCAATCAAGTTGACTTGTTATTCAATCGAGTTGACTTGCAATTTTAACTGAGTTGACATCGAGTTAATCTGTATATCAATCGAGTTGACCAGTCCTAAATTCGAGTTGATCCAAAGATAATTTCACCAAGGAATTAATCCCAAGGTATCAATTCGAGTTTCAGAGAAGTTAAATTCGAGTTGCACATACATTAATTCGAGCTAAACTCAGTCGAATTCGAGTTTCAAACATAACTAATTCGAGTTTCACACAAACACATTTGAGTTTCACACAAACCAATTCGAGTTTCAAACAAACACATTCGAGTATCATACTAAGTCGATCGAGTTTCACATTGAATCATTCGAGTTTCATCACTGATTGATTCGAGTTGATTAATTCTTCTAACAAGTTCATTTGCTATAGATTCGAGTTGATTATATACTGGTTCGAGTTTCATTCATTCTTTAATCGAGTTGATCAACTTATCATTCGAGTTGATCATCTAATCCAATTGAGTTTCATTTAACATTATTTCATAGGTTGATCAATTTACAACAGTTGATCAACTGTTTCAATTTAAATCAAATTTCACCAGATCTTGGATAGTTTCCTATATATCAATCACAATGTCAAAAGACGCTCTAGCCATGGGATCAGATACTAAACCCCCAATTCTCTATCGGGGAGAATACGTTCAGTGGAGGGAGAGGTTTTGGAATTCAAAAGTTTTCATGATCTTTCGGAAGAAATGTTAAAGTCCTTAACAGAAGGACCAACTGTATTCATGGAAACAATTCCTGGAGTACCCACTGGAAAACCCCTAATTCCACCAAGAACAGTTGGGGTTACAAACTTAACTGAGGCACAGAAGAAAAGAAAGTTAGGGGACAAAACAGCCAGGAAGTTATTACTGATCTCAATCCCCAATGACATCTACACATGTCTTACAAACACAAAGACCGCCAAATCCATATGGGATAAGGTGTGCAAACTTATGACGGGATCTGACAGGGCTGCAACAAACAGAGCAAGAAACAGTCTGATGACTTTCGAGGATTTTCTAGCTCGAGAAGGAGAATTACTGGAAAACACTTACCTGCGGTTTGTAAGTCTGGTAAGTGAGATGAAAAGAAATGGAGTGACAAAGTCCAATCTGGATATCAATGTGAAGTTCTTAAACGTACTGAACCCGGAATGGGAAAAGTATGCGATGATTATCCAACAAACGAAGGACATTGAAGAGATGGACTTCCATATGATTTTTGAAAACCTCAAAGACTACCAAGAGGTTGTTTTGAGGATATTATCTGGCAAGAAGAAAGCTGAGAAAGAGACTGCTGACCCTTTGGCTTTATTGGCAGAAAAGAAGTATAAATATAAGCTGAAAAAGGAGAAACGGGCAGTAGTTAGCAGTAGCTCTTCTGAATCAGACACATCAGATTCATCTGTAGACTCCGAGATAGAAGAGATGAAAAACCAGATGGCATTGCTAACTAAAGCATTCCAAAAGAAATTCTATCGTAAGCCAACCAACAACAAAATGAGCTACAAGACTGGCTCGAGGAAATTTGAAAAGAAGGAAAAGTATGAAAAATCTGGTGAGAACAATGGTAGAAAAGCTGAAAAATATGAAAAATCAGATAAATCAGCGAAGAAAAAGAAACAGAGCAGAAGTGCTATAACTGTGGAAGGTCATTTTGCTCGCGAGTGTAGAATGCCAATAGTCAAAAACTCTGACTTCTACTCTAGAAAGGCTCTCCTAGCCAAAGAAAAGGAAGCTGGAAAAGCCCTTATGGCAGAGAATGACCATTGGCTACAGTTATCTGAGGATGAAGACATACTGGATGAGGATGCTCATATCTGCTTAAAATCATAGGTTTTCAATGAATCGAAAATGAGTGAGTTAGCTATGATAGCCGAAGATGAGGTTTGGGTTGGGCTAACATATGAAGAGGATGAGGATAAACAAGAGTCTGAGGAGGAAGAGACTGAAGAGTTTGCGTTGATGGCAGCAGGAAAAGCTGGATGCAGCAATGACAAAGATACTGATGATTCAGAGTCAGAAAAATCAGACAGTTCAGAAACACCAGAGGTAAATTCTAACTCTGACTCTGAAATTGATGGTTCCTGTGTGCTTGAAGAAAAATTAACATAGATGACCTTTATGCTTAAGAAATTTGAAAAATCATTAAAGGCTGAAAATAAACATGCTCACTCTTTGGCAAACAAGTTACGTAATGAACATAAATTAGTATTAGATTTTTCCAAAGATAAAACATTGGCATTACGAGCAGTTTTGGATTTGCAAGACAAAGAAACTGAACTTCAAAGCAAAATTCAAGAACTTAATAACAATATATCTGACCTACAAGAAAAACTGAGTTTGGCAGAATTAGAAGCTTCAAATTTTTCTGTAAAATATCATGCCATTTTTTAAGAACGAACTATGCTTTATGAGAAAATAAAGAAAATGGAAGATGAATTTATTAAAAGAGCTCAAACAGATCAAACCATCTATTTAAATCAACCAAAAGACACAGAATTTTACAATTCTAAATCTGGTATTGGTTGGGAAAAATCCTAAGTATCTGACAAAGGCTATATCCAATTCACCGACTTTATATGATGTCAGATATATGAATCTTGGATTAAAAATGACTTTTATGAAAGCATCCAATGAGGTAGAATCTAGTGAAGAATCAAAAAGATTAAGATCAGATAAAATGCAAAATTATGTTGACTATAACAGAATAAATGAATCAAGTAATAATACTGATATTAAAGAAGAATATATTTAAACATATTCTGAAAAGGATCTATCTGAATCTACTACTCAATGTCAACAGTTATATTTGCCATTTTCAATTCTAGAAAAGATAAACTCTGATCTCGAATTAAAAATAAAAAACTTTGAGACTGAAAATCAATCTCTTAAGGCTGAACTATAAACTCTGGAACAAAAATTACAAAAACAGCCTGAGAACAAAAAGTTATCTGATCCATTATCTTCAACTTCTCTAGATTCTATCAATTCTGAAAAAGAATTTGATCTGTATATGAACTCTGAATTCAATTCCTTAGAAGATATATTTGTTAAAATAGATGAATTTGTAAAACCTTTATATAACAAACAAACAGATGATCAAAAACAATGTGTTAAAATTCTACAAAGAATTTCTATAGAATCAATAAAATCATTTGAAAATTCACCATATTTACAACAAAAGAAGAAGAAAACAAAAGTTCCGTTTAATACTCCTAAATTTGAAAAAGGTGAATCATCTTCTACAAAGGACTCCATTACACTCAAAGCCCAAACTTCAAAAGGTAAGAAACCTTTACAGAAGAAACAAGTTTCTAAGATCACTAATTCTCATGTTTCTTCTATGTCAGATTATATTGTGAGCGGTTCAAGGAAGCAAGTTTGGAGAAAGAAGAAGAGAGAACAAAAAAACAAGAAAATAAAACAAGAGTGGAGAGTGAAGAAAAATATTGTTACAGATAGAAATAACAATTTTGAAAATTCTGTCTGTAATAATGAATTTGTGGATAAATCTTGTATCAAATTTTCTCGAACTGATTTAATTGCGTTGAATTCTGGTGCATGTAAATCTTTACTTGTGAAATCTGATAAGCTCGTATGGCAACCGAAGAAAAAGGACCCAATTTTCAAACAGAAAAAGGTTCCACATCAAAATCTTTCAAAACCAGTTCCGCCGCGAATTGTACAAAAGTGGATACCAAAAAGAACTGTTAAAAAGTGGGTACCTAAATCATCATCAATTGTTAAGATAAAAGACGTATCTGATCGGAAAACACATCATCAACTGCATGATTTACCTAAATCAAAAGTACCCAACTATAAGTGGGTACCTCATGTGGTATTTCGTCTTATAGGTTAATCATGTATGGTATCTTGACTCCGGATGCTCGAAACATATGATCGGAAAAAGAGAAACACTCACTAACTTTGTAGAATAGTTCTGTGGGACGGTCAGATTTGGAAACGATCAATTTTGTCCGATTAAAGGTTACGGGAGTCTTGCATATGATAAAATTACCATTCAGAAGGTTTTATACGTTGATGGTCTTGGCCATAACTTGTTTAGCATTGGACAACTTTGTGATAAAGGATTGAAAGTCAACTTCAAAGCTAACCGGTGCAGCATTCGATCTGGAGAAGGTAAAGAAATACTGGCAGGAAACATGAAAACAAACTTGTACTCCATTGACCTAGCCTTCATTAATCTGAAAAAGGATGTCTGCTTACTGTCAAAAGCTACATCTAAAACAGCTTGGCTATGGCACCGTCGTCTTTCACATCTGAACTTTAATGAATTAACCAACCTAGCAAAAGGCGGGTTAGTTAAAGGGCTACCAACTCTCAAATTTCAAAAGGAGCAGTTGTGTGCCGCATGTGAAAAAGGAAAGATGACTAGAGCTTCACACAAATCCAAAACCGAACACTCTTCAACGAGAGCACTGGAACTGTTACATATGGATCTATTTGGACCAATGCGAGTACAAAGTATTAACAAGAAAAGATATGTATTGGTGATAGTTGACGACTACTCACAATACACGTGGGTTTTCTTCCAGAGGTCAAAATTCAGATGCTACCGAAATCATCATAGACTTCATCCGGAAAATTCAAGTGAAGTTGCAACTTTTAATTCAGTCAATCAGATCATATAACGGCACTAATTTCAAGAACAAATCCTTTGAATCATTTTTGAATTCTGTAGGAATCACACATCAGTTTTCAGTTGCTAGAACTCATCAACGAAATGGTGTCATTGAACGAAGAAATCGGACACTAGTGGAATCTGCAAGAACGATGCTGGCGTATTCCAATCTTCCATTATTCTTATGGGCTGAAGTTGTTGCAACAGCTTGTTTCACACAGAATCATACAATAATCAATAAATGATTTGGGAAGACTCCTTATGAATTAATAAATAAATGGATACCTAATATTAAATTTTTCCATGTCTTTGGATGCAGATGCTTCATACTAAATGACAAAGACAACCTTGGAAAATTTAACCAAAAAGCTGATGAAGGTATTTTTCATAGGTTATTCGAAGGAGTCAGTTGCTTTCCGTGTCTACAACAAGCGGACCAAGATAGTCAATTAGAGCGTCAACGTCAAATTTGATGAAGGAGTGGTAATGGCTTCTGACATACCAGTTCAGAACCCGAACCTAACAAGCCGACTTCTATGGAGTCAACTGAAAAGAATGCAGAAAATTCTGAACTAAATAAATTGTTTGAGAATTTTTATGAAGACTACTTTGAGAAGCCCAAGGCTAATGTTTTAATTTTGGTGCCTGACAGGATTACTGATGATCCCGTCGTAGTCTCAGATCATTCTCATCAACAAATATCAGAAGAAACTGGAGAAACATCGACAACAGATGTGCACTTGCCAACTGAAAGTTTACAACCTATTCAACCTCCAGAATCTTCTGAAATCCCCTTAACATCTAAACATTCAGAAACTCCTATCTCAGATACCTTACCATCTACATCTGAAGCCATCCCCCGACTTCCCTATTTAGACCTAAATCCCAATCATGACCACATCCAACGGTACCCACATACTTTCAAGTGGACTAGTGTGACGCCCTCATGAATTAATGATATAATTGTAATCTCCAGGATCGACTAACAACCCAATGAGTAATCATGATAATTGAAATTGAATACTTAAATTAGAATTAAGCAAATCCACACTAAAGCAATAGAATACATGTCTATAGTGATAAAAGTCTAACTATTACATCAACATAATTGTTTTAAAAGTAACAAATTCCCAGCCCAAAGCTATTACATTCAAGTACCAATAGCTTCTATAGTCTCCGGGATATTGATTTGATATGCTTAAGTGGAAGGTCCAGCTACACTTTTGCCTTTGCCTGAAACAATGTGAGTCAACAGTAAGCTAAATGCTTAGTGAGATAACAAATTATACATACAACAAATATTTCTTTACATGCAATGCTTAACCATGGGCAGTGTAAGCCCCATGTATGTGTGTACAGGCAGTGAAAGCCTCAATATGTGTGAAAACCATGCAGGGCAAGCATGGGTTGGCAGTTCAATATGCTGATCGGGGATGTGCCGAACCTGTTGGGATACGAGTGGGATGATCAGTCCCCGACAGTGGCCTGCTGTCAGCCCCAGCCAGGTCGCATCAGAGTGTGAAGTAATGATCATGCAGTGCAAGCATGATGTAAATAGATGCACTTTCAATTGAACGCTGGCTACATGTGTATTACATGTCAAGTACGAGTGTGCATCATAACAACAAATCATGTACGAGTGCCAAATGATGTATATGAACAATGTGAACATGCCATTGAATGTATAAACATGAATGCAAAAACAATAAATGTTCGAATGACAATCTGTTACTCACAGTGATTGGTATTGTGACTTGATCCTGAATCAATGTGTGTTTTGATAACACCACAATAATCTGTAATGTAAGTGTAATAGTGAACATGTGTCAGTAATTGCTTAAAAATTGTATTATGTAATTTTAAATGTAATTGGGTTCTGATTTCGGACCATATCCGAATTCGGATGTATACGAAATCCGGATGGTCCTATGGTCCGAATTGGGGTGATCCGGATTGGGTGCTCCGAAATTGCTAGGTGTCCGAAGTTGACATTGGTCCGAAATGGGGGTGGTCCGAAGTAGGCTAGTGTCCGAATTAGTCTATGTCCGAAATTGTGGGGTGTCCGAATTTGGAAGCATCCGAAATTAGGATGGGGATCCGAATTGGGGAAATGTCCGAAATGGTTTGAACAGGACCCGAATTCGGATGGTCCGAATTCGGTCCATAGGGATCCGAGTTCATACTTATAAAATTTTTTTCCAGATTTTCCAGATTTACGTTTTTGACCATTTTGCATGTTTGAGTATCTAAAATTGCAGATATGAACTTATATGCTATCATTTAACTTATACCATCATATTTATGTACCAAAATAACCCATTTATGTCCATTTTTCTACATATCTTCGAAGAACACACACTAAAAACACACACTTAATTTCAGAAATCATACTTAAGCTTCGAATCTGATTCTGAATTTTTGTATACAACAACATACATGCTCGATTTAATCATTCCCATCATAAATTCCAACATGCATTAACATTTGCATCACTAATCTTAGAATTCGGTTTTCATAAAAACCGAACCAAAATATCAAAAATTTGTAAATTTGAGTAAATGTTACCTTGATTTGATACTTGCAGTTGCTATAGTTCCGTAATTGCTATCTGAATCCAACTTTTTGCACTTGAAATTACTGATTCTTGAGTTTTTCTTGGATTAGAGCCGAGAGGAAGAGAGAGTAGAGAGAAAATCGGCTAGAGAGAGAGAGTAGTGAGAGAGTGAATATTTTGAAAATGAAGGCTTCCTTTCTTTTATTCTCCTTTTTATCCTATTTGCATAACACACCCCTCAACTTCGTATTTTCTCATTTAACTGATAATATGATCAAAATAACTTAAATTAACATAATTTTCCATAAGTACAATAATTGAGTCTTAAAATCGTAAATTACATATAATTAAAATTTGGGATGTTACAGCATGGGCTCCACCACGCCTATACTTCGTCCGCGAAGTCATGCTGCGCTAAACAAACTTGGGTACTTAGTCTTCATGTCATCTTCTGATTCCCAAGTATGATTAGCTCCCCGATGATGCTTCCACTTGACCAGCACCATCCTGATCTCTTTGTTCCGTAGCTTTTTGACTTTTGTCTCCAAAATGCACTCCGGTTCATCAACGAACCTTAGTCGTTCGTCGATCTTAACTTCCGAATGATCAGTCCATGGTTCCCTTTCGGGCACCAGACTCTTCCTTAAGTATCCTACGTGAAATACCGGGTGAACACCTGATAACTCTTCCGGCAAGTCCAAGTGATAGGACTGATTACCAACTCTTTCTAGTATCTTGAATGGTCCTATGAATCGAGGTGATAATTTTCCTCGCTTTACGAATCTTGTAACACCTTTCATTGGGGATACCTTCAAGTATACCCAATCGTCCTTTTGAAACTCTATTGCTTTATGACGGCGATCGTGGTAATTCTTTTGCCGATCTTGTGCCGTTTTCATGTACTGCCGTATGAGTTGGATCTTTTCGTTCGTTTCTTGCAACAACGCTGGTCCGGCGATAGGAGTTTCTCCTGTTTCCCTCCAACAAGTTGGAGTCCTACATTTTCTGCCATACAGGAACTCGAACGGTGCCATCTTGATAGTGGAATGGTAACTGTTGTTGTAGGAGAATTCAACCAATGGGAGGTGATCATCCCAGTTACCACCCAAATCCATAACACAGGCTCTGAGCATGTCTTCGAGAGTCAGAATTGTTCTCTCACTTTGCCCGTCTGATTGAGGTCTATATGCAGTACTCATTGCGATACGAGTACCAAGACCCTGTTGTAGAGCAGCCCAGAAGTTAGAAATGAATCTACTATCTCGGTCGGAGACAATAGACTTAGGCACACCATGCCTAATGACAATTTCGTTTACATAGATCTGGGCAAGGCGGTCCAGTGAGTAGGTTTCTCGGATGGGAATGAAATGAGCAGATTTTGTTAATCGGTCAACGATGACCCAAATGGCATCATGTTGACGACGTGTCTTAGGTAGCTTAGTTATGAAATCCATAGTAATATGGTCCCACTTCCATTCTGGAATAGGAAGAGGTTGCATACTATCATAGGGTTGCTGGTGCTCGGCTTTGACTAGTCTGCATGTTCTACACTTCTCCACAAATTGTCCAACGTCTCTTTTCAACCCTGGCCACCAGAAGTCGGCCTTCAGATCGTTGTACATTTTCGTGCTACCAGGATGAATCGAGAACTTGGATTGATGAGCTTCCTCGAGAATTACATCTCGCATGTTCCCGAACTTAGGAACCCAAATTCTGCCGTAAATCCCCATTAGTCCAGTTCCATCATCTTGCATTAATGGCAACTGAATTCTAATATCTTCGTCTTTAACATTCTCTTCTTTTAGGGCCTGTAACTGAGCAGCCCTAACATCATCTATAATAGTTGAGGTCAAAATTGTAGAAGTCAAGGCGTAGCAATATGCCTTGCAGTATGCTTTTCGACTTAGAGCATCGGCCACTACGTTGGCCTTCCCTGGATGATAGAGAATCTCACAGTCGTAATCTTTTATCAGCTCCATTGACCTTCTTTGCCTCATATTCAAGTCCTTCTGGCTGAATATATACTTTAAACTCTTGTGATCAGTGTAGAGCCGACACTTGGTTCCGTACAAATAGTGTCTCCATAACTTGAGAGCGAAAGTAACAGCAGTTAGCTCTAGATCATGAGTAGAGTAGTCTTTCTCATGTGGTTTGAGTTGTCTAGAAGCATAAGCTATAACATTTCCTCTTTGCATTAGTACCGCACCCAAACCCATGCCTGATGCATCTGTGTAGACTACGAAGTCTTCGTTCCCTTCAGGCAGGGCTAACACTGGTGCTTCACTTAGCAGATTCTTCAAGTTGTCAAATGCCATTTGCTGTTCTTCTCCCCAAAAGAAGGTCGTGTTCTTGCGAGTAAGCTTTGTTAGCGGAACGACGATCTTTGAGAAGTCTTTGATGAATCGGCGGTAGTAACCAGCCAATCCCAGAAAACTCCGAATCTCTGAGGCGTTGCGGGGTGATTCCCAGTTCTGGATAGCTTCGATCTTTGGAGGATCAACAGCAATCCCAGCACCAGATATCACGTGCCCCAAGAATTGGATCTGAATTGAATATTGAGTAGGTACAAGTTAACAAAGAGTTCATAAGTGAATGTAAGGATCAAGGAATCGTTTGAGATGTTGAGACGTACCTGCCTCAACCAGAATTCACACTTCGAGAATTTGGCATAAAATCGCTCTTTGCGTAGCAACTCTAGTAATTCTCTCAGATGTGCTGCATGATCCTCTTCGGTTTTTGAATAGATGAGAATGTCATTGATGAACACGATGACCGATTTGTCGAGCATTGGCCGGCAGACTCGATTCATGAGATCCATGAAAGCGGCCGGCGCATTAGTAAGACCGAACGGCATTACCAGAAACTCGTAGTGTCCGTAACGAGTTCTGAAAGCCGTCTTTGGAATATCATCCGGGTGTACTTTGAGTTGGTGATAACCCGAACGAAGATCAATCTTCGAGAAATAGCTTGCGCCTTGTAACTGGTCGAAGAGATCATCAATCCGGGGCAATGAATACTTGTTCTTGATTGTGACTTTGTTGAGTTCCCGGTAGTCGATGCACATACGTAATGTGCCATCCTTCTTCTTGACGAACAGAACAGGAGCGCCCCAAGGAGATGAACTTGGGCGGATAAAACCTTTGTCAAGTAGCTCCTGTAACTGCTTCATCATTTCCTGCATTTCTGCAGGAGCTAAACGGTACGGAGCCTTTGCTATTGGAGCAGCTCCAGGAATGAGATCAATGTGGAATTCCACTTGGCGATCAGGTGGCAATCCCGAGATATCTTCTGGAAAGACATCTGGAAATTCAGAAACGACGGGAACGGTGGAAGGAGATTGAACTTCAGCCTTTGCATCGACAGCGTAGGCTAAGTATGCAGAACAACCCTTGGCAACGTGCTTTCGGGCTTTTGCAATTGAAATGAGGCATAGGTCGCCTTTGTGTCTATCGCCATAAATGCATATGTCTCGGCCCTCAGGAGTGGTGATCTTAATCATTCTTTTCTTGCAAACGATTTGTGCCTCGTTGTGAACTAACCAGTCCATGCCTACTATAACATCAAATTCCCCGAACTCCATGGGAATTAAGTCTATGTTGAACACTACATCTTCTACAAGTAAAGTGCAGTTCCTATATACTTTATCTGCTTTAACTAACATGTTGCTAGCAGTCTCTATGTCAAGTACAAATTGCAGTTTGGAAGTTGGCATGTTAAATTGACGAGCAAATGTAGTGGAGACAAACGAACGATTTGCTCCAGAGTCAAACAGTACACGTGCAGGAATTGAATTTACATAAAACGTACCAGTGACCACCTCCGGGTCATCCTTTGCTTCTTCCGCCGTGATTTGGAATGCCCTTGTTGGATCCCTATGAGATTGATCCCTGCGAGCCGTGGAAGCTACAGAAGATCTTGCTGTTGATTGTGGAGCATTCTGATCTCGTGGGGGTTTCGGGCAGTCCCTTGAGAAATGGCCAAGTCTGTGGCAATTGTAGCACGCATCGTCCTTTCGAGGACAATGTTCCCAATGATGGCCCTTCTGCCCACAGCAGAAGCAATACATGTCTTGAGCTTTGCACTCCCCAGAGTGCGATTTCCTGCACCTCCTGCAGTCTCTCATTTCAGAACTGGCCGAAAAGGCCCTTCCCTTTTTGGGTGATGATGATTGTTGATGGGATTGAGGAGAGAATCGGGAGGATCCAGACTCCCGCTGCCTTTTTGGCGGCGACGGTTGAGTCGGTGATGTGGCAGCTGTCCCGATAACATACCCAGACAATAAGACGATCTGCTCCACGTTTCGAGCAGCCTCGAGTAATCCAGCAAATGTTGTATACCGAACCCCACTCATGGTTCGGCGAATTTCATAGTCTAGTCCGGCCTCAAACCGGGCTATTTTCCTCTCTTCTGTGTCTACTTGATGCGGTGCGAACAGACTTAATCGGGTGAACTCAACGGCATATTGTGTAACCGTTTTCGTTCCTTGAGTCAGATTCAGGAACTTTGCCTCGAGACGGCGCTTCTCATCAGTAGGACAGTATTGTTGAGAAAATAATTCCTTGAATTCACTCCAGGACATGTGCGACACTACCTCCATCGTCAACACATGTGTCATTGCATCCCACCACATAACAGCGTCCCTTGCAAACATAGCGGTTGCAAAGCGGACCATGTCTTTATCAGCGCAGTCACTGATCCTGAAAGTTCGTTCGGTGGTGGTGATCCATTCCAATGCAGTGATGGCGTCTCCAGTTCCATCAAAAGTAACAGCCCCGTTACTTTTGAAGTCCTTAAACCTACAGCCCCTTGATCGGTTGGAAGACCCAGTATCTGGTCTTTCCTCTTGGTCATCTTGTTGTTGCCCCTTGTTCTTTCGCTTATCGGCCTTTCGTTTTGCCTCGGCCTCATCTCTGGCCCTTAATTGATCAGCAAATGACTGAGACTGCTCAGCCATTCGTTTGGATTGTAGCTCATTGTTTTGTTCCATGAGAGCTTGCATCATCTGGAACATTTGCTGAGGAGTCATATCGTCTCCTGACATGTTCTGAAATATAACAACTTATATTTAGAACATTTATTTGTAAGTCTTAAGTATTTACAGTTACCCTTTGTGTGTCCCCGTGTGCATGTCAATCCTATCTTAGTTCAGATCATTACTTAGAAGTTCATTCTAATATCATAACCTAAGTTTGAGTCCAAGTCCTCGCGGACACTTGAAACCTCAAACTAATGCTCTGATACCAAAACCTGTGACGCCCTCATGAATTAATGATATAATTGTAATCTCAAGGATCGACTAACAACCCAATGAGTAATCATGATAATTGAAATTGAATACTTAAATTAGAATTAAGCAAATCCACACTAAAGCAATAGAATACATGTCTACAGTGATAAAAGTCTAACTATTACATCAACATAATTGTTTTAAAAGTAACAAATTCCCAGCCCAAAGCTATTACATTCAAGTACCAATAGCTTCTATAGTCTCCGGGATATTGATTTGATATGCTTAAGTGGAAGGTCCAGCTACACTTTTGCCTTTGCCTGAAACAATGTGAGTCAACAGTAAGCTAAATGCTTAGTGAGATAACAGATTATACATACAACAAATATTTCTTTACATGCAATGCTTAACCATGGGCAGTGTAAGCCCCATGTATGTGAAAACGGCAGTGAAAGCCTCAATGTGTGAAAACCATGCAGTGCAAGCATGGGTTGGCAGTTCAATATGCTGATCGGGGATGTGCCGAACCTGTTGGGATACGAGTGGGATGATCAGTCCCCGACAGTGGCCTGCTGTCAGCCCCAGCCAGGTCGCATCAGAGTGTGAAGTAATGATCATGCAGTGCAAGCATGATGTAAATAGATGCACTTTCAATTGAACGCTGGCTACATGTGTATTACATGTCAAGTACGAGTGTGCATCATAACAACAAATCATGTACGAGTGCCAAATGATGTATATGAACAATGTGAACATGCCATTGAATGTATAAACATGAATGCAAAAACAATAAATGTTCGAATGACAATCTGTTACTCACAGTGATTGGTATTGTGACTTGATCCTGAATCAATGTGTGTTTTGATAACACCACAATGATCTGTAATGTAAGTGTAATAGTGAACATGTGTCAGTAATTGCTTAAAAATTGTATTCTGAAATGTAATTGGGTTCTGATTTCGGACCATATCCGAATTCGGATGTATACGAAATCCGGATGGTCCTATGGTCCGAATTGGGGTGATCCGGATTGGGTGCTCTGAAATTGCTAGGTGTCCGAAGTTGACATTGGTCCGAAATGGGGGTGGTCCGAAGTAGGCTAGTGTCCGAATTAGTCTATGTCCGAAATTGTGGGGTGTCCGAATTTGGAAGCATCCGAAATTAGGATGGGGATCCGAATTGGGGAAATGTCCGAAATGGTTTGAACAGGACCCGAATTCGGATGGTCCGAATTCGGTCCATAGGGATCCGAGTTCATACTTATAAAATTTTTTTCCAGATTTTCCTAATTTACGTTTTTGACCATTTTGCATGTTTGAGTATCTAAAATTGCAGATATGAACTTATATGCTATCATTTAACTTATACCATCATATTTATGTACCAAAATAACCCATTTATGTCCATTTTTCTACATATCTTCGAAGAACACACACTAAAAACACACACTTAATTTCAGAAATCATACTTAAGCTTCGAATCTGATTCTGAATTTTTGTATACAACAACATACATGCTCGATTTAATCATTCCCATCATAAATTCCAACATGCATTAACATTTGCATCACTAATCTTAGAATTCGGTTTTCATAAAAACCGAACCAAAATATCAAAAATTTGTAAATTTGAGTAAATGTTACCTTGATTTGATACTTGCAGTTGCTATAGTTCCGTAATTGCTATCTGAATCCAACTTTTTGCACTTGAAATTACTGATTCTTGAGTTTTTCTTGGATTAGAGCCGAGAGGAAGAGAGAGTAGAGAGAAAATCGGCTAGAGAGTGAGAGTAGTGAGAGAGTGAATATTTTGAAAATGAAGGCTTCCTTTCTTTTATTCTCCTTTTTATCCTATTTTCATAACACACCCCTCAACTTCGTATTTTCTCATTTAACTGATAATATGATCAAAATAACTTAAATTAACATAATTTTCCATAAGTACAATAATTGAGTCTTAAAATCGTAAATTACATATAATTAAAATTTGGGATGTTACAACTAGAAATCACCCAACAGAAAATATTATAGGTGATCCTTCTGCTTCAGTCCAAACCAGAAGAGCCACAATAAACGAATGCCTATTTTCACAATTTTCTCAGCAAAATAGAGCCGAAGAATGTAAAAGAAGCTCTTCTGGATGCTGATTGGATTGTTGCAATGCAAAAGAAACTGAATCAGTTCGAACGATTGAAGGTCTGGAGACTTGTTGAGCGACCTAAAAACAAATCTATCATTGGCACGAAATGGATCTTTAAAAAAAAAGAAGAACGAACATGGAGTAATCATTCGCAATAAAGCACGACTCGTTGCCAAAGGATACAGTCAACAAGAAGGGATCGACTATGATGAGACATTTGCACCTGTTGCAAGAATAGAAGCGATTAGGATGTTTTTAGCTTTTGCCGCTCATAAAAATTTCACTGTTTATCAAATGGATGTTAAAACTGTGTTTTTAAACGGGGAATTAACTGATGAAGTATATACATATCAGCCCGAAGGCTTTACTGATCATTTGAAACCTGATCATGTATATATTTTAGGTAAGTCACTGTACGGCCTTAAACAAGCACCACGTGCTTGGTATGATGCACTTTCAACATATCTGTTGAAATGTGGATTCAACAAAGGTGCAGTTGACACAACCCTGTTTATAAAATGTCAGGGGCCGGATATTATAGTAATACAAATATATGTAGACGACATAATATTTGGATCTACAAATCCTGAATTTTGTAAGAAATTCGCATTCTTAATGTCCCAGAAATTCGAAATGAGCATGATGGGAGAAATAAATTTTTTCTTAGGATTACAATTTAAACAATTGACTGATGGTATTTTAATAAAACAGTCAAAATATATACAAGACATGTTAAAGAAATTTAACATGGTTAACAGTACTTCTATGAAAACTCCATGGCTCCGGATTCAAAGTCAAAACTCGATGAGAACATTTCGGGGAAACCTGTAGATGCGACTCATGATCGAGGAATAATTGGGTTATTAATATATTTAACAGCCAGTAGACCGGATATTATGTTTGCTACATTTGTGTGTGCTAGATAACAGGCGAATCCAAAAGAATCACATTTAACTGCTGCTAAAAGAATTTTGAGATATCTAAAGGGAACACCAAACCTTGGTTTGTGGTATCCTAGAGAATCTTCATTCAATTTAACTGCTTTTCCTGACGCTGATCACGCAGGTGATAAGATGGACAGGTAATTACGTCAGGTGCAGTTCAATTCTTAGGTGACAAACCCGTCTGCTGGTCATCCAAGAAACATCACTACGTTTCATTGTCTACAGCTGAAGCAGAATCCGTTGCTGTTTCATCATGCTGTTCTCAGGTGTTGTGGATGAAGACCCAACTGCGAGATTATGGGTTTACACCACAGAAGATTCTTATATACTGTGATTCTCATAGCGCAATTGCTATTGCATCAAATCTTATGCAACACTCAAAAACATAACACATCGACATTGGGTACCACTTTATAAAGGATCACGTTGAAAATGGAAATATAGAATTATACTTTGTTCCTGCTGAAATTCAACTAGCTGATTTGTTTACCAAAACATTAGATGAAAAAAGGTTTAATTTTTTGGTATACAAATTGGGTATGTTGAATCGTTAGATTTAATAATTCTGTAGTTTCAATTTATAATTTTAAATTTACATTTTTATTGATCTAATCTAATGTTAAATTCATGAATTTTAAAAGTTCAAATTTTTAGGAATTTAACAGATCTGAATTGTCATGTGCAGGGGGAGCAGAAAATAATTTTTATCTGAATTTGAGAAAATCTGATAAAATTTTATCTGATATTTTGTAGGGGGAGCTGACTTGAAAAATACGATATACATCTGAGGGGGAGCAGCATTCTAGAATTCAAGGGGGAGCATCTTATAATTTAAAATTTTTTTTTGTTTTTATTTTATTTAAAAAAATTTTGTTTTGTTTTTGGTTTTGTGTATTTTCAAAAATTTTTTAGTTTTGTTTAAGTTTGTTTTAATTATTTTTTGTTGTTTTCTTTGTAAATTTTTTTCGAAGAGATATTGGGTTTTTGATAATTGGGTTTATACTTGGTGAAAGTGGGCCGGCTAAATGTCAAAGTTGAAATTCAAATTTGGGCCGGGTACATTAAACAATTTGAAATTCAACTATAAAGTTAAATTTTGAATTTCAAATCAAACTTTTCGGCCAAAACCACTATTCACCGTCTCTTTCAAAAAGTTTTCTTCTCCATTAAGAAACCACAAATACCCAATTATCTTCAGTTCTTTCAGATTACAAAGCAACAAAAATGTAAGTTTCGTTTCTGTTTTATATTGTGTTTTTCATTTTTTTATTGTCATTTTGCTATTTAGTTTTATTGTTAGAAAATATTCTAAGTATGTCAAGCTGTTAGTTACATTTCTCAAACTGTTAGTAGATTTTCTGTGTAATTACAAAGTTCAAGCTGTTAGTTGAAGAAGTTCGAGCTGCTAGTTCAAAAGTTCAAGCTGCCAGTGTTCAAACTCAAGCTGCTCAACAGGATGACTTCAAGCTGCTCAACAGCTCAATAAACAGAAAGTGCTGAAATTTAGGAAAAGATATATTCGATGATTCAAGCATATCTACTATCAGAGAAATCAGAGTTTCTCAAGGAAACAAATCAGAAGGCGTTATAAATATACATAGAATAGGTTTTCTGTTAGGCACAAAAAGGCCTCAGTCAAACCTGTTCTGCATCTGAGGGGGAGATTGATAATCAAACCTGATGATGCATTTGAAGGTTGAATTTAAGGCCTATTATATGCCTTATTGAAACCTGAAAATGATTTGCAATATTAGTCTAAAGCTGTTCTATGAGTTGCATGTGTTGCAACTAAGACAGTTTGTCCAAGCTGCTCTGTCTGCTGAACAGGCTGGACATAAACTGTCTACGCTGCTCTACACTGTTGAGCAGCTTGGGCGTTTTTAAAGTGTTCTGTTCTTTGTGAACAGAACCTGTTCTTTGTGAACATGCTAAACACTTTATGGAATATGTTTCCAAGTCATCATGTATTGTTTTTGGCTACAAGATCAGTTTACAAGTCGAAGACAAAGTGGAAAGCAGAACCGCTCAGCCTGCCCAAGCTGTTCTGTTACATGAAGACAAAAGGTTATTTGAAAAAGGGTGACAGACCTTTTTCTTATATCAAAATAGGCCTTTACAAGGAAGAAAGACGCAAAGTTGACATTCCTAAATTAGTTAAAGGCAATGCAACAGTAGACAAAGTGAAAAGACAAAAGTTCTGCACATGTGAAGACAAGTCTGCTTTTCAGAAAAGTGCAGAAAAGGTTATGTTGTCTTTTCAACAAGACTTCTCCTTTTCATTCCGTCCAATGAAGATGTTTCTCTTAGATCCTCTGAATGAGTATAAAAGGAAGCTTCTAAGGGCAGTAAAATGGATGAAGAAAGCTAAGTGCTGAAACCAAGAGTGAACTTGCAAGTGTGTTATTCATGCATGCAAGCCTTCTGTGTAAACCAGTATCTGTGTGTCTAAGCTGATTTGCATAAGCTGTTCCCTTAAGTCTTGTAAAACACAGTGAGTGCTTCTTAGTGAGTGTATTCATTGTATTCTAGTTTGAGTCTGTCTTAGACTAGTAAACATACTGTTGTATCTGTCATCTCAGCTTGAACCATTCCGCATTCAAGCTTGTTTGTAATTAACAAATTGTTGATAATACATACAAACATTGAGAAAAAGAGTGTGTAGTTCTAAAATTGCTGTATTCACCCCCCCTCTACAGCTTATAACTATATACTTTGGGAACCTTTCGGGACCTACAACTGGTATCAGAGCAGTTTAGAGTGTGTGTCATTCTAGATCTCTCATTCTCCCTAGTTTCCATGGACAACAGTGCTGCAAATTCTTCTTACTATGACAATGGCTCTATGGGCAAACCTCCAAAATTTAATCATCAAAACTTCTCTGGCTGGAAGTGCAGAATGATGCTCTATTTAGAGAATCTGGATGTACAACTGCCAGAGATAGTGATGGAGGGTCCCTATGTGCCAACCTCTGTTACTACCATAACTCCAGCAGTTGAAGGAGCTGCTCCTGAAATCAGGACCTTTGAGAAAGCTAAAGCTCAATGGTCTGATGAAGACAAAAGACTGGTGGCTCTGGATGCAAAGGCCAGAAACAATCTGGTCATTTCTCTTCCTGATGATGTGTTCAAACAGGTTGAGAAAATGAAGACAGCAAAAGAAATGTGGGATACTTTGTGTACCGTCTATGATGGACCCACAATCACACTGGACAACAGGATCAACAATCTTGTTAGACAGTATGAACTTTTCTTTGCTAAACCAAAGGAGACTCTCACTGAAACCTACACCAGGTTTACTGCCTTAGTAAATGATCTCAAAGCTGTTGGGATCACTAAGGACAGTCTCACCTTGGTGAACAAATTTCTGGACATTCTTCCTGAAGAATGGAACTACTTTTCAACAATTTTAAGAAATTCAGGTACTATCAGAAGTATGGATCTTGTCAATCTGTATGGATCCTTACTGAATGATGAACAGTCAAGGCAACAAAAGAGAAATGCCTTGGAGATGTCCAAAAGAGGTGCAGCCTTTGTGGCAAATGTGAGACAACCTGTAAATCAGGTAAGTGATGTGTTCACTAAATCTGATCAACAGGATGATGACAAGGAGGAAGAGTCAGGTGAAGAAGATAATGCAGATCTTGCTGAACAAGATGATGAGCAAATGATAGCTATGCTTGTCAAAAGGTTTAACAAGAAAAGGTTTGGAAGAAACATGTTGCAAGGAGGTTCAGGTGCTGGCAAGAAGAAGGCATTTGATAAATCCAAGGCTGAGTGCTTCAAATGTGGCAAAACTGGCCATATTGCTGCTGACTGTGTGTCAAAAGCTGTTGGTCAGTCATCCAAACCATACAAGACAAACAGGGATGATGGTTATAGGGTTAAGTACCTTATGGCCATGGCTAAGCTGAGGAAGTTGGAAAACTCAGTGGGTTCCAACCGCCAAAAGGGACTCATGGCTGAGACTTGTGATTGGGAGGAATCTGATTCATCATCTGATGAAGAAGATAATCAATGTCTGATGGCCAACACTGATGTCCCATCAACAAGCAGCTTCAAACAGGATATGGCTGAAGCTGAAGCTTTCAGCAGCTTAGAGAATTGGAATCCTACTATGATGTACAAGGTACAAAATTTTATGGCTTACAATTCTGAAGAAAAAGTTAAAATGTTTGAATACATGCTTGTTGATCTAAAAGCTGCTGTTGAGAAGCATGATGCTTTATTATCTGAAATCTCTAAGCTTAAAACTGATCTTAAAACTAAAACCAGTAAACTGGACAGTTTCCATAAGTTGGAAACTGAGCTTGATGAATTAAAACACATCAACTCTATTTTACTGGAAGAAAAGAGAGAAACAGATATAAAGCATGCTAAGCTTCAAAAGATAGTTGACTCTTGGTGCCAATCTGCACAAAACGTCAGCCATTGTATAAGTCAACAAATTCCTGCACAAATCCAAGCCTATCTTGGAGGGGATCTTGACACAGCAGCTTCCATTGTTGAGATTAATAATCTGAAAGAAGATTTATCCACTCTTGGTGAACTTCCAAATACATTCATCCAAAATGTGAATGGTAAACTGATCTCAACAAATAGGTTTGTCAGGCCTCAGAATACTGACAGCTTGTGTGAACTTAGCTCAAAAGCTGATGTTGGAATTTGTTCTCCATCAAGTCAGTCTACTAAGTTCTCTGCTGGTTCACACAAGCAAAAGAAAGGAAGACATGTCCAAACTGAAGCTGTGGACACTAAACCTGTTGACAAAACAAGTTCTGAGTCCAAAGCTGATGGTAAAAAGCATGTTAATCCTTTTGATGCTAAACATTTTGAAAATAAGTTTTCAAAAGGTAAGCAGTCAGTTTTCAACAAGGGTAAGTCTCATGTTGAAAACAAAACTGCTGTGATTTCAAACAAGTTTTCAAATCGTAGTAGTAAACTGGTTGTAAACAAGAATAATTTTTTCAAAACCAGACACAGTGAGTATGCTGATAGGCAGCATAAATCACAATCCAGTAGGGGCAAAAACAAAGCTATTGCTCACACTGAGATAATTGGGAATAAGTTTTCCAAACCTGTGGAAGCTCAAAAGCCAATTAAGCTTCCTGTCTTTGATATCTGTCCCCCTAAAAGGAAGACAGAAGAGGCAGCCAAAGCTGTGGCTATTGAACTATCCACTCAAATAGTTGATTCAACAAAAAGTAATAAAACTGCTAAACCTGTTGAACGAATCAACAAAAATAACTCAGAATGTGTTTCTGAAAGTTCTTCTTCCAAAAATCCTAAAAAGAGAAAATGTTACAAGTGTGGGAAGAAGACACATCTGGCCAAGGATTGTCTTGAGTCTGAGGACATAAGGCCTGTTGACTCTGGTGTTTCCCTCACAGCTGTCACAAGCAGTGGTGGAAATGTCAAAGTCACTGAGGATGGTATTCAAGCTGAAACCATTCAAATAGGGAATATTAGTGTGGATATTTCAAGTCCATCAACAAATGTTGATGAAGTAGGAGAATTCATCTCTATGATGAGTTCCCCTAAAAATGACTAATAATTCTCTTATCACTCTGCAGGAAAAACAACCTACCCAGGTTTGGTACTTGGACAGTGGCTGCTCAGGGCACATGACAGGTTGTAAGGAATTGCTGAGTGAACTCAGGTCTGAAAAAGGGCCAACAGTCACCTTTGGTGACAATGTACATGGATCCACTGAGGGATATGGAACTTTTAAAGCTGGTGCTGCAGTATTCAAAAGAGTAGCCTATGTGGTTGGGCTAAAACATAACCTTGTTAGCATAAGCCAACTGTGTGATGCTGGCTACAAGGTTAACTTTGATGAGCACCTGGGTTACATATTGGATTCCCAAGGCAAAGTTGTGCTATGTGCTCAACGAAAGAAAGGTGTATATGTTTGTGGATATGCATTTCTGCTGACCCACAACTGAAACCTGTTTTCTCACAAGAAACAAATGCTGATCTAAACTGGCTATGGCACAGAAGACTGTCACATCTGAACTTCAAGAACATCAACAAACCTCTTAAGAAAGATTGGTGACAGGTTTGCCTTCTATGACTTATGCTAAAGGATAGATTATGCACAGCTTGTGAGAAAGGCAAGCAGAGAAAAACATCTTTTAAATCCAAACATAACTTCTCTATTGATACTCCACTCTTCTTAATCCACATGGACTTGTTTGGACCTGTTAATGTCCCAAGTCTAGGAGGAAGAAGATACACTCTAGTAATGGTTGATGAGTTCTCCAGGTACACATGGGTGATCTTTCTGAAGAACAAAGGAGAGGCTGATAGAGAAATTATTAGATTTGTCAAAAAGATGGAAATGCTGAACTCTGCTCAAGTAAAGCAGCTTAGAAGTGATCATGGTACTGAGTTCAGAAACAGTACTCTTGAAGACTTCTGTGAAGAGAAAGGAATCACTCAGAACTTTTCAGCTGTAAGAACTCCTCAACAAAATGGAGTTGCTGAAAGGAGAAACCGAACTCTCATTGAAGCTGCAAGAACCATGCTGTGTGCATCAGGATTACCTTCATCATTTTGGGCTGAAGCTGTTAATACTGCCTGCTTCACCCAAAATAGATCCTTAGTGGTGAAAAGATTCAACAAAACTTCCTATGAGCTGCTCAAAGGGAGAAAGCCAAATGTCAGCTATTTCCATGTGTTTGGATGTCCCTGTTTCATTCTGAATCAAAGGGACCAGCTGTCAAAGTTTGAACCTAAAGCTGATGAAGGTGTGTTTGTTGGCTACTCTGCTATCTCCAAAGCCTACAGAGTATACAACAACAAAAGAAAGGTGATAGATGAATCTATCAATGTCACCTTTGAAGAGTCCAAGAATGTTTCCACCAAAGCTGTTCCTGAATCAGTTTCAGGAGAACTCAACTTTGATGAACTGATGCATTCAAACAATGAAGAGGACTCAAAAGCTTCCACTACACCCAGTGTGGAACCTGTTAATCATGATGGACATGATGATGATTATGTCAATACACCCTGTGTGAATAAGTGTACTGACTTAATTACAACTGCATGTCCAGAACCTATCAATGCTGATTTTCCCAGTTCCTCTACTGATATGTTCAACAGTGGTCAGACATGTTCAACTAGTGAACAGGCTCAAGACAACAGTGTGTCTGAAAATCTTGAGAACTGTTCAACAGGACCTGCTGAAGATGTTAACAACTCAGGAGAATCATCATTGAAAAATGATCCTAAGTGGATCAGATGTCACCCCAATGATCAAATAATTGGTGACATCAACAAAGGGATACAAACACGGTGGGACAGCTTAGGGAACTTTTGTATGTTCTCTAGCTTTGTTTCACTGATGGAGCCAAAGATGGTGGATGAAGCATTAAAAGATGCCAATTGGATCACTGCCATGCAGGAAGAGCTCAATCAGTTTGAGAGAAACAAGGTATGGAAGTTGGTCCCTGCTCCTAAAGGAAAAACTATAATTGGCACAAAATGGGTTTTCAGGAACAAGATGGATGAACAAGGTCATGTCATTAGAAATAAGGCAAGACTAGTTGCTCAGGGCTACAGACAGGAGGAAGGAATTGACTATGATGAAACATTTGCTCCTGTGGCCAGGCTAGAAGCAATTCGTTTGTATCTAGCCTACGCTGCTCATAAGAGCATTAAGGTATTTCAAATGGATGTGAAGAGTGCATTTTTGAATGGAAAGCTGCAAGAAGAAGTCTATGTCAAGCAGCCTCCAGGTTTTGAAAATGAACAACACCCAGGATTTGTCTATAAGTTGGACAAAGCTCTCTATGGTCTCAAACAAGCCCCTAGAGCCTGGTATGACACTCTTACTGAATTCCTTATGAGCAATGGGTACTCCAGAGGTAAAGTGGATACCACACTGTTCATAAAGAAAGTGAAGTCTGATATTATGCTTGTTCAAATTAATGTGGATGACATAATATTTGGTTCTACTAATGAGCAGTTATGCAAGAATTTTTCATTACTCATGAAATCTAAGTATGAAATGAGTATGATGGGAGAACTAACTTTTTTTTAGGATTACAGGTTAAACAAACCTCAACTGGAATTTTTATAAATCAAAGAAAGTACACTTTAGATCTTTTGAAAAAGTTCAAATTTGATCAAAGTTCTCCTATTAAAACCCCAATGGCAACTAATGTAAAATTGGATGCTGATGCCAGTGGCAAAGCTGTCTCAGTAACAGCTTACAGAGGCATGATTGGGAGCTTGCTATACTTGACTGCTAGTAGACCTGATATTATGTTTGCCACCTGTTTATGTGCTAGATTCCAAGCTGATCCAAAGGAATCACATCTAGCTGCTGTTAAAAGAATCTTCTGATACCTGAAGGGTACACCAGGTTTGGGTCTTTGGTACCCCAAAGACTCAAGCCTTGAACTAACAGGTTATTCAGATTCTGATTTTGCAGGCTGCAGGTTAGATAGGAAAAGCACAACAGGTGGATGTCAACTCCTTGGTGGAAAGTTGATCAGTTGGAGTAGCAAGAAGCAGAACTCAGTGTCCACTTCTACTGCTGAAGCTGAATACATTGCTGCTGGAAGCTGCTGTGGGCAGATTCTGTGGATGCAGCATCAGCTTGAAGACTATGGGCTTGTGTATAGGAAAACTCCTATTCTGTGTGATAACACAAGTGCCATAGCCATCTCCAACAATCCAGTATTTCACTCAAGAACAAAGCATATTGAAGTCAGACATCACTTCATCAGGGATCACATTTAGAAAGGTAATGTGGAGGTAAGCTTTATTTCCACAAATGAACAGCTTGCAGACATTTTCACCAAACCTTTGATGAAACAAGGTTTAATTACCTTGTCAGCAAGCTGGGCATGTTAAATAAGAGTGACTAAGTGTTCTCTCAGGTCTATGAAGTTGTATGTCTCACACTGCTCAAGTTTCTCAGAACAGCTTAGACAGAACAGGCTATGCGTGTTCTATACTTAGCCATTTTTCTGAAAAACTTGAACAGCTTGAGCACAGATTAGGCTGAACAACCAACAGTTTGTAAGTCCAGCCTGCTCTGATGGTTCATTCCTCAACCTGTTCATTTCTTCACACTGCCTTTGACCAAACCTGTTCTCACAACTGAGAACAGGCTGAAGGCACAGTTTGAAAGGAGAACAGCTTGGAGAGTGAATAACCTGTGTTGACTCTACTTACCACAGGGTTGACCAACAGCTTAGACCAAATATTTTAATTACCTTTCTTCAAAATTAAGTTACTTAATTTACGTTTTATTTAAATTAATTACTGCGGATAATGTGGTTTACGTGTGTAAGTGATTAAAAAGAAATCGAGTGGTCTGACAAACGGTCTGACATGGACAACCGTTCCGTTTTCCGTTAACGACTTTTTCAAATCAAACCGCCCAAAATATTTCTCTCTCATACACACTCACATTCAAATCCTATAAATACCCAAACACAGTTTCATCTTCGTCTTCCTCATCACTTCCAGAAATCCTCAAGAACCCTAAAATCGACTAAGTGTCTTTTGCTTCTTTAACCTCAAATACTCCCAAATGGCTCACAGACCTAATCCCTTTCTCCCAGTATTTGTTGGTGAGGATGTCGTCAAACAATCATCCATCACCACAATGCTGACCATTAAGCCCACCAACTACATTGCCAACCTCACTATTCCCAAAAACTATGTGGGGAAGGGTTACGAACAAATGGTGGAATTTCTGCAAGTTCATCCGTTGAACTATGCAATGACTGCATCTCCTGGTGTCATGTACCAGGAGATGGTGTATGAGTTCTGGTATACCTGCTCCTACAATCCCAACACTCAGGTCATGAAAGGCACCATTCTCAATGGGACTCAAACCATTGAGATAACGGTTGATCTTCTGAGGGAGGTTCTTCATCTTCCTGTTGCTGAGTCCTATGATCTGCCTCAGCCTGAAAATGAACAAATGGGCAATCTGCTACGCTTCTGTGGTGTAGCAGAACCCAAGATTGGAGCTACGTTGTACAGGAAGGAGCTGTCACCCACTTACAGCTTCTTATTCGCCTCTGTGGTGATGTCTTTCAGCAGCAAGGTTGGTTCCTTTGACCAACTCAGTAGAGATGAAGTGCCAATAGTCCTTCAGCTGGTGGATGGGACTACACTTGACATGGCCAAGTGGATCTTCTTGAACATGAGAAACCTGGTGCAGCAAGAACCAAGACCTGCTGCTGTCCGATATCCCAGGTTCCTGAGTCTCATCTTCTGCCATGCTTGTGGTGAGCAACTTTACAATTCTCAGCCTCTACTTAAGACTGCTGCATTCCCTGTCATAGGGAATAGAATTTTTCATACTCCTGTACTGCAAAATGGGCCTCCTCTATCAACACCAATGAGGAGGCTGTTGGGTTTAGTGGAAGGACCCTCTACTGTGAGGGTGGATCCAGAAGTTGCTGCTCCCGTCTCAAAATCCAAAGCCAGGTCCAAGCTTGTGAAAAGGACCCTGGCAACTGAAGCTGGGCCTGCTAAAAAGAAGGCCAAAACAGCTCAGGCTAAGTCTGCTCCTTTAGCCTCTGTGGCTGAGGAAGAGCAGACTCCTCACCCTGGCTCATTTGTTGAGCCTGAAGCCTTTGTGGCTGGTGCCTCTGTGGCACAAGAGACTATGGAACAGGCCAGCCCCACTGTTCCTGACCTAGTCTCACACCCAGTCCAAACAGATCCTCTTCCCTCTCCACAATCACCCACATCCTCCATCCATTACCAAAGAAAATCTCTAGCCAAAAAGAAAACAGCCAATAAAACCACCTCCTCTGTTCCCTCTCAACAGGGTTCAGTTGTAAAAGAAGCAACCCCAGCTGCCTCTCCTATTTTGGGAGAAGGTTCAGCTCATTTGGAGCCTGCTTCACTCCAATCTGAGTTACCCTTGAGTCAGCCTAGACCCACTGGTTCCTCCCAACAGGAACCAGTTGTACAAATGGAGATACCCACATCAACTATCCCAGCCTCCCAACAGGCTGAGGATATTGAAAGACAAGAGTCCTCTCCACTCCATACTGTGTCCACACTGTCCCCCACTCAAATCTCCTCACACCCTGAGTCTGCACGAGGTGCCCACGCTGCTGATATAGACCAATCAGCAGCTCAGCCTCAAACTTCTGTTCCCCATGATTCAGCTGTTCAACACCAAACAGCTGCTGAGGGACCACTCTCCCAAGCTGATGAACCTCAGGGATCATACCATCCCTCTGGTGAGGCTGCTCCCTCAATGCAAATTCCATCAGCAGGTTTCACCACTACTGATGTTGAAATGCATATCCCATCTCCCCATGATGAGGTGCCTTTAGACCAAGGCACTGCAGAGGGAACCACCACTGGTCTTCATGAGGGTGTTACAACACAAGCAGCATCTGAGAGGCCCCATACATCATCCCCTTCTCCTGGTGATGCAGCTACAGCCGCTGCTGAAGGACCATTTGATCCCTCTAACCTGGGCCATCTTACTTTTGCCCAGGCTATGGAACTTTTGTCTAAAGTCTCTCTTCCCTCTCCAACACATCCTCAAACACCAGCCTCATCATCATCTTATCCATCTACTCACTCCAAACAGTCTACCCATACACCTCCATCTCCCAAAGACCTGCCTTTGAAGGATCAGCTTTCTTTGCTGACCAACAAAGTTGGTTCTTTGGAAAATGCCATGACCTCTCTACCCTCAATCATATCAGACTCTGTGTCTGCCCAACTTCAGGGGTTCTTTGATTCGTTCAAGGCCTCTTTCCCTACCACTCCACAGCCTGATCAATCTCCACAGCTGTTAGCACTCACTGCTCAGCTGCAAACTGTATCCTCCTCTCTTTCCTCTATTCTTTCCAAACAGCAGGACTCTGTGTCCTCAATGACAGCCATTTCTCAACAGCTGTCATCCCTTCTCACTTCTTGCAACTCTACACTTCCAGCCACTTTGTCCAGCTTACAGACCCTCATTGGTTCCCTATCCAATTCTGTATCATCAGACCTTGCTGATGTGCAAGACTCACTAGAACTTCATCTTGCACAGCTGCAATCTCTGCTGTTCACAGCGTCTGATAGGGACAATATTCTTAAGCTTACATCTCTTGCTGATTCCCACTCCTCTTCTCTTCAGACCTGTCTTTCCCAACTTAGTGAGGTGAAGGATAACCTGGCTTACTTAGTGAATAGCCTTGTTGGTCCTAAACCCTCTAAACCTGCTGGCAAGCCTGCTGACTTTGTGTCTTCAGGCAGACCAGGTGTTGAAGTCGCTGCTTCATCTCCTTCAAAGGGGGAGAAGTCATCTGCATCGAAGACTAAGTCTAAGGGGGAGAAAATTTCTTCTCCTAAGGAAATACCAGTGTCTGCAACTCACACTGGTCAGCCAGCAGAGGTTTTTGAAACAGGTGCAGCTGAAGGTGCTTCTCAAGCTGCTATGCCTACTCAGGCTGTCTCTCCAAGCCCTGCTCAGTCTAAGGGGGAGGAAGTCATTCCTGAGGACAGGCCTAGCAGCAAAAGGAGGCACCTTATTTTATCATCATCAGAAGAAGAAAAAGAAATTCCTGAAGCTGCTGTCACTAAAGCAGCAGCTAAAGGAAAAGAAAAGGTAGCTGAGGATCCCATGCAGCAGAAACAGGCAGAAATGCAATTTCACAAGGCCAGAGCCAAAGAAATGGGCCACCCTATGCACAAATACTTTGAGTTTAGGGAAGAACAGCTTCAAGCTCTGGAGGAATTAAGAAAAGAAGAAGAATCTGCCAAAGCTGCTAAGTCCTTTGCCCTCCAAGAAGCGAAGAAAATTAAAATGTCTACCTTGGAGGTGCAAAAGAAAATAATGGAAGCTGCCAGGCAATCAGCAGGAGAGAAAGAGAAGGAAGTAGAGAAAGGTACTCAGGTCTCTGTGACCAAATCAACAGTACCCCATGCAAGAACTCAATTCCACTTTGACAACTTGGCAAAGAAAAAGTTTCATGATGTTGCTGAAAGAAGGCTAGCCAAGGAAGCAATTGTCAAAGCTGTCCCTATATCAAGGAAAGGCAGTCAGTGGAAGCTAAAAATAACAAGGATGGGTGCAACAGACCCAGAATTGGAAACTTATGACCACACTGATGTAGCCCAGATGGGGTACAGGGAATGGATTGAGCTGGCAGTTGCCCTGAGTGAATCAAGGTCAGAAACGGCTAAGGAAATCAGGGCATATGTCAAGAGATTGATGGAAAGAGTAAAGGACCTCGGCCTGATATCTAAAGAAGTAAGTGAAGGTGTCTTTGTGACACATCCTAAAATAAAGGCCAGGAGAACTAAGAAGGACACAGAGCTGGAAGAACTCCTTATAATGATTGAACAAGGAGATTATGCTGTGGAAATTAAAGGAGTTGACCACAGTCTGCCTGAAGGAGAGAATTTGAAGATGGCAAAGTAATTGAAGAGCCTGAGTTAGGGGCATTTTTTGTAGATCCCCTATCTCAAAAGAAATGTTTTCAAAGAGCTTCAGACCTACATAAAGTTGGTCTTAAACAGCTTGCAACCTTTAGAATTGCCTCCTCCTTCAGACAGTCCAGCTTATGGAGAGCAGCCATCTGGGATGAGCTGAAAAATTTCTACAACAGAGGTGAGCTTCAAGATTCTAACTTCATGTTTCTCAGAGTTGAAATTGAAGAAATGGAAGAAACAAGGGAAGAACTTGAAAGAAGATTCAAACAAGGAATGCCATCTGCAGTCCAGTGAAGTCCACCTGCCATCTGGGTAGGTGAAGAATGGAAGCTGTCCATTAGTTGGACAGGCTTACCATTACTTGCTCCCAACTCAAACAGTCCAAACATTTTGTACATGTGTTGTACCTTTTGTACATTAGTTGTACATTATTACATAAGTTGTAATATTTTCTTTTACATTAGTTGTAAAATACTTTAGTACATTAGTTGTACTCTTGTAAAAACATGTGTTGTTCTATGTAGTCAAGAATCAGTGTATATATAAACTGATCTTTTACTTTACTGTAATGTTGTAATTTCATTTCAGCAAAATGTACTGTAAAAATATATATTGATCCTTGATAAGACCAGCTTAGACTGGTTATTGCAAATAGGGGGAGATTGTTAGGCACAAAAAGGCCTCAGTCAAACCTGTTCTGCATCTGAGGGGGAGATTAATAATCAAACCTGTTGATGCATTTGAAGGTTGAATTTAAGGCCTATTATATGCCTTATTGAAACCTGAAAATGATTTGCAATATTAGTCTTAAGCTGTTCTATGTGTTGCATGTGTTGCAACTAAGACAGTTTGTCCAAGCTGCTCTGTCTGCTGAACAGGCTGGACTTAAACTGTCTACGCTGCTCTACACTGTTGAGCAGCTTGGGCGTTTTTAAAGTGTTCTGTTCTTTGTGAACAGAACCTGTTCTTTGTGAACAGGCTAAACACTTTATGGAATATGTTTCCAAGTCATCATGTATTTTTTTTGACTACAAGATCAGTTTACAAGTCGAAGACAAAGTGGAAAACAGAACCGCTCAGCCTGCCCAAGCTGTTCTGTAACATGAAGACAAAAGGTTATTTGAAAAAGGGTGACAGACCTTTTTCTTATATCAAAATAGGCCTTTACAAGGAAGAAAGACGCAAAGTTGACATTCCTAAATTAGTTAAAGGCAATGCAACAGTAGACAAAGTGAAAAGACAAAAGTTCTGCACATGTGAAGACAAGTCTGCATTTCAGAAAAGTGCAGAAAAGGTTATGTTGTCTTTTCAACAAGACTTCTCCTTTTCATTCCGTCCAATTAAGATGTTTCTCTTAGATCCTTTGAATGAGTATAAAAGGAAGCTTCTAAGGGCAGTAAAAGGTGTTAAGAAAGCTAAGTGCTGAAACCAAGAGTGAACGTGCAAGTGTGATATTCATGCATGCAAGCCTTCTGTGTAAACCAGTATCTGTGTGTCTAAGCTGATTTACACAAGCTGTTCCCTTAAGTCTTGTAAACACAGTGAGTGCTTCTTAGTGAGTGTATTCATTGTATTCTAGTTTGAGTTAGTCTTAGACTAGTGAACATACTGTTGTATCTGTCATCTCAGCTTGAATTAATCCGCATTCAAGCTTGTTTGTAATTAACAAATTGTTGATAATACATACAAACATTGAGAAAAAGAGTGTGTAGTTCTTAATCTGCTGTATTCACCCCCCCTCTACAGCTTATAACTATATACTTTGGGAACCTCTCGGGACCTGCAAACTTCAAGGGTGAAATCCTACCAGAATAACGCGTGTGCATAAACCTATAAGGACTAGATGAAGAATTAGAACTAGAAACTTTCTTTTTGGTGAGAATCGATGCTTGCGCCACGATTCCCTTTTTCTTAATAAAACTAAGGCAATAATTAAAGTTTAAACTAATTAAGTAGAATAATAACAAATAGATTCAAATTAAATAAGCAAACTAAAGCAAATAAGAAAATAATTTAAAATAAACTAAATTAAACTAAAGAAAAATTAAGTAACTAAACTAAAAGCTAATTACTAAAATACGTGACTTAAGCGCAACTGCTCCCCGGCAACGGCGCCAAAATTTGATGCGAGTGTCGTTAACCCGTCAAAAAAACCACTAAATACCTTAGAAGCTAGGGTAAGTAGGGATCGTATCCACAGAGAGCGAGAGGTTAAATGCACATATTCGAGCGACTAGCGTTGTAATTTAAATAGTTTGGAAAGATTGATTGGTTTGTAAAAGGTGATTACTTGATTTATAAAATTAACTACTTACGAGATTTGTAAAAAGAGAACTTAATGAATTAGTTTGATTAAATATAATACGAAGACAACCATTCCCAGATTCCACACTTAGCTTTTTATTTAATTTATAAACAATGTGAAGATTACATAGACATAATCCTTGTTATGATTATTATTAGAATCGTTACGTGATCTTGGGCATAGCGCGTGACAGGTTTGATTACTCGTCTTAATTAAATAAATAACTCGGCACGAATTATAAAATATCAACGAACTATCTTGCGAAACGCAACCAAACAAATAACAACCATTCGTTCACAATCAAAACATAAATAATAAAAGCATGCAAACATAAGATAATCGTTCATAAAATTAAACACTTAGCGTTGTGCTTCCTCCGAGAATGATTATTGTGAGATTAGCCGGACATCGTTGGTGTAATACTCCAGAGTTGTGTATCCATCTTCATAGCAAATGCCGCAGCTTGACTCGTGTGCTCTTCGTACTTGTGTTCGCTCAAACGGGGTCCTTAGGCCATCCCCCCCCCCCCCCCCCCCGCGTCTGACTGTAAAATCCAAGTTTTGGTAAATTAATTCTTTCTGTCGAGCACTTGGTCTGGGCGTAGGGCTGCGCCCCTCTCAGCGCCTGGCTCTGAAAATTCGTTCTGATTTCTTCCCTTTTTACGCCAATTTAGACTGGATTTTATTTACCTGTACAAGCACAGAAGATATTCAATAGTAGCACATTCTAAGACATTTCCTTACTAAAAACAACTCTTTTACACATAATAAACACGGTAATTTATAACCCGATCAAGACACGTTACACTCATAAACGTAGGCTGGAAAGCTCGTGAGTACGCGAGGGTTAGACTCTGCAGAAATAACACATAACATACACAAAGCACATGGAAAGCTTAACATAATAACACATATACGGGGAGAAGCACAGGACTCGGTGCACATCTCAATTCAAAGGGACGCTGTTCCCCAGCAACAGACCGCACACATTAGTGGTTAGCTACACAATAAGCACAGGATCGACCTGGCATAACACTCCTGTATATATATACAGTCTCATACTTCGTGACTGGTTAGAGACAGTCAACCTGTGCGATCGCCCATCGCGTAAAACATAACATATATAATTAGGTAGAAAGAATCATACCTGAGGCGCCACATCTCTGTCTCATGCACATATCACAATCACATAGATAACTCATAAAATAAGCGCGCTTTGGAAAAGGAACTAGAGTACTCACCTATTCACTGAGTCACTTGCTGAACGGAACTCTATCGCGGCTCGGTACGCTGTCGGCTCGACCCTGTACACATAATGGATCCCAAAATTTTAATACAAACCCAGTTGATATACAAAACGAACCCAACACACAACTCTGTAACTAACCCGGACCCAATAAGCACCATAATGGACTCTGAAAGCCAAAAATAAACCCGACCCAAACCACCGGGTCGCTAGTGCTCGGGACTCATCGCGGCCACGCTAGGGTTGCGATCGCGCTAGGGTCGAGCTAACATAACAACCCGGCAACACGTATGTCACCGTCCCGACACGTGTAATCCATTAATCGGGATTCTATTGAACCAACACAATAATAATAAATTAAATATCCACTAAAATAATTACACGTACCAGGTTAAAAGTTCGGGTGTTACATATATTTAGAAAGCTAAATATATAATATTTTTGACAAATGACTATACTTTTCTTGTGTTTTTTTATGATAACTAATATTTATATGCTTTAATTTTAAATTTACATACATATTATATAACTAATTATTTTTCAAAATTTATCCACGTAAAACATGGGTTCATAAACTAGTGTTTATATAAAAAAATATTATGTATTTATAAATTTATTAAAATATATTAAACATAAATAATATTATACAAACAATATTAAATAAGTAAATAGTAAATATAATACAATATTAATAAAATCATATTCTATTACATTTTGTTTATTCTAATAATATATATATATATATATATATATATATATATATATATATATATATATATATATATATATATATATATATATATATATATATATATATATAAAGTTAAAATTTTAAATTATACTTATTAAATACATATAAATTTCGAAATAAAATAGTTTGAAAATTATTAAAAAAGTATAATTGTCAGGATCTAAAATATGAATTTCAAAGACTAACTGATTTGAATTTATCAGAGTATAAATCAATAGTCTTCCTTTGAATCAAAGTTTAATTAAGAAGTTTGCGGAATAACACTTAATTATTTTGACAAAAACTTTCAGAATCAATAATAAATAAACACACAGAAATAATCAAGACTGCTTTTGTATTGCTGAATTCACTGATTACAATCACCTCTAATCTGTTTGATTAGACGAAGAACACAGACTGTTCTTGGGGTTTTACAACCTTAGAGGCTTATGAAAACTCTATCAATAAAGCAATTACAGACTCAAAAATACGTAGAAACTCCTATACAATAGAATGACCTATTCTCTGTATTTATATTGCTTTCTTGATATGTTTCCTTGACGAACCATGACTTCTCTGATAGTAGATATGCTAGAATCTTCATGTAGATATCGTTTCCTGAAAATCAGCACTTTCTGTTTCTGAAACTGTTGAGCAGCTTGAATCTCTAAACAGCATGAACTGAGCAGCTTGAGCAATTTTGTTCTGGCAGCTTGAACTTTTACACTAGCAGCTTGAGTTTCTGCAACTAGCAGCATGAACTTTGTATTTACACAGAAATTCTACTAACAGTCTGAGAAGTCTAAACTAACAGCTTGAGTATACTTGAACTATTTCCCAACAATCTCCCCCTACTTAAATTCTATACAAGACTTTAAGTTCTATACAAAAAGGAAATAAACCAGTAAGCTGTTATTTACAAACCAAGGCTTACAAAACTCACAACTGTGTAAGTTTATTGTCTATAGCCTTCAAAAACTCTTTCTTCAACTCTTCTTTATCACAAGATATTCTAGCTGCCTTAATTTGCAGTAGCATATCTTTTGAAAAATTATAAAACTCAAAATTGAAGAATATACCAGTCCCATCTGTAAATTTGATTCTGAATGTCTTTGACTTGACAAACAGATCAATCTGTTTAATCTTTTTCTTTTTCTTTTCAGCCTCTTCCACCTCTTGTTTTGCAAAATCAGGATCAGCCACTGTACTTAAATCTTTGATGAGCTGCTTGACCTGTGGAAGAGTAGACCTCACTTGTGTAACTGACCCTATATTGTACATTTTGATCAATTCTGCTCTGGTCATCTTCTGTACTATCTGCCAAAAAGTGTCATACTCCTCTTCAGGTCCAGATTCTCTCCTGATCACAAATTTTACCCTTATGTCACGGTCATCCAGTGACTTGGCAAACCAGTAATTAATCTGAGGCTTGGAAAAATTGTGCTGATCAATCAGCTTCTCTATCTCCATAGCTTTCTGAAGTTGTTGCTCAAAAAGAACTCTTTTAACTGCTGATGGAATAGGGACAGCTGCTTGATCAGTGGAAGCAGATGCACTGGCACCAGCTTCAACTTGGACTGATTGGGATGGTATTTGGACTTCTTGGGAAGGTTGAGCTTCTGGAGAGACTGTTGTTCTTTGCCTTTTCTCCATCTATTTGTCATGAATTTCCTGCAACCTTTCAGTGGCCATAGATTGAGCCATTTTCTTTGGTATTCCTGCTGCAAAGGCAAAATTAATAAGAAATCTTCTATGCTCAGCCTTGGAGTGCCCAGTTGGCATCTTTCTCTTCTTCTCATTTTGCTAACCACAAACCCCTTTAAGTAGTCACCTAAAGTTTCATCATCTTCCATAGGGGATTGGGCTTGCTGCTCTAATTCTTTATCTT
>JAANYP010003541.1:0-24364 GCA_020465985.1 Centrapalus pauciflorus | reverse complement strand
ATGAGATGTATTTGCTGCCTATCAGCCACCATACCCTGGTGTCTGGTTTTGAAAAACTTATTTTCATTTTAAAACCAATTTTACACTATGATTTGAAAACTTATTGAAATCACAGCAGTTTTGTTTTCAACATGAGACTTACCCTTGTTGAAACACAGCTGCTTACGTTTTGAAAAACTTATTTTCAAAAGTGTGAGCATCAAAGGATTAACATGCTTTTTACCATCAGCTTTGGATCAGAACCTGTTTTGTTAACAGGTTTAGCATCCACAACTTCAGCTTGAAACATGTTTTCCTTTCTTTGCTTGTGTGAGCTAGCAGAGCACTTAGCGGCTGCTTGGAGAAACAAACTCCAACTCAGCTTTTGAGCGAGTTCACACAGCTTGTCAGTATTTTGAGGCTGACAAACCTGTTTGTTGAGATCAGTTTACCATTCACATTTTGAATGAATGTATTTGGAAGTTCACCAAAGTGGATAAATCTTCTTTCAGATTATTGATCTCAACAATGGAAGCTGTTGTGTCAAGATCCCCTCCAAGTAGGCTTGGATTTGTGCAGGAATCTGTAGAACTTATACAATGGCTGACTTTTTGTCAGATTGGCACCAAGAGTCAACTATCTTTTGAAGCTAGCATGCTTTATATCTGTTCTCTCTTTTCTTCCAGTAAAATAGAATTGATGTGTTTTAACTCATCAAGCTGAGTTTCCAACTTATGGAAACTGTCCCGTTTACTGGATTTAGTTTAAGATCAGCTTAAAGCTTAGAGATTTCAGATAGTAAAGCATCATGCTTCTCAACAGCAGCTTTGAGATCAACAAGCAATATTCAAACATTTTAACTTTTTCTTAGAACTGTAAGCCATAAAATTTTGTACCTTATACATCATAGAGGATTCCAGTTTTCCTAAGCTGCCTGAAAGCTTCAGCTTCAGCCATATCTTGTTTGAAGCTGCTTGTTGGGGACATCAGTGTGTGGCCATCAGACATTGATTATCTTCTCATCAGATGATGAATCAGATTTCCTCCCAGTCACATGTCTCTGCCATAAGTCCTTTTGGCGATTGGAAGACACTGAGTTTCCAATTTTCCTCAGCTTAGCCATGGCCATAAGGTACTTAACCCTATAGCCATCATCCTTGTTAGTCTTGTTGGGTTTGGATGACTGACCAACAGCTTTTGACACACAGTCAGCCGCTATGTGACCAGTTTTGCCACATTTGAAGCACTCAGCTTTGGATTCTGTCAAATGCCTTCTTTTTGCCAAGCACTGAACCTCCTTGCAGCATGTTTTCTTCCAAACCTTTTCTTGTTGAAACCTTTTGACAAGCATGGGCTATCATTTGCTCATCATCTTGTTCAGCAAGATCTGCAGCATCTTCTCCGGCTGACACCTCCTCCTTTTCATCATCCTGTTGATCAGGTTGAATGAACACATCACTCACCTGATTTATAGGCTGTCTCACATTAGCCACAAGGCTGCACCTCTTTTGGACATTTCCAAGGCATTTCTCTTTTGTTGCTTGATGTTCATCATTCAGTAAGGATCCATACAGATGACATGAGTCCATACTCTGATGTACCTGAGTTCCTTAGGATTGTTGAAAAGTAGTTCACACTCTTCAGGTAAAATGTCCAGAAATTTATTCACCAGCGGTAAGACGTCCTTGGTGATCCCAACAGCTTTGAGATCATCACTAGAGCAGTAAACCTGGTGTAGGTTTTTGGAGAGTCTCCTTTGGTTTAGGCAAAGAAGAGTTCATACTGTCTAAAAGATTGTTGATCCTGTTGTCCATGTGATTGTGGTCCATCATAGACGGTACACAAATATCCACAATCCCTTTGCTGTCTTCATTTTTTCACCTGCTTGAACACATCATCAGGGAGGAGAATGACCAGGTTGTTTCTGGCCTTTGCATCCAGATGCCACCAATCTCTTGTCTTCATCAGACCATTGAGCTTTTGCTTTCGCAAAGGTCCTGGATTTCAGGCACAGCTCCTTCAAACCGCTGGAGTTATGGTAGTAACAGAGGTTGGCAATAGGGACCCTCCATCACTATCTCTGGCAGTTGTACATCCAGATGCTCTAAATAGAGCATCATTCTGCACTTCCAACCAGAGAAGTTTTGATGATTAAATTTTGGAGGTTGCCCATAGAACCATGTCATAGTAAGAAGAATTTGCAGCACTGTTGTCCATGGAAACTTGGGAGAATGAGAGATCTAGAATGACACACACTCTAAACTGCTCTGATACCAGTTGTAGGTCCCGAGAGGTTCCCAAAGTATATAGTTATAAGCTGTAGAGGGGGGGTGAATACAGCAATTTAGAAACTACACACTCTTTTCTCAATGTTTGTATGTATTATCAACAATTTGTTAATAACAAACAAGCTTGAATGCGGAATAGTTCAAGCTGAGATGACAGATACAACAGTATGTTCACTAGTCTAAGACAAACTCAAACAGAATACAATGAACACACTCACTAAAGAAGCACCATGTGTTTACAAGACTTAAGGGAACAGCTTATGTAAAACAGCTTAGACACACAGATGCTGGTTTACACAGAAGCTTGATGCATGAAAATCACACTTGCACGTTCACTCTTGGTTTCTTTAAGCACTTAGCTTTCTTCACTCTTCTTTCTGACCTTAGAAGCTTCCTTTTATACTCACTTAGAGGATCTAAGAGAAACATCTTCATTGGACGGAATGAAAAAGGAGAAGTCTTGTTGAAAAGACAACATAACCTTTTCTGCACTTTTCTGAAAAGCAGACTTGTCTTCACATGTGCAGAACTTTTGTCTTTTTACTTTGTCTACTGTTGCATTGCCTTTAACTAATTTAGGAATGTCAACTTTGCGTCTTTCTTCCTTGTAAAGGCCTATTTTGATATAAGAAAAAGGTCTGTCACCCTTTTTCAAATAACCTTTTGTCTTCATGTTACAGAACAGCTTGGGCAAGCTGAGCGGTTCTGTTTTCCACTTTGTCTTCGACTTGTAAACTGATCTTGTAGTCAAAAACAATACATGATGACTTGGAAACATATTCCATAAAGTGTTTAGCCTGTTCACAAAGAACAGGTTCTGTTCACAAAGAACAGAACACTTTAAAAACGCCCAAGCTGCTCAACAGTGTAGAGCAGCGTAGACAGTTTATGTCCAGCCTGTTCAGCAGACAGAGCAGCTTGGACAAACTGTCTTAGTTGCAACACATGCAACACATAAAACAGCTTAAGACTAATATTGCAAATCATTTTCAGGTTTCAATAAGGCATATAATAGGCCTTAAATTCAACCTTCAAATGCATCAACAGGTTTGATTATCAATCTCCCCCTCAGATGCAGAACAGGATTGACTGAGGCCTTTTTGTGCCTAACACTTTGCCACATATCATGTAACATTGTAACTAAATCTAATTTTAAATCAAAACTAAATTACTCATTTGTTAGTATTTATTGATTAATATTATTTATATTATGATGAATAACTATCTTATTATATTTTAATTGGTTCAAAGCTTATAATTATATGAAATATTTTATTTCTTATTTTTTAAATATTTATATGTAAACCCATGTCTTACATGGGTAATAAACTAGTATTATATTATATTATAATTAATAAGTTAGTAGAATATTAGATTTTATTTGATTTGATTTAGATTATATTAGATTTAGATAGACATGATTTAAATTTCATTATTATTTTTAAAACCGATAGTTGTCATGTGTCGATTCATGGTGATGACACGTGGCTTCACCAGAATTGAGTATAGTTACTCTTTTATTAGTATTTATAGATATGGATATTTATTTAGGGTTTATTATGAAATAAACCAACATGTTTTCACATTTTTTGCGTTTTCGTCCCTTCATGTTATTTTTTTTTTCATAAAAGTTCTCAAGTTTATTTTTTCTTTTTGGTTTAATGAAAAATGAATATTAGAACCCGATTTTTCAGTCTCTAAAACCCCGGTGTAATAACTAAACCGGGGTTTAACAGTCAAATTTTACAAAACTAAAAAAAAAATAACATTGAGGGGCGAAAACGCAAAAACGCAAAAACCATGAAAACATGTTGGTTTTTTTCGTAATAAACCAATATATTTATAAACAAATCTAGTTGAGTAATAAAATTTGTTGTTTGTAATTCGTTATTATTTGTTCTTCCAACAACGTTGATTATCTGGTTTAGCCTTCCTCTCGCCATCGCAACCCTCACTTTTGACGCTTTGTTCTTAAACAATAAGAAGGAAGAAAAAAGAATAAGTTGGGAAAATATGGAATAACCATGTTCTTCGTACAAATTAACAGGAAAGAAAGAAAAAAAAAGGTGAGATAGTAGGTTAATTTTTTTTTTTCAAAATCAGAAAGAAAGAGAAAGAAACAAAGGCCGGTGCTTTTTATGGTTATTCATCATAATTGATTATGTTTGGCATAACTAGCTATTATTTCAAGCTGGAGCTTTTAGTAACTTGCGCTTTTGGGATCGTAGTTTTTAAAAGAGAGGTCATTTGTTTTTGTAAATGTATTAGATAAAAGTAGTTATAGCTATAAATATAACTGTAACTTCTAGTATTAAATGATATTAAAATTAATTTAAATTTAGGGTAAATTACAAATTTCGTCCTTGTGGTTTATTAGAAATTAGGGATTGGGTCCTTTAACTTTAAAAATTATACTGACAGTCCTTGTGGTTGAAGTTTTGTTACAGATATGGTCTTTTGGCCATATTAAATGACCATTTTACCCTTGCTAGTTTTATAAGTATTTGTTGGAAATTCTTATGTTGATGAAATAAAAGTCTAGGGTACAAAATGTAAATAGCTTAATGTCACATCCCGTTATCCCGGTTGGCAACGAAGTGTGACGTCGCGAAAACGTAACCATAATCATAACGAACGACCACTATATGGACGTTTTCAAAATACATCGATATAACTTAAAAATATAGAAATGTTTTACATAGCCCGAAATTATAAAATGTAGTTCGCAAATTACAGAGATTTAAATACATAATTAAATTAACCAAAATAATGCAAATAAATCTCCGAGAGTTTGAAAATGAATGCGACTCCAAAAGTAAGGAAGCTTGAAAATACTTCCGATGCGGTGCACTTGCCTTAATTTCCTGAAAATACACGCTAAAATATGTCAACAAAATTGTTGGTGAGCTCATAGGTTTACACGTAAATATGACTTGTATTGACATCAATAGTTGAGTTTGAATTTATAAAATCATAAATTTCATGTTATGTATTACATATAAACCATATGCAACCGAAACTTAATTATGAGTTTGCCATGTGCAGTATTCCCATATGTAATACCGTAATGTTAAATATATATGCATTCTGCCGTTAGTCGGTAAGACTAACCCGAATGGGGGACATGACTCTCGATAGATCTATCCACAATATGTTCGCGCTTACAAATAAATGTAACTAACAGTTCATGATTTAAGTGCTGATGGAACCACATGTGTAATACATAATAGAAATGAAATAGTTTCCGTGCCCATATGAAAACGTAGCATGCATTGCAACCCCAAAACATAACAGTGTGAAAACAGGGGCTATGAAGACTCAGCGAGCGTGTGATGGCAAAATATTTGCGTAAAATGCAAGTTAGCGTAGATTGATGGGTGATGATCCATAAGTGATTAACCAAACCCTAAATGATATAAGGGACTTAATAATCTCTCATATATGATAATATATATATATATATATATATATATATATATATATATATATATATATATATATATATATATATATATATATGTATGTATAAAGGTTTTTATGTCTTAAATCACCCAACATTACAAGTTTATAAATAAAACCCATTTAAAACGTCAAGTTTATATAATATAATTTTCCAGCTTTTCGAAGGTTTTTCGGCTTACTTTGAGGTTGTTTTTGACCAAGCTCCAAAACGATTTAGGCTTTGGTTTTCTTGGACATTAAACTACTATATACAAAGAATTTTTAAAGTCAAGAACGACCATTTTTCGAGGTGTTTAGGTTAGGAAACAAGCTCGTTAAAAACCCTATGTTGGCCATTTTTGAGCTGTCAAACTTTCAGGTTCCCAAATAATATCTGGGGTTCTAAACTCCATAATAAATTATGAAAACTTCCAGATTTTTAGTTAAAACATAGATCTAACTTTTGAGACAAGAATCAACTCATTTTGTTAAGTTATGAATTAATTATGATTTTTCAAAGTTGATGCAACATTTCTGCCGATTCCGTATTTCATAAATTTGAAATAACTCTTGTGATTCTTGTTGTTTACTCAAAGACTGCTTGTATAAAAGTTATAAAACACATTTATATCACTTGTTTTCGTAATATTTATACTTTCATGATGTGTTTATATATTTATAAACACATTTGAAGAAGACAACTTAAAAACAAAAACTAGAGATTTTTAAACTTGAGTTTTATGAAACTTGTTGTTGTTGGTGATTATATATATTAGGCAAGACTTATATAAACATAAATATAAGATATGATAGGTTAGTATTTACTTACTTTGATGTTTTATAGGAATGCAAATGAGAAGAAGTTGAAACTCTTGCAAAAGTTGCACCAAGATCACTTCAAAATATGAAGAACACTTGAATTATTTCAAGAACACCAAAAATTGAAGTTTTTGGCTTTGCACAAGGCCTTTGGCCGCTTTTTGAAGAGAGAAATAAGAGGTTTTGGTGTGATAAAAATGAAAGAAACGCTCTTTATTTATAGAGAAAATTGGATTTTGAAAAGATGGTGAAATGATGAAAATAGTGTGAGATCTTTGGTGAGTTGAAAGAAGAGGATTTGATGGTGAAAGGTTGAGTAAAAAAAATTATATTTCAAGTCCTTGAAAAAAATTATATTTCAAGTCCCTTGATGGTGAACATTGTTAATCACTTGATTAATTGTTATGACCGCTGATTAGGTTATAATTGGCTAGTAAATATTGATTAGGTCATAGTTGCTAACATGGTTTAATACCGGATGTTACAGTTTCCCCTGTTAAGGGAATTTCGTCCCGAAATTAGCTTGTGTTTTCCACTGCTTGAGTATTCGAGAACAAATGAGGATATTTTTCTTGGAACTGATCTTCGCGTTCAACTCAAGACCTCGTTTAGAGTTCCATCTGACTTTTATTATCGGGATCCGGGTGTGCTTTAGTTTCTTGACTTCTCGGTCCATTATTTCCACGAGTTTTTCAACGAAGTTCAACTTATCATCTAGCTCCAGCTCGTCCATGGGTATAACGAGTGTTTCATCAGCTAGGCACTTCTTAAGGTTGGATACGTGGAAGGTATTATGAACATTACTAAGCTCTGGGGGCAGATCGAGTCGGTAGGCTACCGGGCCAATTCTTTTGGTAATCTTGAATGGTCCGATATAACGAGGATTGAGTTTTCCTCGTTTCCAAAAATGGATTACGCCTTTCCAAGGTGAGACTTTCAACATTACTTGATCTTCCTCTTGAAATTCCAAATCCTTCCGTCGAACATCTGCATAGCTTTTCTGTCGATCCCGTGCGATCTTTAATCGGTTCCGAATCTGGACTATCTTTTCTGTAGTCTCCTGGATGATCTCGGGTACAGTGATCTGGCTATCTCCTACCTCAGCCCAACAAAGCGGTGACCGACACTTTCACCCATAAAGTGCCTCGAATGGAGCAGTCTTAATACTCGAGTGATAGCTGTTGTTATAGGAAAACTCAACTAATGGCAGATGCCTGTCCCAACTTTTGCCAAAGTCGATAACACATGCCCTTAGCATGTCTTCCAATGTCTGAATCGTCCTTTCACTCTGACCGTCCGTCTGCGGGTGATAGGTCGTGCTCATGTCCAAGCGTGTACCCAACGCCTCTTGTAACGATTGCCAAAATCTTGATGTGAACCAGCTGTCCCTATCTGATATAATTGATACAGGAACTCCATGCCTTGAAATGCCTTCCTTAAGATAGATTCGGGTTAACTTATCCATCTTATCAGTCTCCTTGATTGGAAAGAAGTGTGCAGTCTTTGTGAGTTGATCCACAATCACCCAAATGGTGTCATATCCTCCAGAAGTCTTTGGCAACTTTGTGATGAAGTCCATGGTTATATTCTCCCACTTCCACTGGGGTATTTCCAGTTGAACCTGTGAAATATAGATTCCTAACAATCAATCACTATCAACAATTAATCAAGACAACAAGCAATTAACACTAACCGAAAGCTTCAATTGATGACCAAATGATTACAAAATGGAGAATAGAACTGTTCTTGCACTGTAGCCGTAGCTCTGAATTCCGTGCGTACAATTTAGAATGTCAGATCTGTATCTTCTATTTGAAAGTCAAACTACTATTTATATACATTTTTACAACTATGAACTAATTACAATACACACCCAAGACTTTGTATTACATCTACAATATATATTCCAACAATCTCCCCCTTTGATGGAATAAACAAAGTCTTCAAGTAGATAACCCCAACTTTAGCTCAAATCTTCTGATGCTTTTCCGGTCTGAAAGTCTCCATTCAATCTTCGATATAAACTCCACCATCAATCTTCTATCATTCACAGATAACGCTCCTTTCTTAGTTTTTCTCTTCCTGTCAGATGCCAGCTTTCCTTTCAATCCATTCAAAACTTTCTGTAACGTACCATCACAAAATTTGTTGAGTTCAACGCTCCTCATCGCTCTTAACTTCTTATTTCTGTCTTTGTACATGACCGCAAGATGCTTGACCATAATGACTTGATATTCTTTTAAATCTCCTGCAAACTTGATTTCTCGATTCGGAGCAGTAATGTTAAATTTCCTCATTCCTCTTTCTACACCAATCTGCAGATCTTGCACAGACATCAACACCAATTTGGTATGCATGAAGTGAAAAATTGTCTTCAGTGCAAATCTACAATGTTCATTTCTCTTGTTGCGACACAGTTCATCAAATAAGTCTTCTATATCGACCAAGTGCATATTGAACATGTCTGCTTCAGTGAATGTATAGATATTACCATCAGCTCTTGTGACAGTGTGTGAGACCCAAGATTTCTCAACGGTCTTAAGTCAAGGCCCAGTAGCAACGCAATATCAATCATGAAACTAAGATAAAATTAACAGTGCGGAATTAAAGTTAATTACAATCAGAGACAATTCTAACTAATAGGGACAGACTTCTAGACTATTACATCAAAGCACAAAATATAGACTAGCCCCGAACCCCAGAGCTCAATCATCAATCAAGTACCAAGGTGTTGAAACAGGTTTTAAAACACTTCAAGCTCTTTCAAAGTCCTGACCTATGAACTAGGTCCAGCCAATCCTTTGCCTTTACCTGAAAAATAATGCAACAACGGGGTAAGCTTGTTTGCTTAGTGAGAATGTAGAATTTCACATTTAACATGCAATTATGAACGCGGAAGCACATGCACTGCACTCGACTCATGCACGGCTCAGCTCTATTGCTTATGCACTGCACTAGGCTCATGCACAGCTCAAATCTCGAAGGGACATTGGCCAATTAATGCTCTTTAGATGCGCGACTTTGCTCAGCTCCCAGTTATAAAACTGTTGTTGCTCTTGAGACTTTTAGACAAATTCATAAGGAATGTTCGGATGATGATAACTCCATACACATGCATCATTAGTGGGGATCAGCCACATACTGGGCTAGCTACCAGTAATCGCTATATGGGTATCATCAGAATGCTCAGCTCTAGCTACCCTCTGTGCTTTCATCACGTAAATCAGCACATCATAAGCCTAACATTAACCCAACACTGAGCAATAGTGATGGAGTTAAGCTTAACAATCAAATGACTCATCAATGAAATTGAAGCTACAAGAATAAATGATCGGCTCAACAATTCATAATAATCATGGCAATTATCAATATGCTCAATAAGATCAGAATGCCAATAAAATCAGGATCATGCAACAAAAGTCTCAATTCACATAATTTGCAGTTAAAGTAAAATCTACAACTCACAGTTATTGGTTATTTGCACTTTCTGGCTCTGGCTCTGTTGCTCACAATCTGTAGTGGATTAGAACCACTATCTGACTTATATCAGATTTCAGATGCTCGCCATTTTGCTTGTTGCTCAATCTGTTATTCATATCATTTGAATAGTGTATTCAATATTCATTCTATTTAGGCTCAATGTTCGTTCGTTGATCTTTTAATCTCAAAATCCCATATTTTGACATGGTCATCAATCTCATTAAAATCTTTCTTTCATTTGTATTCTTTGTTAATTAATATTCTCTAAAGATCAATGTATACATATATATATTAACACACACACACACACACACACACACACACATATATATATATATATATATATATATATATATATATATATATATATATATATATATATATATATATATATATAATCATTAAACTAATTATTTTGTCATTTTATGTGTTGTTCAAGTATTTTATTCAAGATATTCAAGTTTAAGGGGTGGGATTTCGACTTTATATACATAAATTCGAATCACTCATTAGAATTTGAGGTTAAATTTGAAATTATCAAAATTACCATAGACTAAATTCGAATGCCATGCATTTAAATATAGGGTTAAATTAAAAATGAATGCTTCGAATATATTGGACAAATTCGAATACATTGCCTAAATTTGAATCCTCATTCAAACATAAGGTTAAAGTCGAATCATATAGCTAAATTCGAAAATCATGGGTTAAATTCGAAGCTTTATTCGAGATTGAGGGTTAAAGTCGAATGAGAATCATTAAATTCGAATCCACAATCGAATTTCGGCTAAAGTCGAAGCCTTATTCGATTTTAATATCAATTTCGAACCAATATTCGAATTTAGCAACAAAAGTCGAGTTTGTTCATGCATTTTCGACTTTGTTCTTGGTTTCTCGAATTTGTTCATCATCTAAGTTAAAAATCATGAACTTCTAAGCCTAAATTCACTAATATGTTAGGTATTTAGCCTAGGTTCACTTATATTATACATTTCCTAGTTAAATCTCAAGTTAATCTAGCTTTAATCACATAAAAATGGTAAATTCGAGTTTATATCTTCTAAACCGAAAATGATAAAAGCTAAAAACGTAATTTCTTACCTCAAATTCGTATGTAATCACATGTGAAATAGTAGAGTCTTGTAGCATACTCCGAGATCTTTCCAACGACATATAAATCTTGATAATCGGTCGGTCGATTTGGTAGAAATTTTAAAGAGAAGTAGAGAGAGAGTAGAGAGAGAAATCTAGAGAGAGAGTAGAGAGAGAGTCAGATCTGATTTTATGATCTAAAATTCCGTTTATATACTTCAACTAGTTATGTTTGCTACTTAACCCGTTTTTACTTTTGTATCTTATATCTCTTTTATTTAATTATCTTAATAATTTATTAAATCATAATTTAAATATTTATATATTTTAATTAAAATATTTCAAAACTTAATTAAATTATAATTTAATTAATGTAATAAATTACATTATGGTTCAATAATCAGATAATTTAAACTGGGGCAAAACTTAGGTTGTTACAGAATGGGCTACACCACGCACAAACTTCGTCCCTGAAGTTAGCTATGTTCGAACAGACTTGGGTAGATAGCTCTTATGATATATCTTAATTTCCAAGACTGATGCGAACCTTTGTGGTGTTTCCACTAAACGAGCACCATCTGTATTTCATGATTTATGCTTCTTTGAGATTCACTAGTACAAGAAGTTCAAATTTCTCCTCGGAGTTTCATATTTGATTCAATGTTTTGCTGTTATGTAATTGTCGTTGATCATTTTAGGAATTTCTGATTATCAGTGTCAGGATCTAAAAACTAATTAACCAAGACTAACTGATTTGAATTTATCAGAGTATAAATCAATAATCTTGCTTTGAATCAAAGTTTAAATAAGAAGTTTGCGGAATAACACTTAATTATTTTAACAAAAGCTTTTAGAACCAATAGCAGATAAACACAAGTAATAATCAAAACTGCTTGTATTGCTGATTTAAATGATTACAATCACCTCTAATCTGTTTGATTAGACGAAGAACACAAACTGTTTTTAGGGTTTTACAACCTTAGAGGCTTATGAAACTTAAACAAAAAGCAATACAAACTTGAATATGCAGAAAACTCCTATACAATAGAAAGACCTATTCTATGTATTTATATTGCTTCTTGATTTGTTTCCTTGAAGGACTATGACTTCTCTGATAGTAGATATGCTTGAATCTTCGTGTAGATATCTTTTCCTGAAAATTAGCACTTTCTGTTTATGAAACTGTTGAGCAGCTTGAATCACTTGACAGCTTGAACAGAGCAGCTTGAGTTGATTTACTCTGGCAGCTTGAACTTTTATACTGGCAGCTCGAGTTTCTTCAACTAACAGCATGAACTTTGTATTTACATGTAAACTCTACTAACAGTTTGAGAAGTCTAACTAACAGCTTGAACTTACTTAGACTATTTCCCAACAATCTCCCCCTAACTTAAATTCTTTACAAAAGACTTTAAGTTCTATACAAAAATGGAAATGAATAAGTAAACTGTTATTTACAAACCAAGGCTTTCAAAAACTTATAACTGTGCAAGTTTCTGATTTACAGCCTTCAAAAATTCTTTCTTCATCTCATCTCTATCACATGATATCCTAACAGATTTCATCTGGAGTAGTATTTCCTTTGATAGATCATAGAATTCAAGGTTAAAGAACATACCAGATCCATCTGAAAATTTGATTCTGTAAGTCCTTGATATGACAAACAGATCAACTTGCTTGATCTTCTTTCCCTTCTTGTTGGCATCCTCTATCTCTTCCCTTATAGACTCAGGATCAAAAATTGACTTCAGATCTTTGATGACTTGCTTCACTTATGGTAGAGTAGATCTTACTTGTGTCACAGACCCAATATTGTGCATCTTTGTTAGCTCATCTCTGGTCAACTTTTGAACCATATGCCAGAATGTGTCATATTCTTCTTCTGGTTCACTGGTAGCAGCTTGAACATGACTTGTACCAGTTTGAACTGGTTCTTGTGATGGTTGGACTTCTTGGGAGACTTTTGTTTTCTTTCTTTTGTCCATTTCTTTGTCATGGATCTCTTGCAGCCTTTCAGTGGTCATTGACTGAGCCATCTTCTTTGGAATGCCAGCTGCAAAGGCAAAATTGATCAGAAATCTTCTATGCTCAGCCTTAGAGTGCCCTGTTGGCAGCTTCCTCTTCTTTTCTCCTTGTTTGACCACAAACCCCTTTAGATAATCACCTAAGGTTTCATCATCGTCCATTGGGGGTTGGGTTTGCTGGTCTAACTCTTGATCCTGTTCTTCTGCTAATTTTCTTGCAATTTCAGCATCAAAGGCAATCTGGGCTTCTTTGGAAGTAAATTTGTGCTTCGGAGACTCAATAAGAATGCCCTTTCCCTTGTCTTTTGTAGCAGAGGTTGTAGCTTGGACTGTACTGATTGGGGCCTGAACACCTTCCCTTATAACAACTCCAGTTGCTTTTGAGGAGGCAGCTTGAGTTTCTAGGCTAACAGCTTTAGAAGCTGTTGGGACTGTTAGCCTAGAAGGTGGAACTGTTGAGGCAGCTTGGACTGATTCTGTTGGAGCTGCTTGGACTACTTTTGGAAACTCCTGATTCTCCCCCTTTTTGGAAGCATTGGTTTGGTCAGGAGGACCTACAACCTTTGCCACTTGGGTTTGAATCAAACGCTCTAATTTCATGATCTTATTTCCACAGAGGGTAAACCCTTTATGGAGATAATCCATTCTTTGATTTTGAGTCGCTTCTGCCTGCTTTAGTGCAAATATCTGAGCTCCCTGTGCAGCAATGATGGACATTTGGTATTCCAACATAGCTACAACAGGTTTCATCTTGGGATCCGTCAAAAGCATGAGTTGCAGACTAGCCTCAAGATCGGAAAACACCTATGGTGCTTGTGATCTATCACTGGCAGGAACACCAGAAGTAGAAACATCTGGGCCCCTCTGTTCTTGGTTCTGGGGACTTCCAAATTGTGTTTGTACACTTGCTGTTGCCATGGGTGTGGTCTTAATGATGTTAGCACTGTCCTGTGCCTCTTGTGCAGAGACAGCAGTAGTGCTAGCCACAGAACCCATATGGATCATCTCTGGTGAGATGTCCACCTCCTGAGTGAGGATGGGAGTGTCCTCAATGTGTACCCTTTGTATATTCTGTGTAGAAGTGTCCTCCTGCATAGGGTTATATGGCTCTTGTCTGAGGGCTGAGGAGGAAGGAGCTCATGGTCCTCTTTTCCTTTTATATAGAAATTTTAGTGGGGCTGGGGGCTGTACAATAGGATCAGAAGGAATTTGTGTATCATGAAGAGTGGGTGGGGGTCCTGGGGGTGTAGCAGTGATGATAGGTTGAGCCTGCTCAGGACCCTCTCCTCTGTTTCTTGGAATGATGTTCATCATTGCAGAAGGCAATGGAACATCTATACTCAGAAAATTGGCACTTTGTTTCATAAATCTTTTGATGGAGGATAGTGAGTGCCTATGGGAAACATGTATCCTCTGTGAGAAGTAGTGCAAGTGTGTGCAATTATTTCTGCCAAAAATCTAGGATACATTAAAAACTTCCCATTCTTTAGGGAATGATGCCTTAACATCCCCTGAAAAATCATATTTGAAAAATTGAACCGTTGGCCCGTTGAAAAGCACACTAAGGCAGTGGCAATGTTGGAAGAAAATTCTGACCAACCGGTTCTTTTGGGGCTTATACACTGCTGAATGATATGTACAAGATATTTCCACTTAGGTGAAAAATGTGCTTTCAAGAAAGTAAATGAATCAGCAGGACCCCTATATCCAATATTGTAAAGACCAGTATGTAAAGCATCAAGAGTTAGGTCTGTTATACCTGTGGCATCTTGAAGATGCAAATGACGTCGAATGGAATCCTCAGTTATGGTGATGGGAGTGCCATCAATTTTGGATAGTATAGAGGGAATTCCATTGATGGTTTGGACAGAGGCACGGTTCCAGAATTGCTCAATATGAGTGATGTATATGGTGGGATTGATATTGAGTGCATGATGGATATGGGAGTGTCGAAGAAAGTCCATCATGTCATGGAACGGTTGAAGTTCTGAGTGCTTTAGAGAGTAGGGAAGGCAGTTGTGTTCTTTAACAAACTCCATTGAAGATCAAACGAAGGTTTTAGGGTTTGCAAAGAAGAGTGTGTGAATCGTTCAGAGAGAAAAGAAAGGCTGTGGAAGGAAACTTTGTAACTGGTAGTTACAACTGAACGAAACTGGGACCTTTAAAAGTTTTGGAAAAGGTTGGGTCCCGTGCACACATATTTAAAAATTACCTAAATACCCTGCACACTTTGACAGATCAAGTGAATAACTAACAGTTCGAGAAAATGAACTAGCAGCTTGAGAAAATACTCAAGCTGTTAGTTGAAACTTATGCATCTTTTAATGAAACAGTGACTCCCCCTTAACAAAGCATAGGAATTAGATAATAATGAAAACAAATTAATCCATGTTTACCATACCAATATTTGATACCAGGAAAGTGAACCTTCCTACATCAAAAGGTTTTGTAAACAGATCAGCTAACTTATCATCAGTATGTATTTTGGTAACTTGGATTAACTTCTTCTCATTACAATCCCTTATAAAGTGAAATCTGATTTCTATATGCTTGGTTTTTGGGAATTTCACTGGGTTTTGCACAATGCTGATTGCACTTGAATTGTCAATATAAATAGGAGTGGATAAGAAGTTCATACCATAGTCTCTCAATTGATTTTGAATCCACATTACCTGTGAGCAGCAGCTTGCAGATGCTACATATTCTGCTTCAGTGGATGATGTGGAAACAGTTGTCTGCTTTTTGCATTGCCAAGAGACTAGTCTTGCTCCTAAGTATTGACATCCACCAGTTGTGGATTTTCTGTCAATATTGCATCCACCATAGTCACTGTCAGAGTAGGCTGTTAATGTAAGAGGAGAGTCTTTACCAGAGGCCTAAATGAGGTTGGCCATTTATGTATCTAAAGATTCTCTTAACAGCAACCAAATGAGAATCCTTTGGAGAGCATTGAAACCTAGCACACACACAGACAGCAAACATAATATCAGGTCTAGAAGATGTTAGATACATAAGTGATCCTATTAGAGATCTGTATAAATGAATGTCCATAGAGAGCCTTGTTGTCACACCCTGTTACCCCGGTTGGCAGCGAGGCGTGACGAGTGCGGAAGCGTAACCATAATCATAATGAACGACCACTATATGGACGTTATCAAAAATACATCGATATAACTTTAAAAGGTAGAAATGTTTTACATAACCCGTAAATGATAAAGAGTAGTTCGCAAGGTACAGAGATTTAAATACATAATTAAATTATCCAAAATAATGCAAATAAATCTCCGACGGTTTGAAAAAGAATGCGACTCCTTAAGTGCGGAAGCTTGAAAGTGGTTACTTCTGAAGGCATACTTGCCTTAATTACCTGAAAATACATGCTAAAATACGTCAACAAAAATTGTTGGTGAGCTCATAGGTTTACGCGAAAAGACCAGTTGTATGGACATTATCAGATGAGTTGAATTTATAAAATCATAAATTCCGTGTATGTATTACATAAACCATCATGCAACCGAAGCTTAATTAGAATGAGTTTGCCCTGTGCAGTATTCCCATACGTAATACCGTGTGTTGAATATATATGCACTCGCTGTTAGCCGAACCGAGCTAACCCGAATGGGGGACATGACTCCCAATAGATCTATCCACAATATATTCACGCTTACAAATAAATGCAATTAACGGTTCATGATATAAGGGCTAATGGAACCATATGTAATACATATAAGAAATATACAGTTTAGATGTCCATATGAAAAAAAAGTGCATGTATTTCCACCCCAATAGATAGTGAAAAATAGGGGCTATGAAGACTCACCGAACTTGTGATGGCAAAACTACGCGCAAAAATGCAAATGTGCGTTGGTTGATGGGTGATGAAACCGGAGGTGTTTAATCGAGTCCTAAATGATAATAAGGACTTAATATCACTAATATATGATAATAGGTATATTTATAGATTTTTATGTCTTAAATCACCCAACATTACAAGTTTATAAATAAGATTTGCTTAAAACGTCAAGTTTATATATATATAATTTTCCAGCTTTTTCGGAGGTTTTTCGGCCTACTTTGAGGCTGTTTTTGACCAAGCTCCAAAATATTTTAGACTTTGGTTTTCTAGGACCTTAAACTACTATATACAAAGGATTTTTAGAATCAAGAACGGCCATTTTTCGAGTTGTTTAGGTTGGTGAAAAAGCTCGTTAAAAACGCTATGTTGGCCATTTTTGAGCTGTCAAACTTTCGGTTTCTCAAATAATTTCTGGAGGTCTTAAACTTAAAAATAAATTATGAAAAATTACAGATCTATAGTTAAGACATAGATCTAACTTTTGAGACAAGAATCAACTCATTTCGTTGAGTTATGAATTAGTTATGATTTTTCAAAGTCGATATAAATTTTCTGCCGAAAATCCGTAGTTTATAAACTTAAAACAACTTATGATTCTTGTTGTTTATTTAAAGAAAACTTGTATAAAAGTTATAAAAGTTATATAACACATATATAACACATGTTTTCATAATATTAACATGTTTATAATGTGTTCATATATTCATATGCACATTTAAAGAAACAACTAAAAATAAAAACTAGAAACTTAAAAACTTGAGTTTTTATGAAACTTGTTGTTGTAGGTGATTATATATATTATGCAAGACTTATATAAACATAAATATAAGATGATATAAGCTAGAATTTACTTACTTTGATTTGTTAGTAGAATGAAAATGAGTAGAAGACTTGGTCTTGAAAGAGTTGCACAAGAATACTTTGAAATATTTGAAGAACACCAAAGTTGGAAATTTTGCTCTTTCACTTGGCCTTGGGGCCGGATTTTGAGAGAGGGAGGAAGAGAGCTTTTTGTTGTTGTAGTGTGGAAATGAATGAAGCTCAAGTCCTCTATTTATAGCCAAAGGAAAAAGTCTTGTAATTATGAAAGAGATGGGAGGTGGAGGTTGTGTGGAAGTTTGCACAAGCATGGTGATGAAAAGTTGATGTAGATTGTGCAAGGTTGGAGGATTAAAATAATGAGGTTGTGTACCTCCTATGGTGGCCGGCCATAGGAGGTAATTATAGTGTATTTTCTTTTTTTTTGTATAAATGTATTTAAAATGTATTCTTGTATTTTCCTTTTCTTGTAAATTCAAAAATACTTTTTGAATGCATTGTTTTAATGAATTGTTTTAGTCTTGCATAATTAAGGTTAAGTAATTGTATTAGTGTATGATTAGTGTCACTAATCATAATTTAATTACGTACTTAGTTGAATTAATCCCTCATATCGTAAATTGATCGGATTAATTGATTTCCCGATTCATCGCACCGATGAATTTGATTCTAATTGAGTTGAGTTTTCTAATAAGCCTTGTTAATCATTTGATTAAGTTCTAATGACTATTGATTAGGCTATAATTGACTATTAAATGTGGATTAGGGTTTTGTTGCTAACCTGGTTCAGTGCCGGATGTTACAGTCTCCCCCTGTTAAGGGAATTTCGTCCCGAAATTAGCTTGTGTTCTCCACTGCTTGAATATCTGAGAACAGGTGAGGGTATTTTTCCCGGAACTGACCTTCTCGTTCCCATGTAAACTCAGGACCTCGCTTAGAGTTCCATCTGACTTTTATTATTGGGATCCGACTGTGCTTGAGTTTCTTGACTTCTCGGTCAATTATTTCTACAGGTTGCTCAATGAAGTTCAACTTATCGTCTAACTCCAGCTCGTCCATGGGTATAACGAGTGATTCATCAGCCAGACACTTCTTAAGATTGGACACGTGGAAGGTATTATGAACGTTATTAAGTTCTGGGGGCAGGTCGAGTCGGTAAGCTACCGGGCCAATTCTTTTGGTGATCTTGAATGGTCCGATATAACGAGGATTGAGCTTTCATCGGTTTCCAAAACGGATTACGCCTTTCCAAGGCGAGACTTTCAACATTACTTGATCTCCCTCTTGGAATTCCAAATCCTTACGTCGAATGTCTGCATAACTCTTCTGTCGATCCTGCGCGATCTTTAATCGGTTTCGAATCTGGGCTATCTTTTCTGTAGTCTCTTGGATGATCTCAGGTCCAGTGATCTGACTATCTCCTACTTCAGCCCAACAAAGAGGTGATCGACACTTTCGCCCGTAGAGTGCCTCGAATGGGGCGGTCTTAATGCTTGAGTGATAGCTGTTGTTATAGGAAAACTCGACTAATGGCAGGTGTCTGTCCCAACTTTTGCCAAAATCGATGACACATGCCCTTAACATGTCTTCCAGCGTCTGAATCGTCCTTTCACTCTGACCATCCGTTTGCGGGTGATAGGCTGTGCTCATATCTAGGCGTGTACCCAGTGCTTCTTGCAACGACTGCCAAAATCTTGATGTGAACCGGCTGTCTCTGTCTGATATAATTGATACTGGCACTCCATGCCTTGAGACGACTTCTTTAAGATAGATTCGTGTTAACTTATCCATCTTATCAGTCTCCTTAATGGGCAGGAAATGTGCGGTTTTGGTAAGCCGATCCACAATCACCCAAATAGTGTCATAACCTCCAGACGTCTTTGGCAACGTGGTGATGAAATCCATGGTGATGTTTTCCCACTTCCATTGGGGTATTTCTGGTTGAATTAGCAATCCTGATGGTTTTTGGTGCTCAACTTTAACCTTCAAACATGTTAAGCACTTGCTGACGTAGGTAGCAATGTCAGCCTTCATATTTGGCCACCAGTACATTCCTTTCAAGTCGTGATACATTTTATCTGACCCTGGATGGATAGCATATCTTGTCTTATGCCCTTCATCCATGACCAGCTTCCTTACTCCTCCGAGTTTTGGTAACCAAATTCCGCCCATGAAGTATCGACATCCATCTGGATTGATTTCAAACTGCTTATCCATCCCTCTCAAGGCTTCATCCAGTATATTACCCTCCTTGACTGCTTCTTCTTGTGCCTCGCGGACTTGAGAGTTTAGGTTTGACTGTATAGTCATGACCAAAGCTCGGACTCTCAAGGGTTTAACCCGTTCCTTTCGGCTCAGGGCATCAGCTACAACATTTGCCTTCCCCGGATGATAATGAATTTCGCAGTCATAGTCACTAAGCAGTTCAACCCAACGACGCTGCCTCATATTTAACTCCTTCTGGTTCAGAATATGCTGAAGGCTTTTATGGTCTGTGAACACCGTGCACTTAGTTCCATACAGGTAGTGCCTCCATATTTTGAGAGCAAACACCACTGCTCCAAGCTCTAAGTCATGAGTCGTATAATTCACCTCGTGAATTTTGAGCTGTCGTGATGCGTAAGCAATGACTCTATCCCTTTGCATGAGCACACAACCTAATCCATTGTGTGAGGCATCACAGTAGACCACAAAGTTTTCAGTCCCTTCAGGTAAGGACAGAATTGGTGCACTACACAACCTTTGCTTTAACTGCTGAAACGCCTTTTCTTGCTCTTCACCCTAGATATACTTCACATCCTTCCGAGTCAATTCTGTTAAGGAACCTGCTATCTTTGAGAAGTTTTCGATAAATCGCCTATAATAACCGGCAAGTCCTAGAAATTGGCGGATTTCCGTGGGGGTTCTAGGAGTCGCCCAGTTCTTTATGGCCTCGATTTTTGATGGGTCAACTTGGATTCCCTGGCTGTTGATCACATGGCCAAGGAATTTAACTTCTCGCAACCAAAATTCACACTTTGAAAATTTGGCGTATAACTGTTCCTTCTCTAACAACTCCAAGATCAGTTTGAGGTGGTGTTCATGCTCCTCCTTATTTCTGGAATAGATGAGAATATCGTCTATGAACACTATTACAAATTTGTCCAGATACGGTTTACACACTCGATTCATGAGGTCCATGAATACGGCTGGTGCGTTGGTCAAACCGAATGGCATTACCTGGAATTCGTAATGTCCATAACGAGTTCTGAATGCCGTCTTGGGAATGTCTTCTTCCCGAACCTTTACTTGATGATAACCGGATCGCAGATCAATCTGAGAGTAGAAGCTAGATCCCTGTAGTTGGTCAAACAGGTCATCAATTCTGGGGAGAGGGTAGCGGTTCTTTACCGTTAACTTGTTTAACTCTCGGTAGTCTATGCACATTCTGAAGGATCCGTCTTTCTTTTTCACGAACAAGACCGGAGCTCCCCAAGGTGTGGAACTTGGTCGAATGAATCCTTTATCCATCAACTCTTGTAATTGGTTGGATAGCTCTTGCATCTCAGAAGGGGCTAGTCTATATGGGGCTCTTGCGACCGGTGCAGCTCCCGGCACCAAATCGATTTGGAACTCTACTTGTCTAGTTGGCGGAAGTCCAGGCAAATCTTCCGGGAAGACCTTCGGATAGTCACAAACCACTGGAATATCCACAAGTCGCTTCTCCTCCGCCTCTTTTTCTACAATTTGCACCAGTACTGCATGACAACCTTTCCTAAGGCACTTTAATGTTCTTAGGCCGGATATGACATTCAACTGTCGGTTCTTTCTTTCTCCTTGGACTGTTAGGAACTTCTTCTTGTGGAGTGGTATCCGTACCACTTTCTTACCACACAAAATCTCGGCATGATTGTGTGACAACCAATCCATACCAACTACTACGTCGAAACTTCCGAGTTCTATAGGCATCAAGTCTATTTTAAAGGGATGATCTGCCAGCTTCAGTGTGCATTCCTTAATGATACTACTTGCCTCTATTATTTTACCGTCAGCCAGTTCTATAGCATAAGAGTTGTCTAAGGGAAAAGGAGCGGCATTCAATTGCTTACTAAACTTATCAGATATAAAGCTCCTATCAGCCCCAGTATCAAAGAGTACGTAAGCATAAATGTCATTTAAAAGAAACGTACCTGATACTACGTGGGGATCTTGACGAGCGTCACCTGATCCTAACACAAAAGCTCTTCCCTGAGCTCCTCCACCATTCCTCAGCTTCGGGCACTCACTCTTGAAGTGCCCAGTAACTCCACATTCAAAGTAGCCTTTTTGATTGCTGCCACTGGTTCCCGGGGCTCCAGATTTACAGTCTTTGGCCATATGCCCCAAACGTTTGCATTTCTCACAGTGGGTTGGACAGGGACCCTGGTTGTGATGGAAGGTGCATTTAGTGCAGAAAGGCTTGGTACCGGTATAACCTCTTCTTGGCTCCGCTCCTGCTGCGTTAGCCTTAATGGTTTCGGGCTTTTGGGATTGTGAACCCGCATTCTTCCCGGTCTTGTCTTCCCACTTTCTTTTGTTTTCCCCGGCCTTGGCTTCATTCCTCCGGGATACTTGGTCCATAAGATTATTGGCCATCCTGATGGCATCTTGTAGGGTGGATGGGTTGGAGGCAGTGACATTACCTTGAATTTGAGGAGCGAGTCCCCAAATGTAACGCTCGATCTTTTTGTATTCCGGGGTCACCATTTGAGGACACAGGATACTTAGCTCGTGAAATCGGTTGGTATATCCTGCAACGTCCGATCCCTTCATTGACAGGTTCCAGAACTCTGATTCCATTTTCTGGAGTTCGTTCCTCGGACAGTACTCGTCCGTCATCATTTGCTTCAACGCTGACCATGTGAGCTGGTAGGCTTCATCGATACTTACAGACTGGACATAGGAATTTCACCATGTGAGGGCGCTATCCTGTAGAGTGTGAGTAGCAAACTTCACCTTATCTCCCTCAGCACATCCGCTGACGCGAAAGACAGATTCTAGCTTCTCAAACCATCGTATCAAGCCAACGGCTCCTTCAGTTCCGTTGAAATACCGGGGTTTGCAACTTAAAAATCCTTTAATTCCACAACCTTTTGCGTGGATTTCAGTTCCTCCCGTGGTGCGGCTAGCACCACCATCTCCATTAGCTGAGCTATTCCTATTTGCCTCATACGTGGCTATAGCGGCAGCCACTCTTTGTGCGACTAGCTCTTCAATGTCGGCAGCGTTCATTGCTCGTTTCGGCGGCATTATCTTAAAATTTTAAAGAAAAAGCATAGTGTAAGAAGTTGAGTCTTAAAGAGGTAAATTTTCCTTAAAGCACAATACTATAATCATCAAACACAATTTCATAAATAACTTGCAATTTTCATTAATCATTCGAAATTTTCTTACACTAGGGGCGGGTTATTACCCGAAAATTTTGTCCTATACTATTTCATGATATTTTCCTACCATTACAAAGATAGATAGAAGTGCACTAAGTGTGGGAGTGATCGGGGGTCTCTCCCTTTTCCATCGCGTTGAGGCGCTGAGTCAGCTCCTCGATCCGAGCTTGGCTTTCGGCTAGTTGCTGCCGAAGCTCATTCAGGCCATTCTGTTGGATGGTGAGAGCATGCTGGTTAGCCCAGTAGATGTTGGAGTTTTGCCACTCCTCCCGCTCTAGACGAGCGGTCATCCCACCGATATCTAGCTTAAGTGATCGGATCTGGTGGTCATGCCTAGTCGACCGTGCTATCAGAAGTGGTATGGTTTGCTCGGTAGGCTCTTGGGTGAGGGTCGGGACAGGTGCGGAGGATGGTCCTCCTATCTCGAAGTTGGGAGGGTTTCCCTCCATCTGCCTCCATTCGCGGAGGGTCTCCGGTATCCAGGTCCATCGCCGGGCGTCTACCCGTCGGTGTGGTGGTGGGGGATTGGGCTGGGGAGTCGGGACAGGAATAGACTCCCCTTTTGGTGGATGGTATGGAACGCGAGCAGGGACCGTTGGAGGCAATGGATCTTCTTCCTCCATCGGCTCTTCTTCCGTCTCCCACATCGGATCTTCCGAGGGGTCCTCTTCTTCCGATGTGTCTTCCTCGTGGAAAATCTCAGTGGCCGTAGGGCTAGCAGGAGTGTACTCCTCCTCTAAATCCGATATGATGATTGTTTCCGGATGGGACATGATTTCTGCTCTCAACGTCCATTCATAGTCTTTTAGTTAGTTACAAGTTACAAAATATTTTTTAAAATCAGTAAATCTTGTGTGCAGTTATAGTCTAGGGTACTAATGCAACCTAGTTCACTATAACTATGGCTTTGATACCAATCTGTCACACCCTGTTACCCCGGTTGGCAGCGAGGCGTGACGAGTGCGGAAGCGTAACCATAATCATAATGAACGACCACTATATGGACGTTTTCAAAAATACATCGATATAACTTTAAAAGGTAGAAATGTTTTACATAACCCGTAAATGATAAAGAGTAGTTCGCAAGGTACAGAGATTTAAATACATAATTAAATTATCCAAAATAATGCAAATAAATCTCCGACGGTTTGAAAAAGAATG
>JAANYP010003540.1:0-65808 GCA_020465985.1 Centrapalus pauciflorus | reverse complement strand
GTCAGTCACAGCGGTCCTGAGCAATGCAAGTAATCAAGGAACGTAAAACAGCAGTTGTCCAGTTTCAGCAGTATCTATCATACGTTCCTAACGTACAATTAAGTAATCAAGGAACAAGTAGCAGCAGATGTTTCCATACAAGTCAGTAACAATCACCAATAAGTACTGAAACATATGCAAGTAAGTAATGCAATCTGTCACTTACAGCGGTCCTGAGCAATGCAAGTAATCAAGGAACATGCAGCAGCAGTAGTCCGGTTTCAGCAGTGGGTATCATACGTTCCTAACATACAATTAATTAATAAAGGAACAAGCAGTAGCAAATGTTTCCATACAAGTCAATAACAATCACCAATAAGTACAGAAACGTATGCAAGAAAGTAATGCAATCTGTCACATACAGCGGTCATGAGCAATGCAAGTAATCAAGGAACATGCAACAGCAGTTTCCAATTTCAGCAGTGTCTATCACACGTTCCTAACATATAATTAAGTAATCAAGGAACAAGCAGCAGCCGATGTTTCAATACAAGTCAGTAACAATCACCAATAAGTACTGAAACGTATGCAAGTAAGTAATGGAATCTGTTACTCACACCTGTCCTAAGCAATCCAAGTAATCAAGGAACATGCAGCAGTAGTTGTCCAGTTTCAGAAGTGTCTTTCATACGTTCCAAACATACAATTAAGTAATCAAGGAACAAGCAGTAGCAGATGTTTCCATACAAGTCAGTAACAATCACCAATAAGTACAGAAACGTATGCAAGAAAGTAATGGAATCTGTCACTCACACCTGTCCTGAGCAATCTAAGTAATCAAGGAACATTCATCAGCAGTTGTCAAGTTTCAGCAGTGTCTATCATACGTTCCTAACATACAATTAAGTAATCAAGGAACAAGCAGCAGCAGATGTTTCCATACAAGTAAGTAACAATCACCAATAAATACTGAAACGTATGCAAGTAAGTAATGGAATCTGTCACTCATACCTGTCCTGAGCAATCCAAGTAAGGAACATGCAGCAGCAGTTGTCCAGTTTCAGCAGTGTCTATCATACGTTCCAAACATACAATAAAGTAATCAAGGAACAAGCAGCAGCAGATGTTTCCATACAAGTCAGTAACAATCACCAATAAGTATTGAAACATATGCAAGTAAGTAATGGAATCTGTCACTCACACCTGTCCTGAGCAATCCAAGTAATCAAGGAACATTCAGCAGCAATTGTCAAGTTTCAGCAGTGTCTATCATACGTTCCTAACATACAATTAAGTAATCAAGGAACAAGTAGGAGTCGATGTTTCCATACAAGTCAGTAACAATATCCAATAAGTACCGAAACATATGCAAGTAAGTAATGCATTCTGTCACTCACAGTGGTCCTGAGCAATGCAAGTAATCAAGGAACATGCAGCAGCAGTTGTCCAGTTTCAGCAGTGTCTCTCATGCGTTCCTGACTTACAATTAAGTAATCAAGGAACAAGCAGCAACAGATGTTTCAATACAAGTCGATAACTATCACCAATAAGTACCGAAACATATGCAAGTTAGTAATGCAATTTGTCACTCCCAGCGGTCCTGAGCAATCCAAGTAATCAAGGAACATGCAACAGCAGTTGTCCAGTTTCAGCAGTGTCTATCATATGTTCCTAACAAACAATTAAGTAATCAAGGAACAAGCAGCAGCAGATGTTTCCATACAAAGTCAGTAACAATAACCAATAAGTACGGAAACATATGCAAGTGAGTAATGCAATCTGTCAGTCACAGCGGTCCTGAGCAATGCAAGTAATCAAGGAACGTAAAACAGCAGTTGTCCAGTTTCAGCAGTATCTATCATACGTTCCTAACGTACAATTAAGTAATCAAGGAACAAGTAGCAGCAGATGTTTCCATACAAGTCAGTAACAATCACCAATAAGTACTGAAACATATGCAAGTAAGTAATTCAATCTGTCACTCACAGCGGTCCTGAGCAATGCAAGTAATCAAGGAAGATGCAGCAGCAGTAGTCCAGTTTCAGCAGTGTCTATCATACGTTCCTAACATACAATTAATTAATAAAGGAACAAGCAGTAGCAGATGTTTCCATACAAGTCAGTAACAATCACCAATAAATACTAAAACGTATGCAAGTAAGTAATGGAATCTGTCACTCACACATGTCCTGAGCAATCCAAGTAATCAAGGAACATGCAACAGCAGTTGTCCAGTTTCAGCAGTGTCTATCACACGTTCCTAACATAGAATTAAGTAATCAAGGAACAAGCAGCAGCCGATGTTTCGATACAAGTCAGTAACAATCACCAATAAGTACTGAAACGTATGCAAGTAAGTAATGAAATCTGTCACTCAAACCTGTCCTGTGCAATCCAAGTAATCAAGGAACATGCTGCAGTAGTTGTCCAGTTTCAGCAGTGTCTATCATACGTTCCTAACATACAACTAAGTAATCAAGGAACAAGCAGCAGCAGATGTTTCTATACAAGTCAGTAACAATCACCAATAAGTACTGAAACATATGCAAGTAAGTAATGCAATCTGTCACTTACAGCGGTCCTGAGCAATGCAAGTAATCAAGGAACATGCAGCAGCAGTAGTCCGATTTCAGCAGTGGGTATCATACGTTCCTAACATACAATTAATTAATAAAGGAACAAGCAGTAGCAAATGTTTCCATACAAGTCAATAACAATCACCAATAAGTACAGAAACGTATGCAAGAAAGTAATGCAATCTGTCACATACAGCGGTCATGAGCAATGCAAGTAATCAAGGAACATGCAACAGCAGTTTCCAATTTCAGCAGTGTCTATCACACGTTCCTAACATATAATTAAGTAATCAAGGAACAAGCAGCAGCCGATGTTTCAATACAAGTCAGTAACAATCACCAATAAGTACTGAAACGTATGCAAGTAAGTAATGGAATCTGTTACTCACAACTGTCCTAAGCAATCCAAGTAATCAAGGAACATGCAGCAGTAGTTGTCCAGTTTAAGAAGTGTCTATCATACGTTCCAAACATACAATTAAGTAATCAAGGAACAAGCAGTAGCAGATGTTTCCATACAAGTCAGTAACAATCACCAATAAGTACAGAAACGTAAGCAAGAAAGTAATGGAATCTGTCACTCACACCTGTCCTGAGCAATCTAAGTAATCAAGGAACATTCAGCAGCAGTTGTCAAGTTTCAGCAGTGTCTATCATACGTTCCTAACATACAATTAAGTAATCAAGGAACAAGCAGCAGCAGATGTTTCCATACAAGTAAGTAACAATCACCAATAAATACTGAAACGTATGCAAGTAAGTAATGGAATCTGTCACTCACACCTGTCCTGAGCAATCCAAGTAAGGAACATGCAGCAGCAGTTGTTCAGTTTCAGCAGTGTCTATCATACGTTCCAAACATACAATAAAGTAATCAAGGAACAAGCAGCAGCAGATGTTTCCATACAAGTCAGTAACAATCACCAATAAGTATTGAAACATATGCAAGTAAGTAATGGAATCTGTCACTCACACCTGTCCTGAGCAATCCAAGTAATCAAGGAACATTCAGCAGCAATTGTCAAGTTTCAGCAGTGTCTATCATATGTTCCTAACATACAATTAAGTAATCAAGGAACAAGTAGGAGTCGATGTTTCCATACAAGTCAGTAACAATATCCAATAAGTACCGAAACATATGCAAGTAAGTAATGCATTCTGTCACTCACAGTGGTCCTGAGCAATGCAAGTAATCAAGGAACATGCAGCAGCAGTTGTCCAGTTTCAGCAGTGTCTCTCATGCGTTCCTGACTTACAATTAAGTAATCAAGGAACAAGCAGCAACAGATGTTTCAATACAAGTCGATAACTATCACCAATAAGTACCGAAACATATGCAAGTTAGTAATGCAATTTGTCACTCCCAGCGGTCCTGAGCAATCCAAGTAATCAAGGAACATGCAACAGCAGTTGTCCAGTTTCAGCAGTGTCTATCATATGTTCCTAACAAACAATTAAGTAATCAAGGAACAAGCAGCAGCAGATGTTTCCATACAAAGTCAGTAACAATAACCAATAAGTACGGAAACATATGCAAGTGAGTAATGCAATCTGTCAGTCACAGCGGTCCTGAGCAATGCAAGTAATCAAGGAACGTAAAACAGCAGTTGTCCAGTTTCAGCAGTATCTATCATACGTTCCTAACGTACAATTAAGTAATCAAGGAACAAGTAGCAGCAGATGTTTCCATACAAGTCAGTAACAATCACCAATAAGTACTGAAACATATGCAAGTAAGTAATGCAATCTGTCACTCACAGCGGTCCTGAGCAATGCAAGTAATCAAGGAAGATGCAGCAGCAGTAGTCCAGTTTCAGCAGTGTCTATCATACGTTCCTAACATACAATTAATTAATAAAGGAACAAGCAGTAGCAGATGTTTCCATACAAGTCAGTAACAATCACCAATAAATACTAAAACGTATGCAAGTAAGTAATGGAATCTGTCACTCACACCTGTCCTGAGCAATCCAAGTAATCAAGGAACATGCAGCGGCAAGTATATAAACAGTCAAGTAAGCAGTAAGCATGATACGTATTTACATAAAATGTAAAAGTGAACATGCAATCAAGGCAATTCAAGTGTCTAGCTTCAGTAATGTCAAAAGTACGTTTCTATGATACAATATAGTATTAAAGAAACATGCAGCAACAATCGGAAGTTTCCATACAGTCAATACATTCACCAATAAGTATCGAAATATATGCAAGTAATTAATGAAATCTGTCACTCACAGTGGTCCGTAGTCAGATAATGCTTAACGAATTAAGCGGTTCAGTTTACTCTGTCAAATCGACGGGTTCCTGCATTTCAGTTTCAAGTCTGGCATATTAATGTCAAGTCTGTGACATAATCTATATAACCCTAGTTACATATTCAGGTTATAGTCAATTCTGGTTGTCGAGTCTGAGGTAGTTCCTATCGTCCCAAGGTGAGTCTATTCTTATCAGATTAATACGATTCATCTAATTACATATGTGTGGCCTTGAAATAAAGCCAATCATATTACTAGCTAGGTGCATCATGACATACGATTTCTAAGAGTTCATTCAATGTCTGTTAATTCATTTGTGCATATAATAGATATGCAACTTGAAACTGGAGAGTTTAATCCATATCAAAAGATACCTTTAATACAATAGGTTGTTTAATAACTTAATCTGATTTTGGACTTAATCTTAGACTTGAAATGGCAATCAGATTCGAACTACAAGGAATAGATTCGAACACCTCTCATTCGAATCTAATGGTTTAGATTCGAAGCACACACATAATAGATTCTAGGGAATAGATTTGACTAGGTTAAATTCGAATTAGGGATATAGATTCAAGCCATCCATAGATTCGAACCATACATAGATTCGAACCATACATAGATTCGAAACCTACATAGATTCGAAACCTACATAGATTCGAAACCTACATAGATTCCATACATAGATTCCAAGCCATACATACACACATTCGAATCTGAACATGAACATTTCGAGTTTGTTCTACTTGATCAACGATTTTCCAGGTTTAGCTACTAAACATGAACATAAATGAGGGAAAAATAGATACTAACCTTCGTCCAAGATATATCCTTCGACTATGGATGATTTCCAAGCAAAAACAAGTCCTAAACGGGAGCAAATCAGCTTCAAATGAAAGGGATATGAGCAAACTCGAATTTGTTCAACAAAACCGAACTAAAAGTCAGAAAAAGGGTCGATTTTACCTTAAATCCGGACGAAATCAAACATGCAATGGTAGATTCGTGTAGAGCTCGACGATATCTAACCGATGGCGTATGAATCACGAGAATCCGACGGTTCGATTAGGAGAAATGCTAGAGAGAAGGTGTAATCTTAGAGAGAGAAGGAGGAGAGCCCAAGTTTCCAAACTTAAGAAATGAGGAGGGGAGCTCATATTTATAGGAAAATAGGAAAAAGATCAGATTTTCTACAGAATTTCCGGAATCGACCAACTTTATTCCCATCAATCTGATTTGCATTTCAGATGCAAATAATAGCAAGGGAGTTCTAGATTTAGCTATAATTGTCTTTTAGTCAAATTTTTATTCATTTTAGTCCGTTTCGTCATTTTCAGTCTTTAATTTGTCATTTAGCTGAATTTTAATTATTAACTTAATTTCAGCTAATTTTGGCCAACTTTTCATGATTAATTATAACTTAATATAATTAACTATTACAAATTCATATTTTCCGTTAATTACTAATATTTGGATAAAATTGCTTTATAATCCAAAGTCCGCTGCTGTAATTTATATTTAATAAATTACGGGCTGTTACACAGCGGTCCTGAGCAATGCAAGTAATCAAGGAACATGCAACAGCAGTTGTCCAGTTTCAGCAGTGTCTATCATACGTTCCTAACATACAATTAAGTAATCAAGGAACAAGCAGCAGCAGATGTTTCCATACAAGTCGGTAAAAATCACCAATAAATACTGAAACGTATGCAAGTAAGTAATGGAATCTGTCACTCACACCTGTCCTGAGCAATCCAAGTAATCAAGGAACATGCAGCAGCAGTTGTCCACTTTCAGCAGTGTCTATCATACGTTCCAAACATACAATTAAGTAATCAAGGAACAAGCAGCAGCAGATGTTTCCATACAAAGTAAGTAACAATCACCAATAAGTACTGAAATATATGCAAGTAAGTAATGCAATCTGTCACTCACAGCGGTCCTGAGCAATGCAAGTAATTAAGGAACATGCAGCAGCAGTAGTCCAGTTTCAGTAGTGTCTATCATACGTTCCTAACATACAATTAATTAATAAAGGAACAAGCAGCAGCAGATGTTTCCATACAAGTCGGTAAAAATCACCAATAAATACTGAAACGTATGCAAGTAAGTAATGGAATCTGTCACTCACACCTGTCCTGAGCAATCCAAGTAATCAAGGAACATGCAGCAGCAGTTGTCCAGTTTCAGCAGTGTCTATCATACGTTCCAAACATACAATTAAGTAATCAAGGAACAAGCAGCAGCAGATGTTTCCATACAAAGTCAGTAACAATCACCAATAAGTACGGAAACATATGCAAGTGAGTAATGCAATCTGTCAGTCACAGCGGTCCTGAGCAATGCAAGTAATCAAGGAACATGCAACAGCAGTTGTCCAGTTTCAACAGTGTCTATCAAACGTTCCTAACATACAATTAAGTAATCAAGGAACAAGCAGCAGCAGATGTTTCCATACAAGTCAGTAACAATCACCAATAAGTACTGAAACATATGCAAGTAAGTAATGCAATCTGTCACTTACAGCGGTCCTGAGCAATGCAAGTAATCAAGGAACATGCAGCAGCAGTAGTCCGGTTTCAGCAGTGGGTATCATACGTTCCTAACATACAATTAATTAATAAAGGAACAAGCAGTAGCAAATGTTTCCATACAAGTCAATAACAATCACCAATAAGTACAGAAATGTATGCAAGAAAGTAATGCAATCTGTCACATACAGCGGTCATGAGCAATGCAAGTAATCAAGGAACATGCAACAGCAGTTTCCAATTTCAGCAGTGTCTATCACACGTTCCTAACATATAATTAAGTAATCAAGGAACAAGCAGCAGCCGATGTTTCAATACAAGTCAGTAACAATCACCAATAAGTACTGAAACGTATGCAAGTAAGTAATGGAATCTGTTACTCACACCTGTCCTAAGCAATCCAAGTAATCAAGGAACATGCAGCAGTAGTTGTCCAGTTTCAGAAGTGTCTATCATACGTTCCAAACATACAATTAAGTAATCAAGGAACAAGCAGTAGCAGATGTTTCCATACAAGTCAGTAACAATCACCAATAAGTACAGAAACGTATGCAAGAAAGTAATGGAATCTGTCACTCACACCTGTCCTGAGCAATCTAAGTAATCAAGGAACATTCAGCAGCAGTTGTCAAGTTTCAGCAGTGTCTATCATACGTTCCTAACATACAATTAAGTAATCAAGGAACAAGCAGCAGCAGATGTTTCCATACAAGTCAGTAACAATCACCAATAAATACTGAAACGTATGCAAGTAAGTAATGGAATCTGTCACTCACACCTGTCCTGAGCAATCCAAGTAATCAAGGAACATGCAGCAGCAGTTGTCCAGTTTCAGCAGTGTCTATCATACGTTCCTAACATACAATAAAGTAATCAAGGAACAAGAAGCAGCAGATGTTTCCATACAAGTCAGTAACAATCACCAATAAGTATTGAAACATATGCAAGTAAGTAATGGAATCTGTCACTTACACCTGTCCTGAGCAATCCAAGTAATCAAGGAACATTCAGCAGCAGTTGTCAAATTTCAGCAGTGTCTATCATACGTTCCTAACATACAATTAAGTAATCAAGGAACAAGCAGCAGTCGATGTTTCCATACAAGTCAGTAACAATATCCAATAAGTACCGAAACATATGCAAGTAAGTAATGCATTCTGTCACTCACAGTGGTCCTGAGCAATGCAAGTAATCAAGGAACATGCAGCAGCAGTTGTCCAGTTTCAGCAGTGTCTCTCATGCGTTCCTGACTTACAATTAAGTAATCAAGGAACAAGCAGCAACAGATGTTTCAATACAAGTCGATAACTATCACCAATAAGTACCGAAACATATGCAAGTTAGTAATGCAATTTGTCACTCCCAGCGGTCCTGAGCAATCCAAGTAATCAAGGAACATGCAACAGCAGTTGTCCAGTTTCAGCAGTGTCTATCATATGTTCCTAACAAACAATTAAGTAATCAAGGAACAAGCAGCAGCAGATGTTTCCATACAAAGTCAGTAACAATAACCAATAAGTACGGAAACATATGCAAGTGAGTAATGCAATCTGTCAGTCACAGCGGTCCTGAGCAATGCAAGTAATCAAGGAAAGTAAAACAGCAGTTGTCCAGTTTCAGCAGTGTCTATCATACGTTCCTAACATACAATTAAGTAATCAAGGAACAAGCAGCAGCAGATGTTTCCATACAAGTCAGTAACAATCACCAATAAGTACTGAAACATATGCAAGTAAGTAATGCAATCTGTCACTCACAGCGGTCCTGAGCAATGCAAGTAATCAAGGAACATGCAGCAGCAGTAGTACAGTTTCAGCAGTGTCTATCATACGTTCCTAACATACAATTAATTAATAAAGGAACAAGCAGCAGCAGATGTTACCATACAAGTCGGTAAAAATCACCAATAAATATTGAAACGTATGCAAGTAAGTAATGGAATCAGTCACTCACACCTGTCCTGAGCAATCCAAGTAATCAAGGAACATGCAGCAGCAGTTGTCCAGTTTCAGCAGTGTCTATCATACGTTCTAAACATACAATTAAGTAATCAAGGAACAAGCAGCAATAGATGTTTCCATACAAAGTCAGTAACAATCACCAATAAGTACGGAAACATATGCAAGTGAGTAATGCAATCTGTCAGTCACAGCGGTCCTGAGCAATGCAAGTAATCAAGGAACATGCAACAGCAGTTGTCCAGTTTCAGCAGTGTCTATCATACGTTCCTAACATAGAATTAAGTAATCAAGGAACAAGCAGCAGCAGATGTTTCCATACAAGTCAGTAACAATCACCAATAAGTACTGAAACATATGCAAGTAAGTAATGCAATCTGTCACTCACAGTGGTCCTGAGCAATGCAAGTAATCAAGGAACATGCAGCAGCAGTAGTCCAGTTTCAGCAGTGTCTATCATACGTTCCTAACATACAATTAATTAATAAAGGAACAAGCAGTAGCAGATGTTTCCATACAAGTCCGTAACAATCACCAATAAGTACTGAAACGTATGCAAGAAAGTAATGCAATCTGTCACATACAGCGGTCGTGAGCAATGCAAGTAATCAAGGAACATGCAACAGCAGTTGTCCAGTTTCAGCAGTGTCTATCACACGTTCCTAACATAGAATTAAGTAATCAAGGAACAAGCAGCAGCAGATGTTTCCATACAAGTCAGTAACAATCACCAATAAGTACTGAAACATATGCAAGTAAGTAATGCAATCTGTCACTCACAGCGGTCCTGAGCAATGCAAGTAATCAAGGAACATGCAGCAGCAGTAGTCCAGTTTCAGCAGTGTCTATCATACGTTCCTAACATACAATTAATTAATAAAGGAACAAGCAGTAGCAGATGTTTCCATACAAGTCAGTAACAATCACCAATAAGTACTGAAACGTATGCAAGAAAGTAATGCAATCTGTCACATACAGCGGTCGTGAGCAATGCAAGTAATCAAGGAACATGCAACATCAGTTGTCCAGTTTCAGCAGTGTCTATCACACGTTCCTAACATAGAATTAAGTAATCAAGGAACAAGCAGCAGCCGATGTTTCGATACAAGTCAGTAACAATCACCAATTCGAAACATATGCAAGTAAGTAATGGAATCTGTCACTCACACCTGTCCTGAGCAATCTAAGTAATCAAGGAACATGCAGCAGCAGATGTTTCCATACAAGTCAGTAACAATCACAAATAAGTACAGAAACGTATGCAAGAAAGTAATGCAATCTGTCACATACAGCGGTCGTGAGCAATGCAAGTAATCAAGGAACATGCAACAGCAGTTTCCAGTTTCAGCAGTGTCTATCACACGTTCCTAACGTAGAATTAAGTAATCAAGGAACAAGCAGTAGCCGATGTTTCGATACAAGTCAGTAACAATCACCAATAAGTACTGAAACGTATGCAAGTAAGTAATGGAATCTGTTACTCACACCTGTCCTAAGCAATCCAAGTAATCAAGGAACATGCAACAGTAGTTGTCCAGTTTCAGAAGTGTCTATCATACGTTCCAAACATACAATTAAGTAATCAAGGAACAAGCAGTAGCAGATGTTTCCATACAAGTCAGTAACAATCACCAATAAGTACAGAAACGTATGGAAGAAAGTAATGGAATCTGTCACTCACACCTGTCCTGAGCAATCTAAGTAATCAAGGAACATTCAGCAGCAGTTGTCAAGTTTCAGCAGTGTCTATCATACGTTCCTAACATATAATTAAGTAATCAAGTAACAAGCAGCAGCAGATGTTTCCATACAAGTCAGTAATAATCACCAATAAATACGGAAACGTATGCAAGTAAGTAATGGAATCTGTCACTCACACCTGTTCTGAGCAATCCAAGTAATCAAGGAACATGCAGCAGCAGTTGTCCAGTTTCAGCAGTGTCTATCATACGTTCCAAACATACAATAAAGTAATCAAGGAACAAGCAGCAGGAGATGTTTCCATGCAAGTCAGTAACAATCACCAATAAGTATTGAAACATATGCAAGTAAGTAATGGAATCTGTCACTCACACCTGTCCTGAGCAATCCAAGTAATCAAGGAACATTCAGCAGCAGTTGTGAAGTTTCAGCAGTGTCTATCATACGTTCCTAACATACAATTAAGTAATCAAGGAACAAGTAGCAGCCGATGTTTCCATACAAGTCAGTAACAATATCCAATAAGTACCGAAACATATGCAAGTAAGTAATGCATTCTGTCACTCACAGTGGTCCTGAGCAATGCAAGTAATCAAGGAACATGCAGCAGCAGTTGTCCAGTTTCAGCAGTGTCTATCATACGTTCCTGACTTACAATTAAGTAATCAAGGAATAAGCAGCAGCAGATGTTTCAATACAAGTCGGTAACTATCACCAATAAGTACCGAAACATATGCGAGTTTCAGCAGTGTCTATCATACGTTCCTAACATACAATTAATTAATCAAGGAACAAGCAGCAGCAGATGTTTCCATACAAAGTCAGTAACAATCACCAATAAGTACGAAAACATATGCAAGTGAGTAATGCAATCTGTCACTCACAGCGGTCCTGAGCAATGCAAGTAATCAAGGAACATGCAGCAGCAGTATTCCAGTTTCAGCAGTGTCTATCATACGTTCCTAACATACAATTAATTAATAAAGGAACAAGCAGCAGCAGATGTTTCCATACAAGTCGGTAAAAATCACCAATAAGTACTGAAACATATGCAAGTAAGTAATGCAATCTGTCACTCACAGCGGTCCTGAGCAATGCAAGTAATCAAGGAACATGCAGCAGCAGTTGTCCAGTTTCAGCAGTGTCTATCATACGTTCCAAACATACAATTAAGTAATCAAGGAGCAAGCAGCAACAGATGTTTCCATACAAAGTCAGTAACAATCACCAATAAGTACGGAAACATATGCAAGTAAGTAATGCAATTTGTCACTCACAGCGGTCCTGAGCAATGCAAGTAATCAAGGAACATGCAACAGTAGTTGTCCAGTTTCAGCAGTGTCTATCATACGTTCCTAACGTACAATTAAGTAATCAAGGAACAAGCAGCAGCAGATGTTTCCATACAAGTCAGTAACAATCACCAATTAGTACTGAAACATATGCAAGTAAGTAATGCAATCTGTCACTCACAGCGGTCCTGAGCAATGCAATTAATCAAGGAACATGCAGCAGCAGTAGTCCAGTTTCAGCAGTGTCTATCATACGTTCCTAACATACAATTAATCAATAAAGGAACAAGTAGTAGCAGATGTTTCCATACAAGTCAGTAACAATCACCAATAAGTACAGAAACGTATGCAAGAAAGTAATGCAATCTGTCACTGTAACAACTGGCCTAAAAATAAGGTATGAAACTCAAAAATTAAACTAATATAAAACTCGAATAATGAAGTAATAAACTCGAATGACGTTATATGAATCTCGAATCATATAATCAATAAACTCGAATGGTGTTGTATGAATCTCGATGAAAGAAGAAATAAACTCGAATAATGATATAATGAAACTCGATTAGTAAAGATCTAAACTCGAATAACACTTTGATGAAACTCGAATAAAGAAACAATTTTCTCGGATGATGCAGTATAAAGCTCGAATGATGAAGATACAAATCTCGATTTCTAAGGGATGAAACTCGAATAAAGAAGCAAGAAACTCGGGCAATGTTGTATAAAACTCGACTATAGCTATATGAAACTCGAATGACAAAGGCATAAAACTCGATCAAAGTGTGATAAAACTCGGGCATAATGTTGTAAAACTCGATTGACACTACATAAAACTCGATTCACACTTGAATCGAGTTTAACCTTCCAGAAATTTTTCTAAGTATGTATGTATAAATACGTTGATAATAAATGCTGCCACCTCTTTTGCACGCCTTTTTGTACTTTTATTAATAAAAAAATTGAAAAGCCATACTACTTATCACTCTAAAAAGTAAGTTGTCCTTTAAAGGACAACTAGCTTGTACTTTTGTATTATTATATTAATAAACAACATACAACATACAATCATGAAATCGGCCACACTTATTTTTGTCCAATACTCAACCGATCCACCTTTTTACTTTTCATCATTTCACTGAATTTTAATTACTTTATCTTTATTTTTAATAACCCTTTTTCTTCTATAAATAGAAGACAAACCCATTTCACAAAAACACACCAAGTCACAAACTCTCTCAAAACAAAATCGGCCAAAAATTCAAGCATTCTTCAACTTTTGTAAGTTTTCCTTATTTACTTTATTTTCCACCTTAAAAATTTATAAAACACGAAAAATTAAATATATTTACTAAAATATAATACTTTTCATTTTCGACTCGGTTTTCATAATACTCGTGAAATTTTCCATGCAAAATATATGAATACACTTTCATAATGATGCACATGCTCGTATATATATGTATGCATTTTCATATATATATCAATACATATGTACATACGTATGCATGCATGCATCAAAATGTCCTTGGAAATAAACTACTTAAAATCATTTGTGTAAATCGGAATTAATACAACAAATTATATTTTAAATAAATTACTTGAACATAACTACAAATCAGTATCAATATATAAAACCCTACGAAATTATTTATACATCACCCCCAAGTACATAAAATATTCAAACACGTATTATGATGATATTGACCCGAATTCGTAAAAATATTAGGACGAGTCTCAACCATTCAAACAAGTGTTCGACTCAGATCCAAAAACATCATCAAAAATCAACAAGGTGAGTCTTCATAGTCCCATTTTTCACATTATTATGTTTTGGGATGAAATACATGCTTCGTTTTTATATGGACACAAAAACTTCTCGATTCTATTATGTATTACATATGTGATTTCCGCCCTTATATCATGAAATCGTTAGTTGCATTTGTTTGCAAGCGCGAATATATTGTGGATAGATCTATTGGGAGTCATGTCCCCCACTCGGGTTAGTGGTTTAGCTAACTGCGGGTGCATATATATTCAACACACGGTATTACGTATGGGAATACTGCTCGGGGCAAACTCATTCTAATTAAGCTTCGGTGACATGATGGTTTATGTAATACATCTCATGGAATTTATGATTTTATAAATTCAACTCATCTGATAATGTCCATACAACTGGTCTTTTCGCGTAAACCTATGAACTCACCAACAATTTTTGTTGACGTATTTTAGTATGTATTTTCAGGTAATTAAGGCAAGTGTGCCTTCGGATACACCAACTTTCAAGCTTCCGCATTTCATGGAGTCGCATGCATATTTCGAAACTAACGGAGATTTGACTGCATTATTTTTGGACGCATTAATTATGTATCAGAATCTCTGTATTACGCGAACTTCATTCCTTTCATTTTGTAAAACATTACTACATTTTTAAATTTTAATGATGTAATATTTCGAAAACGTCCATATAGTGGTCGTTCGTTATAATTATGGTTACGCTTCCGCACTCGTCACGTCTCGCTGCCAACCAAGGTAGCAGGGTGTGACAGATTGGTATCAGAGCCATAGTTATAGTGAACTAGGTTGCATTAGTACCCTAGACTATAACTGCACATAAAATTTGCTGATTTTAAGAATGTTTTTTGTAACTAACTAAAAGATTACAAATGAACCTTGTTAGCAGAAACTATGAACCATCCAGAAACTATCATTCTATCTGACTCAGAGGAGGAATACACTCCCGCAAGACCCACGGCCACGGAAGTCTTCCCAGAAGAAGAAACCTCGGAGGAGGAGGACCCCTCGGAGGATCCGATGGAGGAATCCGAAGAAGAGCCGATGGAGGAAGAGGATCCCTCACCACCGACGGTCCCTGCTCGCGTCGCATACCACCCGGCCGAACCATCATATAAGCCGTATAGGCCTTACCCTAACGGCCCAAAGATGTTGTACACACCCCGGAAACGGGTAAACATACCCAGAAGGGAGACTATTCCTGTTCCGACTCCCCAGGCCAATCCCCCACACCGACGGGTAGACGCCCGGCGATGGACCTGGATACCAGAGACCCTCCGCGAGTGGAGGCAGATGGAAGGAATTCCTCCTACTTTTGAGATCGGAGGACCATCCTCCGCACCTGTCTCATCGCTCACCCAAGAGCCTGCCGATCAGACCATACCACTTTTGGTCGCAAGGTCTACCAGGCATGACCACCAGATTCGGTCACTTAACCTGGATATCGGGGAGATGACCGCTCGTTTGGAGCGGGAGGAGTTGCAAAACTCCAACATATATTGGGCCAATCAGCACGCCCTTGCTATACAGCAGGACGGACTGAATGAGCTTCGGCAGCAACTAGCCGAAAGCCAAGCCCGGGTCGAGGAGCTGACGCAGCGCCTCAGTGCGATGGAAAAGGGAGAGACCCCTGATCACTCCCACACCTAGTACTTTTCCATTTCCTTTGTATTAGTAGGAAAAATATCATGTAATAGCATAGGATAAAAATTTTCGGGTAATAACCCGCCCCTAATGTAAGGAAAAATTTCGAATGATTAATGAAAATTCCCAAGATATTTATGAGATTGTGCTTGAGGATTATAGTATTGTGCTGCATCTTTAAGATTCAACTTCTTACACTATGATCTTCTTTAAACTTCAAGATAATGCCGCCAAAACGAGCAATGAATGCAGCTGACATTGAAGAGCTTGTTGCACAAAGGGTGGCTGCTGCCATAGCTACCTACGAGGCAAACCGGATTAGCACAGCCAATGGGGATGGTGGTGCCAGTCGCACCACGGGAGGAGCCGAAACTCACACGAAAGGTTGTGGGATTAAAGGGTTTTTAAGTTGCAAAGCCCGGTGTTTCAATGGAACCGAAGGAGCAGTCGGTTTGATCCGTTGGTTTGAAAAATTAGAATCCGTATATCGTGTCAGCGGGTGTGCTGAAGGAGACAAGGTGAAATTTGCTACTCACACCTTGCAAGATAGCGCTCTCACATGGTGGAATTCCTACGTCCAATCTGTAGGTATTGACGAAGCCTACCAGCTCACGTGGTCCACGTTGAAACAGATGAAGACGGACGAGTACTGTCCGAGAAACGAACTCCAGAAAATGGAATCGGAGTTCTGGAACTTATCAATGAAAGGAACGGACATTGCAGGATATACCAACCGATTCCATGAACTAAGTATCCTATGTCCGCAAATGGTAACTCCGGAATACAAGAAGATTGAACGCTATATTTGGGGACTCGCTCCTCAAATACAAGGAAACGTCACAGCCTCCAACCCATCCACCATACAGGACGCCATCAGAATGGCCAACAATCTTATGGACCAGGTATCCCGGAGGAACGAAGCCAAAGCCGGAGAAAACAAGAGAAAGTGGGAAGAAAAGACCGGAAAGAACGCGGGTTCACAGTCCAAGAAGCCCGAGACCGTTAAAGCCTATGTAGCAGGAGTTGAGCCAAGGAGAGGCTATACCGGTACCAAGCCTTTTTGCACCAAATGCACCTTCCACCACAACCCTGGCCCCTGTCCAACCCAATGCGGAAAATGCAAACGTTTGGGCCATATGGCCAAAGATTGTAGATCCGGAGCCCCGGGTGCCAGTGGTAGCAACCCGAGGGCTGTTTCGAATGTGGCGCAACTGGACACATCAAGAGTGAGTGTCCGCAATTGAGGAACGAAGGAGGAGCTCAGGGGAGAGCATTTGTGTTGGGAGCAGGAGACGCTCGTCAGGACCCCCACGTGGTATCAGGTACGTTTCTCCTAAACGATATTTACGCTTACGTACTCTTTGATACTGGGGCTGATAGGAGCTTTATATCTGATAAGTTTAGCCAGCAGTTGAATGTTACTACTCTTCCCTTAGACAACTCATATACAATAGAACTGGCGGATGGCAAAATAATAAAGGCAAGTAGTATCATTAAGGAATGCACACTAAAGCTAGCAGATCACTCCTTTAAGATAGACTTAATGCCTATAGAACTCGGAAGTTTTGATGTGGTGATTGGTATGGACTGGTTGTCACATAACCAGGCTGAGATTTTGTGTGGTAAGAAAGTGGTGCGAATACCACTCAGTAAGAAGAAAGTCCTCACGGTCCAAGGGGAAAAGAAGAACCGACAATTGAATGTCATATCCGGCCTAAGAACATTAAAATGTCTTAGGAAGGGTTGTCATGCAGTGTTGGTCCAGATCGTAGAAAAAGAGTCGAAGGAAAAACGACTTGAAGATATTCCAGTAGTACGTGACTACCCGAAGGTATTCCCGGAAGACTTGCCTGGGCTTCCTCCAGCTAGGCAAGTAGAATTTCAAATCGATTTGGTGCCAGGAGCTGCACCGGTCGCAAGAGCCCCATATAGGCTCGCACCTTCTGAGATGCAAGAACTATCCAGTCAATTGCAAGAATTGATGGATAAAGGATTCATTCGACCAAGTTCCTCACCTTGGGGAGCTCCGGTTTTGTTCGTTAAAAAGAAAGACGGATCCTTCAGAATGTGCATAGACTACCGAGAGCTAAACAAGTTAACGGTAAAGAACCGCTACCCTCTCCCTAGGATTGATGACCTGTTCGACCAGCTACAGGGATCTAGCTTCTACTCAAAGATTGATCTGCGCTCCGGTTATCATCAAGTAAAAGTTCGGGAAGAAGATATCCCCAAGACGGCATTCAGAACTCGTTATGGACATTACGAATTCCAGGTGATGCCATTCGGTTTAACCAACGCACCAGCCGTATTTATGGACCTCATGAATCGGGTGTGTAAACCATATCTGGATAAATTTGTAATAGTGTTCATAGACGATATCCTAATCTATTCCAGAAGTAAAGAAGAGCATGAACAACATCTCAAGTTGATCTTGGAGTTGTTAGAGAAAGAGCAGCTATACGCCAAATTTTCAAAATGTGAATTTTGGTTGCGAGAAGTAAAATTCCTTGGGCATGTGATCAACAGTCAGGGAATTCAGGTTGACCCATCAAAGATCGAGGCCATAAAGAACTGGGCAATCCCTAGAACCCCCACAGAAGTCCGCCAATTTCTAGGACTTGCCGGTTATCATAGGCGATTCATTGAGAACTTCTCGAAGATAGCAGGTTCCTTAACGGAGTTGACCCGTAAGGATGTGAAATACGTCTGGGGTGAAGAGCAGGAAAAGGCGTTTCAGCTACTTAAGCAGAGGTTGTGTAGTGCACCAATTCTGTCCCTACCCGAAGGGACTGAAAATTTTGTAGTCTACTGTGATGCCTCGCACAACGGATTAGGTTGTGTGCTCATGCAAAGGGACAAGGTCATCGCTTATGCATCACGACAGCTCAAGATTCACGAGGTAAACTATACGACTCATGACCTGGAACTGGGAGCAGTGGTGTTTGCTCTCAAAATATGGAGGCACTATTTGTATGGAACCGAGTGCACGGTGTTCACGGACCATAAAAGCCTCCAGCATATTCTGAATCAGAAAGAGTTAAACATGAGGCAACGACGTTGGGTGGAACTTCTTAGCGACTATGACTGCGAGATTCGCTACCATCCAGGAAAAGCAAATGTCGTAGCTGACACCCTAAGCCGAAAGGAACGGGTTAAGCCATTGAGAGTCCGAGCTTTGGTCATGACTATACAGTCAAACCTAAACTCTAAAGTTCGAGAGGCACAAGAAGAAGCAGTCAAGGAGGATAATCTGCTGAATGAAGCACTGAGAGGCATGGATAAGCAGTTTGAAATTAAGTCAGATGGATGTCGGTTCTTCATGTGCAGAATTTGGTTACCGAAATTTGGAGGCGTAAGGAAACTGGTCATGGATGAAGGGCAAAAAACAAGATATGCTATTCATCCAGGGTCGGACAAGATGTATCACGATTTGAAGGGATCATACTGGTGGCCAAACATGAAGGCTGACATTGCTACTTATGTCAGCAAGTGCTTAACGTGTTTAAAAGTTAAGGCTGAGCATCAAAGGCCGTCAGGATTGCTAGTCCAGCAAGAGATACCCCAATGGAAGTGGGAAAATATCACCATGGATTTTATCACTAAGTTGCCAAAGACTTCTGGAGGTTATGACACCATCTGGGTGATCGTGGATCGGCTGACCAAGACCGCACACTTCCTGCCAATCAAGGAGACTGAGAAGATGGATAAGTTAACACGAACCTATCTTAAGGAGGTCGTCTCAAGGCATGAGGTGCCAGTATCCATTATATCAGACAGAGACAGCCGATTTACGTCAAGGTTCTGGCAATCATTGCAAGAAGCACTAGGAACGCGTCTGGATATGAGTACAGCCTATCACCCGCAAACGGACGGTCAGAGTGAAAGAACGATTCAAACATTGGAAGATATGCTAAGGGCATGTGTCATCGACTTTGGAAAAAGTTGGGACAGACACCTGCCATTAGTCGAGTTTTCTTATAACAACAGTTATCACTCGAGCATTAAGACCGCCCCATTCGAGGCACTCTATGGATGAAAGTGTCGATCACCTCTTTGTTGGGCTGAAGTAGGGGATAGTCAGATTACTGGACCTGAGATCATCCAGGAAACTACAGAGAAGATAGCCCAGATTCGGAACCGATTGAAGATTGCGCGGGATCGACAGAAGAGTTATGCAGACATCCGACGGAAGGATTTGGAATTCCAAGAGGGAGATCAAGTGATGCTGAAAGTCTTGCCTTGGAAAGGCGTAATCCGTTTTGGAAAACGAGGAAAACTCAATCCTCGTTATATCGGACCATTCAAAATCACCAGAAGAATTGGCCCGGTAGCTTACCGACTCGATCTACCCCCAGAGCTTAGTAACGTTCATAATACCTTCCACGTATCCAATCTTAAGAGATGTCTGGCTGATGAATCACTCGTGATACCCATGGACGAGCTGGAGATAGACGATAAGTTGAATTTCATTGAGCAACCGGTGTAAATAATGGACCGAGAAGTCAAGAAACTCAAGCACAGTCGAATTCCAATAATAAAGGTCCGATGGAACTCTAAACGAGGTCCTGAGTTTACTTGGGAACGCGAAGATAAATTCCGAGAGAAGTACCCCCAGCTGTTCTCAAAAGTTCAAGCAGAGGAGAACACGAGCTAATTTCGGGACGAAATTCCTTCAATAGGGGGAGACTGTAACAACTGGCCTAAAAATAAGGTATGAAACTCAAAAATTAAACTAATATAAAACTCGAATAATGATATAATGAAACTCGATTAGTAAAGATCTAAACTCGAATAACACTTTGATGAAACTCGAATAAAGAAACAATTTTCTCGGATGATGCAGTATAAAACTCGAATGATGAAGATACAAATCTCGATTTCTAAGGGATGAAACTCGAATAAAGAAACATAAAACTCGAATAAAACTACATAAAACTCGAACAGTTAAACAAAGAAACTCGATTAAAGAAGCAAGAAACTCGGGCAATGTTGTATAAAACTCGACTATAGCTATATGAAACTCGAATGACAAAGGCATAAAACTCGATCAAAGTGTGATAAAACTCGGGCATAATGTTATAAAACTCGATTGACACTGCAACAAACTCGATTCACACTTGAATCGAGTTTAACATTCCAGAAAAATTTTCTAAGTATGTATATATATATATATATCAGTATTTATTACTACCACCTTTTCGTGCATGCTTTTGTACTTTTATTGATATAAAATTTGAAAACCCATACTACTTATCACCCTAAAAAGTAAGTTGTCCTTTAAAGGACAACTAGATGTACTTTTGTATTATTTTAATAATAAACTCCATGCAACATACAATCATGAAATCGGCCACACTTATTTTTTGTCCAACACTCAACCGAAACACCTTTTTACTTTTCATCATTTCACTGAATTTTAATTACTTTATCTTTATTTTTAATAACCCTTTTTCTTCTATAAATAGAAGACAAACCCATTTCACAAAAACACACCAACTCACAAACTCTCTCAAAACAAAATCGGCCAAAAATTCAAGCATTCTTCAACTTTTGTAAGTTTTTCTTATTTACTTTATTTTCCACCTTAAAAATTTATAAAACATGAAAAATTAAATATATTTACTAAAATATAATACTTTTCATTTACAACTCGGTTTTCATAATACTCGTGAAATTTTCCATGCAAAATATATGAATACCCTTTCATAATGATGCACATGCTCGTATATATATGTATGCATTTTCGTATATATATATCAATACATATGTACATACGTATGCATGCATGCATCAAAATGTCCTTGGAAATAAACTACTTAAAATCATTTGTGTAAATCGGAATTAATACAACAAATTATATTTTTAAATAAATTATTTGAACATAACTACAAATCAGTATCAACACATATAAAATCCTACGAAATTATTTATACATCACCCCCAAGTACATAAAATATTCAAACACGTATTATGATGATATTGACCCGAACTCGTAAAAATATTAGGACGAGTCTCAACCATTCAAACAAGTGTTCAACTCAGATCCAAAAACATCATCAAAAATCAACAAGGTGAGTCTTCATAGTCCCATTTTTCACATTATTATGTTTTGGGATGAAATACATGCTTCGTTTTTATATAGACACAAAAACTTCTCGATTCTATTATGTATTACATATGTGATTTCCGCCCTTATATCATGAAATCGTTAGTTGCATTTGTTTGCAAGCGCGAATATATTGTCGATTGATCTATCGGGAGTCATGTCCCCCACTCGGGTTAGTGGTTTAGCTAACTGCGGGTGCATATATATTCAACACACGGTATTACGTATGGGAATACTGCTCGGGGCAAACTCATTCTAATTAAGCTTCGGTGACATGATGGTTTATGTAATACATCTCATGGAATTTATGATTTTATAAATTCAACTCATCTGATAATGTCCATACAAGTGGTCTTTTCGCGTAAACCTATGAACTCACCAACAATTTTTGTTGACGTATTTTAGTATGTATTTTCAGGTAATTAAGGCAAGTGTGCCTTCGGATACACCAACTTTCAAGCTTCCGCATTTCATGGAGTCGCATGCATATTTCGAAACTAACGGAGATTTGACTGCATTATTTTTGGACGCATTAATTATGTATCAGAATCTCTGTATTACGCGAACTTCATTCCTTTCATTTTGTAAAACATTAATACATTTTTAAATTTTAATGATGTAATATTTCGAAAACGTCCATATAGTGGTCGTTCGTTATTATTATGGTTACGCTTCCGCACTCGTCACGTCTCGCTGCCAACCAAGGTAGCAGGGTGTGACATGTACCATTTGATTTATTAAAAACCCTTTTAATTGGTGAGTTCGACACATAACCTAAGAAGTATCCTTCGTCAGCCTTTTCACCAAACTTAGGTTGATGTTTTGTTTTCATTAACGTACATGGTACCCCAAATGGTTCGAAGCCAGTTAAATTTGGTGGCCTTTTATTCAAAACTTCATAACAGGTTTTGTTCAATGATTTGACAGTAAGGACCCGGTTTAAAACATGGCACGCGGTATTCACTACCTCCCCCCAAAACATGGTAGGAAGCTTTGAATCCGAAAGCATGGTCCTTGCTGCTTCAATCAAAGTCCTGTTTTTCCGTTCGGCCACCCCATTTTGTTGTGGCTCATAAGGTGCACTAAATTGATGCTCTATGCCCTTTGATAGGCAATATACACCAATAACAGTGTTTTTAAATTCAGTTCCATTATCACTTTTGATATGCTTAACCCACGTTCCGTAAGAATTTTCCACTTGGTCTAAGAACCCGATGAGCTTGGCAGCCGTCTCGTCCTTTGTACCTAAAAAGAAAACCCAAGAAAAACGTGAGTAATCGTCAGTAATAACTAATTAGTACCAACTACCACCTATACTCCTTTTGTTGATTGGTCCGAAGAGGTCCATCTGCAACAAATCGATTGTGGCAGCTATTGAGTTCTGAGTCTTGGACTTGTGTGCCTTCTTGTGTTGTTTTCCTTTCTTGCATGGTAGACACTTATCCTCGAACTGAAAACTCTTCATGGGAACACCTTGCACCAGTCCATTTTTCGTAATGTAGTTCATTTTTCTTAGGTGCAAGTGTGCCATGCGTCTGTGCCATAAAACCGATTCAGTCTCCGAAGCTTTTAATAGTAGACAAATTGGTCCCATCAAAGATTCCGGCTTGTTCATGTCGAGCATGTAGAGGTCATTCTTCCTTGGATCCCTCATCAGTATCCATTCTTCAGGTACCTTGAATCCCGGTTTTAGCACTAACGCCTCAGTATCAGTGAAAAGTACTGAGTTCTTCTTATCACAGATTTGAGATACACTAATGAGATTGTGAACCAGTTTATCAACGAGATAAACTTGATCCAGTTTGATAGTCCCATTAGTGACCACTCCAGTACCGGTGATATTTCATCCTTTATTGCCAGCGAATGATAAAAATCCCTGATTCCCTCCCTTGAAGTCTGCAAGCAGACTTCTTTCCCCTATCATGTGCCTGGAGCAACCACTGTCGACGAACCATTTGTTGTTTGGACCTGCAGTTATCTCCTGCACATGAAAGAAAATAGGTTAGTTATCACGGGGAACCCAAGCCATAACTGACTTGGTAATACCATTCTCGTCCACATACTTGAACTCTTTCAAATACCCATCTCTCCGTTCAGGTGACTTGGGTTTTTGAATTGGAGTCTGTTGTGGTACAGAGTGATTTAAGTTCAACGAGTGCGGAATCCTCTTTAGCGGCTTGACGGTAAGATCACACACACGAAAACACGGAGACTACCACGGTGCTAGACGAACGACTACGAACGCCCCTACACGATGATTCTCTCTGAAACAACTCTCTGGAAACTTGCAAGTTCGAGATCGCCCTTTTGCTTAATCGCTTTGAAATTCTCCAAAAGTCTAATAATTAATCGAATTAACCCTTAATTATACTGACAGATTCGAGTTTGTCATGAGGACAAATTCGAATTTACCTATAAATTCGAACTTCACTTATTAAACTTATATTTGAACTTATGTTTTAACTTATGTTTGTATTAATCTTTGAACTTTATGTTTGAACTTCTTGTAATGCATTACACCAAGTTCAAACATACAATCAACCAATTATCAAACACACATAATCACATATAACAAACACTATTCAATATTCAATACCAAGTTACTTGACTTACACAAAATGCAATCAAAACTTAGATTGCTATCGTCACACAAGATGTACTAACTTTTTTACAACTTTGGGCCTGGATTTGGATTTTCCCTTGGGAGCAGTCACTGGATACCCTCACAGTAGAGGGTCCTTCCACCATACCAAGCAACCTCCTCATTGGTGTTGACAGAGGAGGCTCATTAGGGAGTACAGGGGTGTAGAAAACTTTATTCCCAATCACTGGGAATGCAGGAGTAAGTAAAATAGGCTGAGAGTTATAGAGATTCTCACCACAGACATGCTTGAAGATGAGGCTCAGAAACCGTGGATATCGAACAGTAGCTGGACGTGTCTCCTGCTGCACCAGGTTCCTCAAATTCAGGAAAATCCACCGAGCCATGTTTATAGTAGTCCCATCTACGAGCTGTAGGACTATTGGGATCTCATCACAGCTGAGTTGGTCAAAGGAACCAACTTTGCTGCTGAAGCACATTACCACAGAGGCAAACAAGAAACTGTAAGTAGGTGAAAGATCCTTCCTGAACAGCGTGGCTCCAACTTTGGGTTCTGCTACACCACAGAAGCGTAGCAGGTTTCCCATTTCATCATTTTTAGGCTGTGGCTGATCATAGGTTTCAGCCACAGGGAGATGAAGAACTTCCCTGATAAGACCAATAGTGATCTCAATGGTCTGGGTCCCATTGAGAATGGTTCCCCGAATGATTTTGGTTGCTGGGTAATAGGCACAGGTATACCAAAATTCATACACCATCTCTTGGTACAGGACACTCGGAGAAGCAGTCATGGCGTAGTGCAGAGGGTGAACCTTAAGAAACTCCCCCATATTTTAATACCTTTCCCCACATAATATTTGGGAATGGTTAGGTTTTCTATGTAGTTTGTGGGTTTCAGTGTTAGCATTATGGTAACCAAAGGATGTTTCTGTACGTCCTTACCAACGAATACTGGGAGTAAGGGGTTGTTTTGGTGAGCCATGGTTAAGTAGTGGAGATATGAGCACAGGACACTTAGTCGAGTATAGGGTTCTTTGGAAGTTATGGTAGCAGTAGAGAAAGAAGAAGATGAAACAGTAGAGGATGTATTTATAGGATTCGAATGTGAGGGGGTATGAGAGAGAAAGGTTTGGGCGGTTGATTTGAAATGTTCTTTAACGGAAATGGAACGGTTGTCCATGTCAGAACGGTTGTCAGACCACTTGAATCCTTTTTAATCGCTAACACACGTTAACACACATTATCCGCAGTAATTAAGTTAAATAAATATAGAAATTAAGTAACTTAATTGTGAAGATAGGTAATTTAAACTGATGGTCTAAGCTGTTGGTCAAACCTTTGATGAGCAGGGTGTAACATCCCTAATTTTAAGTCCATGTAATTTACAAATTTTAAGGATTCAATTATTGTATTAATGGATTCTTATGTCAATTTAAGCAAATTTCGATCACAAATTTAAAAATAAGAAAAGATGAGGAGAAATCCTCATGGTAGTTTTTAGAGCGAGGATAAGTAGGAGAAACCGATCCGGACATTTAATTCGGTTAAATAAGAAAATACAAAGTTGAGGGGTATAATGTGCCAATGTGCCAAAATATCAAATAAAAGATGGAAAGTCATTAATTTTTCAATATCTCACTCTCTCTCTACTCTCACCCTCTCTCACTCTACCCCACGATTCCAAATCAAGAACACAATAAATCACTGAATTAAAGTGTAAAAAGTTGGATACAAGCTGCCAATTACGAACTATAACAACTGCAAGCACCAATCAAGGTAAAAATCTATCTATATTTCGAAATTTTGATGTTTTCGGTTCGGTTTTTATATAAACCGAATCATAGGATTTGGGTTTTATATTTTAATGCATGTTGGATATTAGTGTTGCAATGTAAAAATCGAGTATTGATAATGTAGTATAGCGATTTTCAGATTCAAATTCGAGCTCTAAGTATGATTTTGAAGTTTAGTGTGTGTTTTAGTGTGTGTTCATCGATACTTGATGAAAAATGGACATAAATGGGTTAATTTGATGTATTAGTGTTATGTTATAAGTTAATAATGTATAATAAAGTTCATATTTGCAATATTAGATACAGAAACATGCAAAAATGGTCAGAAAGTGTTTTTTGGAATATGTTGGAAAATAATTAAGTAAGAACTCGGACCTGATGAACTCGGTTCGGACCATCCGAATTCGGGTCCATCCCAATCCGGATCCATCCGTGTTCGGATCAATGTCCCAATTCGGACCCCTGCCTAATTCGGAACAACAGTCATTTCGGATCAGTACTCCATTTCGGACCAATACCCAATTCAGACTCCAACCCAATTCGGATCAACCCTATTTCGGACCAATAGTATTTCGGACCATCCGAATTCGGATGTGGTCCGAATTCAGATCCAATTACGCTTAATTTTCTGAATTTAAATTTTAATCAAATACTGACATAAATTCACTGTTACACTAACTTGACAGATCATTGTGGTGTTCTCAAAACACACATTGATTCAGAGACAAATTGCACTGTACAAACCACTGTGAGTAATAGATTATCATTCTAACACTTATTGTCTTTGCATTCACGTTTTACATATTCAATGGCATGTTCACATTGTTCATATAAATCAATTAGCACTCATGATTGATTTGTTGTTATGATGCACACTCGTACTTGACATGTAACAAACATGTAGCCTGCGTTCGTTAGAAAGTCAATCTATTTACATCATGCTTGCACTGCATGATCATTACATCACAATCTGATGCGACCTGGACTGGGGCTGACAGCAGGCCACTATCGGGGACTGATTATCCCACTCGTTATCCTGGTTAGGTTCGGCACATCCCCGATCAGCATTTGAACTGCCAACCCCATGCTTGCACTGCATGGTTTTTCACATACTAGGAGGCTTACACTGCCTTTTTACACACTACGCTTGTAAAGAAATATTTGTTGAATGTATAATCTGTTATCTCTCTAAGCAAATTAGCTTACTGTTGACTCACACTGTTTTGAGGCAAAGGCAAAGGTGTTGCTGGACCTTCTACTTAAGCAAATTTCAATTCAATATCCCAGAGACTTTAGAAGCTATTGGTACTTGAATGTTTGTAGCTTTTGGCTGGGATTTGATACTGTCAAAACAATTATGTTTATGTAATAGTTAGACTTAATCACTGTAGACACTTATATCTATTGCTTTAGTGTGGAACTGCTTAAATCTGATTTAAGTATTCAATTTAAATTATAATGTTATTCATTGGGTTGTGTGTTGATCCTGGTGATATCAATTATACTATCAAAGTATGAGGACGTCACACAGGGTCATCACAAGTTGTTCATTCTTCAAGCTGTTCATTCAACCTGTGCAGCTATGTGAGGACAGGTTATGTTCAATAGCTGACCAGCTTACAAGCCAATGTCTTGTATGACAGATTGAGAGAGTGAGCAGACCAGGTTTCAAGTGAAAACTGATATTGTCAAACCTGTTATACGCTCAAGCTGTTCAAGTTTTCAGAAATTGGCTAAGTGTAGAACATGCATAGCCTGTTCTGTCTGAGCTGTTCTGAAAAAATTGAGCATTGTGAGACATATAATGACTTAGAACATTTAGGACACTTAGTCACTTTTATTCAACATGCCCAGCTTGCTTACAATATACTTAAACCTGTTTTCATCAAGAGGCTTGGTGAAAATGTCTGCAAGCTGTTCATCTGTGGAAATAAAACTTACCTCCACATTACCTTTCTGGATGTGATCCCTGATGAAGTGATGTCTGACTTCTATATGCTTTGTTCTGGAAAGAAATACTGGATTATTGAAGATGGCTATAGCACTTGTATTATCACACAGAATAGGAGTCTTCCGATATACAAGTTCATAGTCTTCAAGCTGATGCTGCATCCATAGAATCTGCCCACAGCAGCTTCTAGCAGCAATATACTCAGCTTCAGCAGTAGAAGTAGAAACTGAGTTCTGCTTCTTGCTACACCAATTTATCAACTTACCACCAAGGAGTTGACACCCACCTGTTGTGCTTATTCTGTCTATTCTGCAACCTGCAAGATCAGAATCTGAATATCCTGTTAGCTCAAGACGTGAGTCTTTGGGATACCAAAGACCCAAACCTGGTGTACCCTTAAGGTATATGAAGATTTTTTTTACAGCAGCTAGATGTGATTCTTTAGGATCAGCTTTAAACCTAGCACATAAACAGGTAACAAACATAATATCTAGTCTAGTAGCAGTTAAATATAGCAAGCTCCAAATCATGCCTCTCTAAGCTATTACTGAAACAGGTTTGCCATTGGCGTCTGCATCCAACTTTACAATGGTTGCCATTAGGGTTTTGATAGGTGAACTTTGATCAAATTTGAACTTTTTCAAAAGATCTAAAGTGTACTTTCTTTGATTTATGAAAATTCCATTTGAGGTTTGTTTAACCTGTAATCCTAAAAAGAATTAAAGTAAGTTCTCCCATCATACTCATTTCAAATTTTGATTTCATGAGTAGTGAAAAATTCTTGCATAACTGCTCATTAGTAGAACCAAATATTATGTCATCCGGATAAATTTGAACAAGCATAATATCAAACTTCACATTCTTTATGAACAATGTGGTATCCACTTTACCTCTGGAATAACCATTGCTCATAAGGAAATCAGTTAGAGTGTCATACCAGGCTCTAGGGGCTTGTTTTAGACCATAGAGGGCTTTGTCCAACTTATAGACAAAACCTGGATGATGTTCATTTTCAAAACCTGGAGGCTGCTTGACATACACTTCTTCTTGCAGCTATCCATTTAAAAATGCACTCTTCACATCCATTTGAAATACCTTCATGCTCTTGTGAGTAGCATAGGCTAGAAACAAACGAATTGCCTCTAGCCTGTTTCATCATAGTCAATACCTTCATCTTGTTTCTGAAAACCCATTTGGTGCTAATTATTTTTTTTCCTTTAGGAGCTGGGACCAACTTCCATACTTTGTTTCTCTCAAACTGATTGAGCTCTTCTTGCATGGCAGTGATCCAATTGGCATCTTTCAGTGCTTCATCTACTTTCTTAGGCTCCATCAGGGACACAAAGCTAGAAAACATACAAAAGTTTCCTAAGTTGTACCATCTTGTTTGCACCCCTTTGTTGATGTCACCAATTATTTGATCATTTGGGTGACACTTGATCCACTTAGGATCTTGCTTCAATGAAGATTTTCCTGAGTTATTTGCATCTTCAACAGGTCCTGTTAAGCAACTTTCAAGATTTTCAGACATACTGTTATCTTGAGCCTGTTCACTTGTTGAACATGACTCTCCATTGTTGAACACATCAGCAGAGGATCCAGGAAAATCAACATTGATTGGTTCTGGACATGATGTTGTGATTATGTCAGTACACTTATTCACACAGGGTGCATCAACATAGTCATCATCGTGGCCATCATGATTAACAGGTTCCACTCTAGATGTAGTGGAAGCTTCTGAGTCCTTTTCTTCATTGATGGAATGCATAAGATCATCGAAGCTGAACTCTCCTGCAGCTGATTCAGGAACAGCTTTGGTGGAGGCACTCCTAGACTCTTCAAAGGTGACATTGATAGATTCATCTATCACCTTTCTCTTGTTGTTGTATACTCTGTAGGCTTCGGAGATAGCAGAATATCCAACAAACACACCTTCATCAGCTTTGGGTTCAAACTTTTCCAGTTGGTCCCTTTGATTCACATGGAAGCAGGGACATCCAAACACAATGAAATAGCTAATGTTTGGCCTTCTCCCTTTGATTAACTTAAAGGGAGTCTTGTTGAACCTTTTCACCACCAAGGATCTATTGTGGGTGAAGCAGGCAGTGCTGACAGCTTCGCCCAGAATGATGAAGGTAAACCTGATGCACACAGCATGGTTCTAGCAGCTTTGATGAGAGTTTTGTTTCTTCTTTCAGCAACTCCATTTTGTTGTGGAGTTCTTACTGCTGAAAAGTTCTGTGAGATCCGTCTTTGTTCACAGAAGTACTCAAGAGTACTGTTTCTGAATTCAGTACCATGATCACTTCTTAGCTGCTTTACTTGAAGAGAGTTCAGCATCTCCATCTTTTTGATAAATCTAGTGATTTCTCTAGCAGCCTCCTTTGCTCTTCAGAAAGATCACATATGTAAACCTGGAGAACTCATCAACCATTACTAGAGTGTATCTTCTTCCTTCTAGGCTTGTGACACTGACTGGTCCAAACAAGTCCATGTGGATTAAGAAGAGAGGAGTATCAATAAAGAAATTGTGCTTAGATTTAAGAGATGATCTTCTCTGCTTGCCTTTCTCACAAGTTGTGCAGAGTTTATCCTTAACAAAGGTTATAGAAGGCAAACCTGTTACCAATTCTTTCTTACAGAGTTTGTTGATATTCTTGAAGTTCAGGTGTGATAGCCTTTTGTGCCATAACCAGTATAGGTCTGCATTGCTTCTTGAGATAAAGCAGGTTTCAGTTGTGGGATCAGCAGATTTCATGTCAACAACATATACATCTTTCTTCCATTGTGCACACAGCACAACTTTGCCTTGGGGACCCAATATGTAACCCAGGTGCTCATCAAACTTAACCTTGTAGCCAGTATCACACAGTTGACTAATAATTACAAGATTATGTTTCATCACAGACACATAGCCCTGTACATTGTCACCAAATGTGACTTTTTGGCCTTTTTTTCAGGCCTGAGATCACTCAGCAGGTCTTTACAACCTGTCATATGTCCTGAGCAGCCACTGTCCAAGTACCAAACCTGGGATGGTTGTTTGTCCTGCAGAGTGTCACAGGAAAATATTAGTTATTTTTAGGGGAACTTATCATAGGGATGAGTTCTCCTACTTCATCAACATTTGTTGATGGACCAGTGATATCCACTATAATATTTCCTATTTGGATAGTATCAGCTTGGATACCATCCACATTGACTATGTTACTTCCAACACTGCTTGTTTTTGCAATGATGGAACTAGCAGAGTCAACAGGCCTCATGTCCTCAGTTTCAGGACAGTCTTTGGCCATATGTGTCTTCTTCCCACATTTGTAGCATTTTCTCTTTTTAGCCTTTTTGGAAGAAGAGCCTCCAGAAACATATTCTGAATTATTTTTGTTGATTCTGTCAGCATGTTTAGCAAACTTATTACTGTTTTTGGAAGAATCAACAGTTTGGGTGGAAGGCAACAACTTTGCCTGTATCTTCTTTCCTCTTTTCGGGAGGACAAATATCAAATACAGCAAGTTTGATTGGCCTTTGACCTTCTACAAGTTTAGGAAACTTATTCCTAAATTTCTCAAGTTGAGCAATGGCTTTGCCTTTGCCCTTACTGAGATGTGATGGATGTTGCCTATCAACATAATCACTGCTTTTGGTCTTGAAGGACTTACCTTCATTTATAACCAATTTTCCACTATGATTTAAAAACTATTTTGAAATCACAGCAGATTTACTTTCAACATGAGACTTACCCCTGTTAAAAGCAGGCTGCTTACATTTTGAAAACTTTTTCTCAAAATGATCAGCATCAAAAGGATTAACAGGTCTCTTACCATCAGCTTTAGACCCAGAGCCTATTTTGTCAACAGCTTTAGAGTCCACATCTGCAGGTTGAGCTTGTTTTCCTTTCTTTTCCTTGCGTGAACCAGCTGAGCACTTAGCAGGCTGATTTGATGGAGAACACATTCCATCATCAACCTTTGGAGCTTTTTTACACAAGCTGTCAGTATTTTGAGGCCTGACAAACCTGTTTGTTGAGACTAGCTTACCATTCACTTTCTGGATGAAAGTGCTGGGAAGCTCACCAAGAGTGGCTAAGTCATTTTCAGATTATTTATCTCAACAATAGAAGCTGCTTTGTCAAGATCCACTACAAGATAGGCTTGGATTTTTGCAGGAATCTGTTGACTTATGCAATGGCTGTCTTTTTGTGCAGATTGGCACCAAGAGTCAACAATCTTTTGAAGCTTTGCATGTTTTATGTCTGTTTCTTTCTTTTCTTCTAGTAAAATAGAATTGATGTGTTTTAATTCATCAAGTTCATTCTCCAACTTATGGAAACTGTCCAGTTCACTAGTTTTTATTTCAAGATCAGTTTTCAGCTTGGAGATTTCAGACAACAAAACATTATGCTTCTCAACAACAACTTTTAAATCAACAAGCATAAAACATTTTTACTTTTTCATCAGAACTGTAAGCCATAAAGTTTTTTACCTTGTACATCATTGTTGGATTCCAGTTCTCAAGGCTGCTGAAGGCTTCAGATTTAAGCAGGTCTTGTTTGAAGTTGCTTGTTGATGGGACATCAGTATTGGCCATCAAACAATTTTATCTTCTTCATCTGAAGATGAGTTAGATTCCTCCCAATCACATGTCTCAGCCATGAGTCCCTTTTGCTTGTTGGAAGCCACTGAGTCTTCCAACTTCTTCAGATTAGCCATGGCCATAAGGTACTTAACCCTGTAGCCATCGTCCCTGTTTGTCTTGAATGGTTTGGATGATTGACCAACAGCATTAGACACACAGTCAGCAGCTATATGGCCAGTTTTGCCACATTTAAAGCACTCAGCCTTAGTTTTATCAAATGCCTTCTTTTATATGGCGCTTGACTTTCTTTGCAGCATTCTTCCACCAAACCTCTTCTTGTTGAACTTTTTGACAAGCATTGCAATCATTTGTTCATCATCAAGTTCAACAAGATCTTCACAGTCTTCCTCTTCAGACATCTCTTCCCTTTCATCATCAGCCTGTTGATCAGGTTGTGTGAACACATCACATACCTGACCAACAGGTTGTCTCATGCTGGCCCCAAAGGCAACACCTCTCTTAGACATTTCCAAGGCATTTCTTTTCTGTTGCCTTGACTGCTCATCATTCAGTAAAGATCCATACCTTTGATGGTGCCTGAATTTCTCAAGATAGTAGAAAAATAGTTCCATTCTTCAGGCAGGATGTCCAAGAACTTGTTCACAAGAGTCAAGCTGTCCTTTGTGATCCCAACAGCTTTGAGATCATTGATAAGAGCAGCGAACCTGGTATAGGTTTCTGTGAGAGACTCCTTTGGTTTTGCAAAGAAGAGTTCATACTGTCTAACAACGTTGTTAATCCTGTTATCCAGTGTGATTGTGGGACCATCATAGATGGTGCACAAAGTATCCCACTCTCATTTGCAGTCTTCATTTTCTCAACATGTTTGAACACATCATCAGGAAGTGAAATGACCAGGTTATTCCTGGCTTTTGCATCAAGAGCAACCAGCCCTTTGTCTTCATCAGACCATTGAGCTTTGGCCTTCTCAAAGGTTCTGATCTAAGGGGCAGCTCCTTCAACAACAGTAATGATAGTAGTAACAGAAGTTGGCACATAGGGACCTTCCATTACTATCACTGGCAGTTGCATCCAGATTCTCTAAGTAGAGCATCATTCTGCACTTCCAACCAGAGAAGTTTTGATGATTGAATTTGGGGGGTTTGGCCATTGAACCATTGTCATAGTAAGAGGAGGAACTGGCAGCACTGTTGTCCATGGGAAAGTAGGGAGAATGAAAGATCTAGGGTTAACACACACTCTATTGGCTCTGATACCAGTGGTAGGTCCCAAAAGTTTTCCCTAGTGTATTGTTCTAAGCTGTAGAGGGGGGGGGGGGGGTGAATACAGCAAATTTAAAACTCAACACTCTTTTCTCAATGTTTGTGTATAGTATTAAAAAGTGTTAATTACAAACAAGCTTGACTGCGGAAAGGTTCAAGCAGAGATGACAGATACAACAGATGTTCAACTAATCTAAGACACACTTAGACTAGTTACAATGAATACACTCACTTAGATGAACTCAACAACTTGAATAAGAACAGCTTACAAACACATTACTGGTTTATTTAAGCAGACTTGCATGCATGGAATAATACACTTCAATGCACGATCTGAATTTCTCACTCTTTGTTATCTCACAATCCTTAGAAGCTTCCTTTTATACTCTCACTGAGAATCTCAGTGAGGCGTCTTCATTGGACGATGAGATAGTGGGATGTCTTTCCAAAAAGACAAAACAACTTTTCTGCACATTCTGAAAAAGTAGACTTGTTTTCATGTGGCAGAATCTTTGTCTTTTCCTTTTTGTCTCTGTTGCATAAGCCTTTAACCAATAGAGGAATGTCAACTTTGCATCTTTCTTCTTTTGTTAAGGCCATTTTGATATAAGAAATGGTTTGTCACCCATTTCAACATCCTTTTGTCTTCATGTAACAGAAGAGCGTAGGCAGTCTTTTGCAGTTTGTGTTTTCCACTTTCTCTTCGACTTGTAAACTGATGTTGTAGCCAAAAAAAGTACATGAGGAGTTGGAAACATATTCCATAAAGTGTTTAGCCTGTTCACAAAGAACAGGTTCTGTTCACAAAGAACAGAACACTTAGAATCTGTCCAAGCTGCTCAGCAGAATACAACAGCGTAGACAGTTTATGTCCAGCCTGTTCAGCAGACAGAACAACTTGGACAATATACCTTTCTAGCAACGAATGCAGCAGGATAAACAACTTTGACTCATATTGCAAATCACTTTTCAGGTTTCAATAAAGCATAAACAGGCCTTAAATTATCCTTCAAGTGCATCAAACAAGTTTGATTAAAAATCTCCCCTTAAGATGTAGAGCAGGTTTGACTGAGGCCTTTTTGTGCCTAACAACTTCTATGAAAGAGGAGAACTTCAACATCCTGAATTCATGTTCCTTAGGCACGAAGTTGAAGAAGTTGATGAAACTATGGAGCATTTCCAACCCTTGTTTGAGAAGAAACAACAGCTTGAAGGCCCAACTATTGTTGAGTAAATGAAGAATGGCAGTTGTCCATAAGTTGGACAGGCTTGCCATTACTTGCTCCCAACATCAACATTCCAAACATGTTGAGATTGTCTTCTTGTACATATGTTTTACTTTATTACATGAGTTGTAATTTATCTTAGTACATTAGTTGTACTTTTGTAAAAACATGGGTTGTTTAAATCAATATCACTGTATATATAAAATGATCTTTTACTTTACTTCATTGTTGTATTTTCATTTCAGCAAATGTAATGTAAAAATATATAGTGATCATTGATTTAATCAGCTTAGACTGATTATTGCAAAGAAAGGGACATTGTTAGGCACAAAAAGGACTCAGTCAAACCTGTTATACATCTTAGGGGGAGATTATTAATCAAAACTGTTTGATGCACTTAAAGGTATAATTTAAGGCCATGTTTATTCCTTATTGAAACCTGAAAAGTGATTTGCAATATAAGTCAAAGCTTCTTACCCTATTATATTAGTTGTAACTTAGGCAGATTGACCAAGCTGTCCTATTCTGTTGGACAGTCTGGACATAAACTGTCTACGCTGCTCATGTCTGTTGAGCAGCTTGGACAAAAACTAAGTGTTCTGTTCTTTGGGAACAGGTTATACACTTTATGGAATTTGTTTCCATGACATCATGCATTGTCTTGGACGAAAACATCAGTTTGCAAGTCGAAGACAAAGTGGAAAATCAGAAGCTGCTCACACTGGCTAAGTTGTTCTGATACATGAAGACAAAGTGGATATTTGAAATAGGTGACAGACCATTTCTTATATCAAAATGGGTATGCAAGAAGAGGAAAGGATTCAAGTTGACATTCCTCTTTAAGGTAAAGCAGTCTGCAACAGAGATAAAAAGGAAAAAGACAAAGATTCTTCAATATAGAGACAAATGTTGTTTTCTCAGAATATGCAGAAAATGTGTCTTGTCTTTTAGAAAGACGCTCCACTATCTCCGTAACCATTGAAGAAGGTTCTCTTTGATTCTCTAAGAGAGTATATAAGGAAGCTTCTAAGGTTTTAGAGATAACAACTAAGAGAGAGATATTTTGAACGTGCAAAGAAGTGTGTTTTCATGCATGCAAAGTCTACTTAGAATAAAACAGTTGAGTGTGTCCAAGCTGTTCTTGTTCAAGCAGTCTATCTATCTTTTAAAATCGGTGAGTCCATCTTAGTGAGTGAATTCATTGTATCTAGTCTGAGTGTGTCTTAGATTAGTAGTCTATCCGTTGTTTCTGTCATCTCTCCTTGAACCTTTCTGCAGTTCAAGCTTGTTTGTAATTAACACTTGTTGATATATACATACAAACATTAAGAAAGTGTGTCGGAATTTTAAATAGTTGTATTCACCCCTTTCTACAGCTTACAGCAACATACTAGGAAAACCTTTTGGGACTTACACACCTTCTTGTTGAGAAGAAGGCGAGTAGCTGGTGGGGTGTGCAGTTGTCAGTGGGGTACTGACTATTCCAATGCTAACTCTCTCATGAGAGCTAATAGCAGATGCGGTTTCATCCTACCTGTCTAGGGTTGGGATCTCCCTCACACTCATCCTTGCTATCTCAACAATATCAATTTCTAGTAATGTTTCAGGTTGAGAAAATTCAATCATACCAGCACCTCCTTAAATATCATCATTATTCTCATCATCATTATCATCATCATCGTCTGCTCCCTCATTTCCACCACACATAGAAAAATTTTGAAAATTTTAGCTTGAAACTCGAATTAAGAAAGAATAAACTCGAATGAGTCATGAAATTTCTCAGGTAACAAGGAAACCAAGTCGAATAACCTAAGGACCCAACTCGTATGACTCTTGATGTTTCTCGAATGAAGTGACATCAAACTTGAATTGACTTTGAACTTTATCGAATGACTTGTGAACCAACTCGATAGAAATGAAAAGTTTCTCGAATGACTTTTTGACCAACTCGAAACATATGAAAACTTTCTCGAATGATTTGTGAACCAAGTCGCATGAAAGAAGGATTTTTCTCGGACAAGTCATTGAACCAACTCGAATGAAATAGAAGATTTCTTGAACACTAAGTAGTCCAACTCGGTTAAAGAAAGATTTTTCTCGGTCAATGTTTCAACTGAGTTTGAAGAATTTAAAATTTTCTAAGTCCCAATGCTTTCCAACTTGATTAAAACCCAATTTTTTCTCGAAAGCCTTGTTGTCCAAGTCGATGAAAAAGAAAATTTTATCGATCAACTTCTTTGATCTAGTTTGAACTTAAAATCTTTTCTAAGTCCCAAACAGCACTGAAATTTTCGTAAATTATTTCAGGGACATTTTGGCCTAATCATTTGCATGTTCCTACTCGAAAAAAGATTTTGAACAACTATCCGTTACTAATGTAGTTTCAACAACAATATTTAAACAATTGAAAATCCGAATTACAGTGTGTTCAAACCTTCGAAAGTTTTGAAGTTCAAAATCAAATTCAATGTTGTATGGTTAAATGTAAGACTTGAAATTTAATATTCAAGATTATATGTCCATTATAATCCCATACATACATTCCATTTCAGATACAAAACACAAAAACAAAATAACCCAGGTACACACACTTAAACACCAAGAACACACACAGTTGTATAAAACTCGAAAAAATTAACTGAAAATTATCAAATATCAATAAAAACAGAAAAAGACTTATAATTTCGGTTTTGAAATTGAAATCCAACTCAGAAATTGTGTTTGCTTCTTGATGAAGAAATGTCGAGAGAGAGTTTGAACAAGAAAGTGAACAGTTCTCGGGATTCAAAAAAGTTGAAATTTGAACTCTTGTATTAGACGGATAACTTTAATACATATTTACTTTCTTAAATGGTAAACTTAAAATTAAAAACAATTAACATTAAGATAAAATTTAGAATTGATATACCTTTGATTGATCATAAACGTTAAATTAATATTTTATTTGAATTGTTTTATATTGAAATTTTAATATACTTTTAGTAAGAAAAATATCAATGTGTATATTTAAAAATTTTTCAAAATAATAAATTGACAAATGGTATAAAGAAGTTCTAACATATGATAATTTTTTTATTTTATAAGTATTTATAAAAAGATAAATTATTAAAACAAAACTGCTTTCACTGTCTAAGCTGTTCTGATACATGAACACAAAGAGGATATTTGAAATGGGTGACAGACCATTTCTTATATCAAAATAGCTATACATGAGGAGGAAAGGATTAAAGTTGACATTCCTCTTTGAGGTAAAGGAACATGTAACAGAGACAAAATGGAAAAGATAAAGATTCTGTTACACAGGGACAAATTCTGTTTTGTCATAATGTGCAGAAAAGCAGTCTTGTCTTTTTGTAAAGTCTCTCCACTAACTCTGCAACCAATGAGGAAGTTTCACTGTGATTCTCTGAGTGAGTATAAAAGAAATCTTCTAAGGAATGAAAGATAACCAAGAGAGAAACCACAAGTCCAGAATGTGCAAAAAGAATTGTGTTTTCATGCATACAAGTTCTACTGTTCAACTCGGAAAAGATTAGTTATAGTGTGTCTAAGGTGTTCTTATTTGAAGCTATTCATCTGTGTCTTGTAAACCAGTGAGTGCATCTTTGTGAGTGAACTCATTGTATCTAGTCTGAGTCAATCTTAGATTAGTTTGATCATCAGTTGTTTCCGTCATCTATGTTTGAACTATTCCGCAGTTCAAACGAGTTTGTAATTAACATTTGTTAATATATATACATACAAACTTTGAGAAAGTGTGTTGAAATTTTTTAAAAGCTGTATTCAACCCCCCTCTACAGCTTACACCAACATACTTGGAAAACCTTTTGGGAGCTGCAACTGGTATCAGAGCATTTTAGAGTGTGTGTTAACTCTAGATCAATCATAACTCCCTATTTCCCACCATGGACAACAGTGTTGCCAACTGCTCCTCTTACTATGACAAAGGGTCATTGGCAAAACCTCCAAAGTTCAATCATCAGAACTTTTCTTGTTGGATGTGCAGAATGATGCTCTATCTAGAGAATCTGGATGTATAACTACAAGAAATAGTGATGGAAGGTCCTTATGTGCCAACATCTGTCACTACCATAACTCCTGTTGTTGAAGGAGTTGTTCCTGAACAAAGGACTATTGAGAAAGCAAAAGCTCAATGGTCTGATGAAGACAAACGACTGGTTGCCCTTGATGCAAAGCCAGGAACAACCTTGTCATCTCTCTACCTGATGATGTGTTCAAAAAGGTTGAGATGATGAAAACTGCCAAAGAGATGTGGGAAACTTTGTGTACCTTCTATGATGGTCCCACTATCATCATCGATAACAGGATAAATAATCTTGTTAGACAATATGAACTATTCTTTGCAAAGCCTAAGGAGACTCTCACTAAAACGTACAAAAGTTATACTGCCTTAATCAATGACCTCAAAGCTGTTGGGATCAAAAAAGACAGTTTAACTCTAGTGAACAAATTCTTGGACATACTGCCTGAGGAATGGAATTACTTCTCTACTATCCTCAGAAACTCAGGTACCATCAGAGGCATGGATCTTGTCAATCTTTATGGATCCCTGCTAAATGATGAACAGTCAAGGAAACAGAAGAGAAATGCCTTCGAAATGTCCAAGAGAGGTGCAACCTTTGTGGCCAGCGTGAGACAACCTATTAATAAGATGTGTGTTGTGTTCACACAAGCTAATCAACAGGCAGATGATGAATTGGAGGCAATTTCAGAAGAAGAGGAGGAATGTGAAGATCTCACTGAGTTAGGTGATGAGCGAATGATTGTTATGCTTGTCAGAAAATTCAAAAAGAAAATGTTTGGAGGCAAAATGCTACAGAGAAACTCAGGTGCCATAAAAAAGAAGGCATTTGACAAATCAAGGCTGAGTGCTTTAAATTTGGCAAAACTGGCCATATAGCTGCTGACTATGTGTCTAAAGCTGTTGGCTCTTCCTCTAAACTATACAAGACAAACAAAGATGATGGCTACAGGGTTAAGTACCTTATGGCCATGGCTAAGTTGAAGATGTTAGAAGACTCTGTGGCTTCTAACAAATAGAAGGGACTGATAGCTGACACATGTGACCGGGAGGACTCTGACTCACCATCTGATGAAGAAGACAACAACTGTCTGGTAGCCAACACTGATGACCCTTCAACAAGTAACTTCAAGCAAGAATTGGCTGAAGCTAAAGCTGTCAGCTCTTTAGAGAACTGGAATCCCACTACTATGTATAAGGTACAAAACTTTAAGGATTACAGCTCTGAAGAAAAACTCAAAATGTTTGATTACTTACTGGTGGATTTGAAAGCTGCCATTGAGAAGCAGAATGCTTTGAAGTCTAAAATCTCTAAGCTAAAAACTGATCATGACTTAAAATCTAATGAACTGGACAGTTTTCTTAAGTTGAAAACTGAACTTGATGAAGTAAAACAAATGAATAGTATTTTATTAGAGGAAAAGAGAGAAACAGACTCAAAGCACTCTAAGCTTCAAAAGATTGTTGACTCTTGGTGTCATTCAGCTAAGAGAGTCAGTCAATGTAACAATGAGCAAATTTCTGCTCAAATCCAAGCCTATCTTGGGGGAGACCTTGATACAACAGCTTCTATTGTTGAAATCAAGAATCTAGACACAAATTTATCATCTCATGGTGAGCTTCCAAATACATTTTTCCAAAATGTAAATAGAAAGCTGGTTTCAACAAACAGGTTTGTTAGGCCTCAAAATACTGACAGTTTATGTGAAAAGGTTGCAAAGACTGGTGATGGAATGTGTTCTCCATCAAACCAGCCTGCTAAGTGCTCAACCAGATCACATAAACAAAAGAATGGAAAATAACTTAAAACTGGAGCTTTGACAACTGAACCTGTCAACCAGACAGGTTCTGATGTTAAAGATGAAAGCCAGAAACTTGTTAATCCATTCAATGATGAATACTTTGAAAACAAATTTTAAAAGGAAAGCAGCCTGCATCCAACAATGGTAAGTCTCATGTTGGAAGCAACTATGCTGTGATTTCAAATAAGTTTTTAAATCATAGTGAAAAATTGGTTATAAATGAAAGGAAATCCTTTGATAAAACAAAGCATGATGAACACACTACCACAAGTTGGGAAAAGTCATGATAGCTTAGTAAAGGCAAAGGCAAAGCCATTGCTCAAACTGAGAAAACAGGAAATAAGTTTTCCAAACCTGTGGAAGGAGAAAAGATAGTTAAATGACCTGTATTTGATCTCTATCCTCCCAAAAAGAGGAAATAGGATACATGCGAAGCTGTTGCTGTTGTCCCTTATACTCAATCTGCTAGCTCTTCTAAAACAAATGAAACATTTGCAAAACCTGTTGAGAAGTCCAACAGAGATAAACCAGGATGTGTTTTTGGGAGTTCTTCTTTCAAAAGGTTTAAAAAGAGGAAAAGTTATAAACGTGGAAAGAAGACTCATATGGCCAAGGACTGTCCAGAAACTGAGGACATAAGGCCTGTTGACACTGTTACCTCCAAAATTGCAAAAACCAGCAGTGTTGGAAGTAACATTGTCACTGAGGAGAGTATCTCAGTTGATACAATCCAAATTGGGAATATTAGTGTTGATCTCAGTGGTCCATCAACAAATGTTGATGAAGAAGGAGAACTCATCCTTATGATGAGTTCCCCTAAAAACAAATATTTCCCCATGTCACTCTGCAGGTTAAACAACCAAGCCAGGTTTGGTACTTGGACAGTGGCTGCTCTGGCCACATGACAGGTTGCAAAGATTTGCTGAGTGATCTCAAGCCTGAAAAAGGCCCAAAGGTCACATTTTGGGATAGTGTTCAGGGATCCACAGAAGGATATGGAACCCTTCACGCTGGTGCTGCAATCATCAATAGAGTAGCTTATGTGTCTAGGCTAAAACATAATCTTGTTTGCCTAAGTCAACTGTGTGATGCTGGCTACAAGGTTAACTTTGATGAGCACCTAGGGTACATACTGGATCCCCAAGGAAAAGTTGTGCTGTGTGCACAAATAAAGAAAGGTGTATATGTTATAGATATGAAATTTGCTGATCCAACAACTAAAACATGTTTCATCTCAAGAAGCAATGCAGACCTCAAATGATTATGACACAAAAGGCTATCACACCTGAACTTCAAGAATATCAATAAACTCTGTAAAAAAGAGTTGGTAACAGCTTTGCCTTCTATAACTTATGTTAAGGATAAATTTTGCACAACTTGTGAGAAAGGTAAGCAAGGAAAAACACTTTTAAATCCAAACATAATTTTTCTATAAATACATCTCTCTTCTTAATCCACATGGACTTGTTTGGACCTGTCAGTGTCTCAAGTCTAGGAGGTAGAAAATATTCTCTAGTAATCATTGATGAGTTCTCCAGGTACACTTGGGTGATCATCCTAAAGACCAAAGGAGAGGCTGCTAGAGAAATTATTGGGTTTATCCAGAAGATGGAAGTTCTGAACTTTGCCCAAGTCAAGCAGCTTAGAAGAGATCATGGTACTGAGTTCAAAAACAGTACTCTTGAGGACTTCTGTGAAGAAAAAGGAATATCTCAAAACTTTTCAGCTGTGAGAATTCCACAACAAAATGGAGTGGCTGAAAGGAGGAATAGAACCCTCATAGAAGCTGCTAGAACAATGTTGTGTGCATCAGGTTTGCCTTCATCATTTTGGGCTGAAGCTATCAACACTGCCCGCTTTACTCAAAACAGATCCTTAGTGGTAAAAAGGTTTGATAAGACTCCCTATGAATTAATCAAAAGGAGAAAGCCAAATATAAGCTATTTCCATGTGTTTGGATGTCCTTGTTTCTCTGAACCAAAGGGATCAGCTGGCCAAATTTAAACCCAAAGCTGCTGAAGGAGTGCTAGTTGGATACTCAACAGTTTCTAAAGCCTACAGAGTATACGACCACAAAAGAAATGTGATAGATGAATCTATCAATGTCACCTTTGAGGAGTCGATGAATCCTTCTATTAAAGCTGTTCCTGAATCAGTTTCAGTAGATTTCAGTTTTGATGATCTTATGCATTCCAATGCTGAAGAAAAGGACTCAAAAGCTTCCACATCCTCCAGAGTGGAACCTGTTAACCACAATGGACATGATGATGATTACATTGGTACACCCTGTGTGAATAAGTGTACTGATATAGTCAATGTACCATGTCCAGAACCAATGAATGCTGATTTTCCTAAATCCTCAGTTGATATGTTCAACAATAATGGTTCATCCTCAACAATTGAACATGCTCAAGAAGTCAGTGTGTCTGAGAATCTTCAAAACAGTTCTGTAAGACCTGGTGAGAATGAAGTTGAATATGAAGAATCTTTATTGAAACATGATCCTAAGTGGATCAGGTGTCACCCTAATGATCAAATAATTGGCGACATCAACAAAGGTCTGCAAACAAGGTGGGACAGTCTAGGAAACTTTTGTATGTTTTCTATTTTGTTGTCCCTAATGGAGCAAAAGAAAGTAGATGATGCACTTAAAGATTCCAATTGGATCACATCCATGCAAGAAGAGCTCAATCAGTTTGAGAGAAACAAAGTATTGAAGCTGGTCCCTGTACCTAAAGGTAAAACAATAATCGGTACCAAATGGGTTTTCAGAAATAAGATGGATGAGCAAGGTCATGTCATAAAAACAAGGCAAGACTAGTTTCTCAAGGGTATAGTAAAGAAGAAGGCATAGATTATGATGAAACATTTGCTCCGGTTAGAAGTAATTCGTTTGTTTCTAGCCTATGCTGCCCACAAAAGCATGAAGGTATTCCAAATGGATGTAAAGAGTGCAACTTTAATGGAAAGCTGCAAGAAGAGGTATATGTCAAGCAGCCTTCACGTTTTGAAAATGAACAATATCTACGTTTTGTCTATAAGTTAGACAAAGCACTCTATGGTCTGAAACAAGCCCCTAGAGCCTGGTATGATGCTCTTACTGATTTCCTTATGAACAAGGGATATTCCAGAGGTAAAGTGGATACCACATTATTCATAAAGAAAGTGAAAACTGATATTATGCTTGTTCAAATTTAAGTAGATGACATAATATTTGGCTCTACTAATGAACAATTATGCAAGAATTTTTTCACTGCTCATGAAATCTAAATATGAAATGAGCGTGATGGGTGAACTTACTTTTTTTCTAGGGTTACAAGTTAAACGAACCCCAAATGGAATTTTCATAAATCAAAGAAAGTACAAATTAGATCTTCTGAACAAGTTCAAAATTTGATCAATGTTCTCCCATCAAAACCCCAATTGCTACCAATTTAAAATTTGATGTTGATGCCTGTGGAAATGCTGTTTCAGTAGCAGCTTATAGATGCATGATTGGGAGCTTGCTATACTTAACTGCTAGTAGACCAGATATTATGTTTACTACCTGTTTGTGTGCTAGGTTTCAAGCTGATTCAAAGGAATCACATCTAGATACTGTAAAAGAATCTTCAGATACCTAAATGGTACACCAGGTTTAGGTCTTTTGTATCCCAAAGACTCCAGCCTTGAACTAATTAGCTATTCAGGTGGATGTCGACTCCTTGGTGGAAAGTTGATCAGTTGGTACAGAAAGAAGCAGAATTTTGTTTTTACTTCTACTGCTGAAGTTGAGTACTTTGCTGCTGGAAGCTGCTGTGGGCAGATTCCATGGATGCAGCATCAACTTGAGGATTATGGCCATGTATATAAAAAAATTCCTATTTTGTGTGATAATACAAGTGCCATAGCTATCTCGAACAATCCAGTCTTCCACTCTTTAACAAAGCATGTTGAGGTCTGACATCACTTCATAAGGGATTATATCCAAAAAGGTAATGTGGAGGTAACTTTTGTTCCCACAGAAGAACATCTTGCAGACATTTTCAGCAAACCTCTTGATGAAAACATGTTTAATTACCTTGTAACCAAGCTGGGTATGTTAAATAAAATTAAGTGTCATTGATGTTCAAAAGTCACTTAGTCAATCTGTTAAAATTTTAAAGAATAGCTTTGACAGAACACGTTTTATCTGTTCTACACTTAGCCAGTTTTCTAAATTTGAACAGGTTTGACAAAATAAATTATTCTCTCAAACCTGTTATGTTGTTTAAACCTGAAACCTGCTCAATCTGTTATCTGTCATAAAAGGCAAGGCCTTGTAACCTGTTCAGTTATTGAACAAGTTTCACTATGAAACCTGTTCTCATATAGCTGCACAGGTTTTATGAATAGGTTATAGATTGATTAACTTCTCATGAAACATTTTCATAACAGGTTTGAACAACAGCTTTGAACATCAGTTTTTAATTAACATTACTTCACATTTAAGTTACTTAAATTATGTATTTATTTATCTTAATACCTGCGGATAATGTGTATTACGTGTGTTAGTGGCTAAAAAGGTCAGGTTGGTCTGACAAACGTGCTAACGTGGTAAACCGTTTCGTTTTTCGTTAGTAACATTTCAAACCAACTGCCCAAACCTTTCTCTCTCCTACTCACTCACATTCAAATCCTATAAATACCCATATCATTTTTTCATCATCTTCTTCTTCCTTACTACATCCATAACCCTCAGCAAAAACCTAAAAGACTCAGTGTCAAAAACTCATGCATCCTCACCTACTCTCAGAAATGGCCTCCCAGAACAACCTCTTTTTCCAGTGTTTCTTGGTGATGAGGTTGAAAAGCATCCCTCAGTCAACACCATGTTAACAATCAAACCCACCAACTACATTGCAAACATAACCATTCCCATAAAGTACATTGGAAAAGGTTATGAACAAATGGTGGAGTTCCTGCAAGCCCATCCCCTTAACTACGCCATGACCGCATCTCCTGGTGTCATGTACCAAGGGATGGTGTGTGAGTTTTGTTACACTTGCTCCTACAACCCGGCCACAAAAACCATATGGGGAACCATTCTCAACACCACCAAAACTGTTGAGATCACTGCTGATCTTCTTCGGGAAGTACTCCATCTTCCAGTTGCTGAAAAATATGACAAACCCCAGCCGGAGAACGAACAAATGGGAAACATGCTACGCTGCCGTGGCAGAACCATGGGTGGGTGCAACCTTTTTCAGAAAGGACCTCCCCCCAACTTACAATTTTCTCTTCGCCTCAATAGTGATGAGCTTAAGCTGCAAAGTTGGTTCTTTCGACCAGCTTTGCAGGGATGAAGTTTCAGTGGCCCTACAGTTTGTGGATGGGACTACTATTAACATGGCCAAGTGGATATTCTTAAATCTGAGAAACTTGGTGGAGTAAGAACAGCGTCCCGCTACTGTCAGATACCCAGATTTCTGAGCCTGATCTTCAAGCATGTTTGTGGTGAGCATCTTTATAACTCACAACCTTACTTGACTACTATGGTGTTTCTTGTTATTGGAAACAGGGTATTTTACACCCCAGTACCTGCTGATGAACCTCCTCTAGCAACACCAATGAGGAGGTTGCTTGGTTTAGTGGAAGGACATTCTACCCAGGAGGTGGATCCAGTCCCTGCTCTCGTTGGAAAATCCAAATCACGGTCTAAAAAGGCAAAACGTACCTTAAAGACAAGTGAAGCTGGGCTTGTCAGCAAGAAGGCTAAAACAGCAAAGTGTGCACCCTCAGCCTCAGTGGCTGAGGGGGAGCAGGCTAGTCACCCTGGTTCATCTGTTGAACCTGAAGCCTTTATGGCTAGTCCCTTTGTGACACCTGAGACCATGGAATAGGTTCAACCACCTGTTTCTAACCAAGTCTCCTCACCAATCCAAACTGAACGGCCCATCTCCTCTTCTCAATCCCCCACTCTCTCCTACACCAGGGAAAGGAGAAAATCCTTAGCCAGAAAGAAAACCTCCTCCATTCAAACAAGCCCCTCTGACCCCTCTCAACAGGATTCAGTTGAAAAGGAGGCAACACCTGCTGCATCTCCATCTCCTATTTTGGGAGAAGGAGCAACTCCTGTGGAGACTGCCTCACTCCACACTGAGTCAACCTAGAGTCATCCTAAGCCCTCTGGTTCCTCACAACAGTAACCAGTTGTACATATGGAGACAACCACATCCACTATCCCAGCCTCTCAACAGGCTGAGGATATTAAAAGACAGGAGTAGTCTCCACTCTATACTGAGTCCACACAGTCCGCATCTCATATTTCTCCTTCCCACCCTGACTCTGCACAAGGTGCCAAAGCTGCTGGTACAAGCCAACCAGCAGATCAGCCTTCAACTTCTGCTCCTCATGATGCAGCTGTTTTAACCCTAATAGCTGTTGAAGGACCATCTCCCCAGGCTGATGAACCTTAGGTTATGGAACAACCTTATGGTGAAGCTGCTCCCTAAGTGCACATTCCATCATTAGCTTTCACCACTGATGATGTTGAAATGAACATCTCCTCTCCCCATGAAGAGGTGCCTATAAACCAAGGCACTACTGAGGGAACCACCCATGTTGTTAGTGAAGAGACCACAATCCCGGTTGCTATTGAGAGACAAACATCACCCATAGCCTCACCTCAAGAAGCAGTTACAGCCACTGCTGAAGGTATTCTTGACCCTTCCAAGCTGGGTCACATGACTTTTGCCCAAGCAATGGAACTTCTTTCCAATGTTCCTTTGGCATCCCAAAGTGACCCTCACACTCCTCAATTCTCTCCCTCACACCCATCTCCTTCCACACAATCAAAACAATCCACTCATACTCCTCTATCCCCTAAAGATCTGTCTTTGAAGGAATAGCTTTCTGTGCTGTCCAACAAACTTAGTTCTTTGGAAACCTCCATGTCTACCCATCCATCTAGCATAGCAGATTATGTGTCTGCACAGCTTCAATGATTTCTTGATTCGTTCAAGACTTCATTACCAACACCTGCTCCCTAGACTGATTATTCCTCACAGCTGCTTGCACTCACTGCATAGCTGTAACAGCTCTCATCCTCCCTTTCATCAATTCTAGCTCACCAACAAGACTCTGTGTTCAACCTGACAGGTATTTCACAACAAATGTCAGGTATTGCTGAAACCTACTCTACCACACTGCCCTCCACACTCGCCTATCTAAATACCTTAGTGGTATCCCTATCAAACTCTATGGCAGCAGGCTTTGATGATGTTGGTACACCCTGTGTGACGATAGCAGTCTAATCGATCTGCATTATGGTTTAGGTAATATTCTGAGTATTAACAAGTATTTTGATATATATGTTTAATATGTGTTTGTCTGTTATTGATTGTGTGTTTGAACTTGATGTAACGTATTACAAGAAGTTCAAACATAAAGGTCAAAGATTAACTCAAGCATAAGTTAAAACATAAGTTTCATCACTTAAGTGTTTAAGTGTATTGGCTAGATTCGAATAGGTAAAGGAAGACATTCGAATCTGTGATAGATTCGAATGTATCCTTAGATTCGAATGGGCTAGATTCGAGTCTGTCAGATGGACAGATTCGAATGGGCCTTAGGCCAGATTCGAGGTTGGCCCACAACAGACTCGAATCAGGGTCTATAATTAGGGATAGACTCGAATCACTAAGGGACTTTTTGCAGAATTCGTGAGGAATTAAGCAAGAGGCGATCTCGAGTTTATCAGCTAGGTGAGTGCCGTTTCGGAGAGAATTAGTACGTAGGATCGTTCGTGTTTCGTTCGTTCAGCGTCTAATAGTCTCCGTGTTTCCGTTGGTTGAGAGTTGTCCGTCTAACCGTCAACGAGGATTCCGCACTCGTTCACGGATCCGCGTCTAGATAGATCTTGCAGTCGTAGACCTTACAAGTGGTATCAGAGCCTACGGAGTGTTCTTGGTGTTCTTCGTGTTCATCAGATACATTCTAGGTTTCTTGACGCTAGTTGGACGGTTTTGCTCTCAAAAACGTGGTTTTGAGCTTAGCAAATTCATATTCGGGAAACACTTTGTTGTTTTTCACGTTTTTAGTCGAAATCATTATTTTTTCGTTTGAAAAATAGTGGTTTAATCTGTAAAACGTCAAAAAATCAAAGTGTTAGCCGTTTTTCGAGTTTGCGGCGCTCGAATCTATAGGGGTCATTAGGGTTTTACTTTATTTTCGAGTCTAACCTAAATACGCTCCTTTCGAGTCAATTTCAGAGAGTTTCGAATCTACTTTGTTTCGAATCTGTTGCTTCATTCGAATAGGATCTCGAGTCTAGTTTAGTGTCGAGTTTATTTCGAATCTAGTATTATTTCGATTCTGTGCTTCGAATCTGCTGTCATTCGACTCTGCTGTGCCTTCGATTCTAAGGGTCTTCGAATCTAAAGAATCCTTCGAATCTGACATAACTTCGAATCTAAGGAGTTGTTCGAATCTGACATTATTTCGAATCTAATTGACTCTTAAGACTTAATCGAATTTAATTTCAAAAGATTTAATATTAATTAGTTTCGAATCTATCTAGATTCGAATAAGTTAATCTAAGTCAGTTTAGAATTAAATTAATTAAGTTAAAATTCAATTTCTTTCAGAAAAGATGTCAAACCTTCAGAAATTCCTTGAGATGGATCACGAAGTTGGGAAGGCAAATGCACCGCCAAAGCTGATGAAAGTTGAGGATTATTACTGGTGGAAGGACAGATTTACGGATTTTGTACGATTCAACGATATGCGCATGTGGGTGTGCATAGATGAAGGGTACATTCCACCAGTATCTGAAGTTGAAGGCCGTCAAAAGGTCTTGTCATATCAGATGATGAAAGAGGATGACAAGAAACTATTTGAAGCTGAAAACAAAGCTTTCTCCATAATCCGTATGGCTTTACCTCAAGATATCTTGCACACATTTCGGACTCAAAGGACGTCGAAGGAACTTTGGGAGTCTCTCCAGAAAAGGTGTGAAGGTAATCTACGGGTGCGTAGAAAGCGTACAGAGCTGTTGACCCAACAGTTTGCGATTTTCAAGGCAATTAAGGATGAACAGTTGGATGATATTATCACAAGGTTCTATCATCTGATAACGGAACTTGAAAGTCATGGAATTGAGTATTCGGACACTGACAAGAACAACAAGCTTCTTGATGCCCTACCAGCCAAATGGGCTATGTACGTGGCAATGATTAAGCTGAATGAAGACAAATATTATGCTCAATCACTTGATGACATTGTGGGAACGTTGAGGGCATATCACTTCGAAATGATTAAGGCTGAGACTGATTACGAGCAAGTCCAGAATCCGGCTATGTATTTTGGAAAGACATCTAAATCATCAGTGACAGCTGAACCAAAGAGTGCTACAGCGTTTTTCACCGGAGAAACGTCATCGCCACCAGAGTCCGAAGACTCACTGAATCGCGCGTTCTTAGGGTTAGGAAGATCGGAAGAACCGCAACCTCAAGTCCAACAGGCATCGACCAGTCAGAGCTATTCGAAGATGCCCATGAGCGCAAAGTCCGCAGAAGAACATTTGAATCTACTTGCTTCGTTTGTGGCCGCTTATGGAAATTGTGTTCAAGGGAAGATCAATGATCCGGCTCTTTGGGATGAAGATTACGATCAGGTCGACCCTGATGACTTAGAGGAAATGGATCTTAAATGGCAACTGGCCATGGTGACCCAGAGGGTTAAAAGATTCATTAAGAGAACTGGGAGGAATCTACAAATGAACAACAAAGGGATAGGATTTGATAAGTCTAAGGTCAAATGCTACAACTGTCAGGGATTGGGACACTTCGCCAGGGAGTGTCAAAGACCGAAGGTAGACTCATACCAAGGACAGAGTCAGCATCAAGGACAGTACCAAAATCAGTCCCAACAGAGATACCTTCCGAGTTCTTCATCTGGTCAAGCCAATCTAGCGGGTCTAATATCCAATGTCACTTCTGACAGACAGCTAGATGGTACCTATGACTGGAGTTCACATCCGGAGTCCAATGCTAGAGCTTTCATGGCTGAAGTTACGGGGAATGGTTGTGAAGAAGACGAGCAGACCACAAGGGACAGCAGTCCGATGTGGGTAGAGAAGGCGAATGATCAGACCGTGCTGGAGTTTGCTGCTCAGATGGCCAACGTGGAATCTGATAACTCTAAGGTTAGTCTTTCTTATTCTCTATTTCAAGAATTATGTGCTTTGTGTGCTACTTCTAATGATAGGTTAAATCTAGTCTTAGAATCACATAAAACCATATCTGCTCAAAATGAAAATTTAAAAATAGAAAACGCTAGCCTAAATGATATAAAGCAAGATTTAAAAGAAAAGCTTAAGGCTGATGCTCAAGACGTAATAGTTCTAAAAGACAAACTGAGTGAGCAGTGTGTTAGGATAGAGCTTATGTATGAGCACGTAGAGGCCTTGACCAAAAGTCTGAAAGATAAAGACATAGAGCTAGCCGAGACCAAGGTTAAGGTAGCAGAGGCAAATAGCAAGCTGGAAAAGTTTAGGAATTCGAGCCTAAACCTAGGAAAAGTCTTAGATGCCCAAAGACAGTCTAAGAAGCCTGTAGGCCTAGGTTTTCACGAAATTCCTCCACCTTTCAATGCAAACTATGTGCCTCAGCCTCAGGAGAAAACTGACAACTCAGTAGACTTAGAGGACCTACCTGAACCGACACCTGAGCCTATAGTTGAAAATACACCTAAGGTGACTGACTCAACCGTCAAGGTCAAGAAAGTGAAATTTGTGTCTTCCTCCAGTGAAACACCTGCAGGAAAACAGAAAATTTCATGGGCTGACCAGGTCGAAGAGACAGACACTGTAGATGTACCAAAGGATGTAGACACTAGTGAGACACCTAGATCTAAGGGACCAACCAACAAGTCCATGGATAAGATGTCTTGCTTTAGATGTCACGAGAAAGGGCATGTTGCTTCTCACTGTCCAAATAGGAAAGCAGATGTTACCCCTAAGACAGTGAACCCAACACCTGTTAAGCCCTCGACAAGTGTGGCGAGCACGAGTAGTTCTCAGAGTACCGAGAAAACTGTGCAGGCCGCACCAAAACCTGTTGTGAAACAAACACCGGTTAAGGTTGGACCAAAAGAAGTGGTTAAGACAAATTCACCGAATTGTGTCATTAATCAATCTAGGTCAGCACCTCAACAAGTCTATAGGAGCACCACACCTAGCAGGTCACACACTCCAGTTAGGTCACATACTCCCGTTAGACATTATGTTCCGGTAAGAGCTCAGGGATCACAGTCTGAAATGCAGTATAATAAGAGTTATTCTAGAGCACCACAACAAATGCCTACTCAAAGGCAAAGAGTGAATCTAAATCACTCGGCACCACAACAGAATTCAGTTCAAAGGCCCAAGTCACCTGAACGGCGAGATGGGTACTTGAAAGAGTTCACGTATGTGGACGAGAATGGTATTACCAAGTCAGTCATGGCTTGGGTTCCCCGTGATAACTAACCTATTTTCTTTCATGTGCAGGAGATAACTACCGGTCCAAACAACAAGTGGTTCGTCGACAGTGGTTGCTCCAGGCACATGACGGGGGAACGAAGTCTTCTCACAGACTTCAAGGGGGGTAATAGGGGATTTGTATCATTCGCGGGTAACAAGGGTGGAAATATCACTGGAACTGGAGAAGTCACTAATGGGACGATTACATTGGATCAAGTTTATCACGTTGATAAACTGGTTCATAATCTCATTAGTGTATCTCAAATCTGTGATAAGAAGAACTCAGTGTTATTTACTGACACTGAGGCGTTAGTGCTAAAGCCGGGATTCAAGATACCTGAAGATTGGATATTGATGCGGGCTCCAAGGAAGAATGACTTGTACATGCTCGATATGAACAAGCCAGATAATTCGATGGGTCCGATCTGCTTACTATCAAAAGCTTCGGAGACGGAATCGGTTTTGTGGCACAGACGCATGGCTCACTTGCACCTAAGGAAAATGAACTACATAACGAAGAATGGTTTGGTGCAAGGTGTGCCTCTGAAGAGCTTTCAGTTTGAAGACAAGTGTCTACCGTGCATGAAGGGCAAGCAACATAAAAAGACACACAAGTCCAAGAAGCTGAACTCCATAACCTCGACATTCGATTTGTTGCATATGGACCTTTTCGGCCCTATCAACAAAAGGAGTATAGGAGGTAGTTGGTTTTGCTTAGTTATCACTGACGATTACTCACGGTTTTCATGGGTTTTCTTTTTAGGTACGAAGGACGAGACGGCTGCAAAGCTCATCGGGTTCTTAGACCAAGTGGAGAACTCCTACGGAACAAGGGTTAAACATATTCGTAGTGATAATGGGACTGAATTTAAAAACTCTGTAATTGGTGTATATTGCCTATCAAAGGGCATCGTGCATCAATTCAGTGCACCATATGAACCACAACAGAATGGGGTGGCCGAACGTAAAAACAGAACATTGATTGAGGCTGCAAGGACTATGCTTTCGGATTCAAAGCTTCCTACCATGTTTTGGGGGGAGGCAGTGAATACCGCGTGCCACATTTTAAACCGAGTCCTTACAGTCAAATCAATGAACAAAACATGCTATGAAATTTTGAATAAACGGCCACCTAACTTAACTGGATTCGAACCGTTTGGAGTACCATGCACACTTTTAAAAACAAAACATCAACCGAAGTTTGGTGAAAAGGCTGACGAAGGATACTTCCTAGGTTATGTGCCAAACTCACCAAATAAACGGGTGTTTAACAAAACAACTGGTACTGTGGAGATTGTGTATAATATTGAAGTCTCAAGTTATACACATGAACCCCAAACTGGTCCGGAATGGATATTTGACTATGATAAGTTATTTGAGTCATTTAACATTACTCTGGATGATAATGCAGGTACAATCGAGAAGGACATGGCGACGTTGCATCTGAACGACGATGGCCAAATCTTTCCAAGGACCACGTTCGAATCTACGTCCGAGCCTATTGCGACTGTAGATGGATCTCCAGAAGTTGCTGATCAAGAGGCACCTAACACTGAGAATCAGACTCAAGTTTCAAGTTCCAACTCTGAGGAAAATGTCCGTGAGGAGGAAAACGTAGAAGCTGAGTCTGTTCCCCCATTAGGTGAAATAGGATCCAACTTAGGAGATAATCTAAGGGTTGATGAAATAGAGACCTCTAGGATTAACAAGAACCATCCAATAGATAGCATCATAGGAAATCCTAACGAGGGTGTGAGGACTCGGAGTAGTGTAAATAACAACACTGTGTTGTTGTCGATGATAAACGACTCCGAGGCATATCACACATGTCTATATTCATGTTTCATATCGCAAGTAGAGCCTAAAAATGTGCAAATGGCACTTAAGGATAACTCCTGGGTTGAAGCGATGCAGGAAGAACTTTCGCAATTTAGGAAACTAGAAGTGTGGGAGTTAGTTCCGTTACCTCGAGGGGAGATTGCAATAGGAACCAAATGGGTTTTTAAGTGCAAGAGAGACGATCGGGGTATAGTCACGCGCAACAAGGCGAGATTAGTTGTAAAGGGTTTCAACCAAGAGGAGGGAATCGATTACAACGAAGTTTTTGCACCTGTAGCAAGGTTAGAAGCAATTAGGTTGTTTTTAGCGTTTGCCTCCTTCAAAGGCTTTAAAGTATATCAACTGGATGTTAAGAGTGCTTTCCTGTACGGGAAAGTGAAGGAGTTAGTGTATGTAGAACAACCGCCCGGATTTACAGATCCAAAATATCCTGAGAGAGTATATCGCTTAGATAAGGCTCTTTACGGATTACATCAGGCACCTAGGGCATGGTATGAGACTCTATCCAACCATCTGTTAGAAAACGGCTTTGAGAGGGGTAGGATAGATAGTACTCTATTTGTGAAGAGAAAGGGAGATCACTTTATCTTGGTACAAGTGTACGTCGATGATATCATTTTTGGATCATCAGACGAACAAATGTGCAAAGATTTCGAAAAGGTGATGAAGTCTAAGTTCGAGATGAGTGCTATGGGGGAGTTGAATTTCTTTTTAGGGTTACAAGTTGACCAAAAGAAGGAAGGGATGTTTATCCATCAAACTAAGTATGTCTATGACATATTAGAACGGTTTGGGATGGAGGGAACTAAGTTGACTGCCCACTTCAGCACGCCGATTCAAGTGAATCACAATCTCGGGCCGGGTACTGAAAGTGATACCGATGTGGATCCGACTTTATATCGGGCCATGATTGGGTCACTTATGTATTTAACTGCTTCAAGACCTGATATAATGTTTGCTGTGTGTATATGTGCTAGGTTTCAAGCGAATCCGAAGGAGATGCATATGAAAGCTGTGAAGCGGATTCTACGATACCTCAAGTCGAAACCGAAGCTGGAACTTTGGTATCACGCGGAGGGAGATCTAGAGTTGGAGGCGTTCACAGATTCTGACTACGGAGGATGCAGCTTGACGCGCAAATCAACGACTGGAGGTTGTCAGTTCCTAGGAGGGAGATTGGTGTCCTGGCAATGCAAGAAACAAACATCGGTAGCCGTGTCAACGTGCGAGGCCGAGTATGTAGCTGCTGGTAGTTGCTGTTCACAGGTTCTGTGGATACAACAACAATTGCGGGATTACGGTTTGGCTTACACTCAAACTCCTATTAGGATAGACAATCAATCTACAATTGCTATAACTAATAATGCAGTTAAACACAGTAAAACAAAGCACATAGACATAAGGCATCATTTTATTCGTGATTGTGCTGAAAAGAACTTAATCAAACTGGTAAAGGTGGCAACAGAAGATAATAATGCTGATTTATTTACCAAAGCGTTTGATAAGTCACAGTTTGAGTATTTGATTCAACTGAATGGAATGCGCAACCCAGAGTAATTTGACCTTAGTAGTAGTATGTTTATTTTCTTTTAGAGTAGTAGTATTTCTTTCTTTACAGTAGTCTGCTAATTTAGGTAAGTTGCTAATTTAGGTAAGTTTCTAATTTAGGAAAGTTTCTATTTTTAGTAAGTTTCTATTTTTAGTAAGTTAGTAGGTTAGCTTAGTTTACTGCTTTTTGCTATGAAAAACAAAAGAAAAAAGAGAGAAAATTACAAAAAAATACAAAAAAAGAGAATATCAGAAAATGAGTTAAGTCTTAGATACATAGGTTCAAAGTGACGAAAATTAGCACCGTCGTTACAGACTCTAAGTATTTAGGCTTTCACACATAATGCAACTAAATCCTAAGTGTTATACTTTATTTAGTTTGATGTGTTGGTAGGCATAATACATATAGGGAATCTCAAGGCTAATAAAATATTCTAAGAAAAAGTCAAGCGTGTCACTAACTTGGATGTACGACCAATCGGTCTTAATTTTTATGTACAAGACATACAAACATTGAGTCTAAATGAGGTATGCAAACTTTCTGGGATGTATGGCAACATCAAATACATCTGAAAATGGAAAGAATAGAAATATCCTGTAAAACTGAGAGTCGAAAACATGCAACTCTGTTGTTACGTAAGTACAGACCTGTTGTCTCTGTTTAGATTCGGGTTAGCAGACATGTCGCTTTGTTGTACGTCAGTACAGACCTGTCACCGCTATCTGCTAACTTTAAAAGTAAACCTTAAGTCGAACTAAGACACTTTGTTGTATGAGAATACAGACCTGTGTCCGATGTTGTCTTTTAAAGAAAGTTTGCAAATACCAACAAGTTAGAATTTTTGTCTGTGTGCCTTGATCATAAAAGTATGTCTATGTCTGAGTCACGTAAGATAATTTCCTGATAAATAAAAAGGCCAAGGGATATTCCGAAATGTAGAATGTTTAAAAGGGACAAAATACCAACAATCGGCTAAATAGGTATGTCACGACAAACAATCAAAGGAATTCAAAAAATTCCTAAGTGTGAAAGTTTAAGTACTGAAAGTTAGTATCGGACATCGCTATCTGATTGAACCTTTCTTAGACTATACTCATCAAAAATATGTTGTTAATTATTTAGCTTAGATTGTAAATTTTTTCTTAAGTCTAGATTAAATTTTTGGTCAAAATTTTAGTTTACTTTATTTTATTTTACTTTATTTTTACCTTAGTTTATTTTATTTTATTTTAGTTTAATTTTTACTTAGGTAAAAGGTCAAAAGTTACTGAGGGTGCATTCAAAGTTGGATAAAATAAACATTGCGTGAAATATTTGTGCTTAGGGTAAAAGAATTGGCATAGTTTATCTTGTTACACAATACCGTAGAAAAAGGTTGAAGTTATTTCAAAATTTTCGAAATTTTTTTCTAAGTGTTGGAGGTTTCGAATCTAAGACAGACTCGAATAAGGAGTACTTCGAATCTGTCAGTAGATTCGAATCTATGCTTAGACTCGAAGGTAGGTGGTATAAATAGGTTAACAGTGAAGTCATTTAATTCTTACTGTTTTCGATTCTACTTCCTCGAATCTATTCAGGCGATTTCGAATCTATTTTCTCGAGTCTACCGTATCTCTACTAAACGCCATTTTGTCGAGTTTCAAGCTAGTGTGTTCGATTCTATTACTGTATCTAGGTATAATCAACTTGATTGTACAAGTTTCAAGTAGTTTTATACACAATTTCAGGACAAATCGTCGATTTTTGAAGTTTTATGAGTAAAAATAGGGTTTTTGCTAAATTACCAAGTTTGGACTAATAAAAGATCAAATTAAAAGCATAAATCAATGATTAGGACCTAGTTGAACTAATGTATGTGATTTACCAAGTTCAAAATGGTTAAAATCTTGGGTTTTTGTTGAAACAATGGCCGACGGGGTTTCGAGTCTGTTCATGGACTTTCGAATCTGTTCATGGGTTTCTCGAATCTATCATTAGATTCGAGATGACCATGATATTCGAATCTGTCCATTAGACTCGAATAGGGACTCTTCGAATCTGTCCATTACATTCGAATATGGACACTTCGAATCTGTTCCCTTCGAATCTGTACTCTATTTAATTTCTTTAATTTAAATTTTATTAAACTTGTGGAAATTTAATTGTGTTAGATTTTGTATTTAATAAAGTACAAAATAAAACAAATTTGAATTTAAACAAGTTTATTGATTTTTAATGAGTCTAACAGCTTTATTTATTGTGCAGATATGGCTATTCGAGCGTTTGTTCCTAAGCACAATATGGTGCTTCATCCGGATCATGACCTCCCTAAGGCGCAGGGATACAGACAGATGCTTGAATTTCTTGTGGAATCTAGGATAGGATTTGCACTATCCCATAATGTTCAGCTCATATTACCGTATATTCGTCAATTCTATGACTATCTGCAAGTAGTCTGCTCGGTCACACCGACAGTATTACGCACTCGAATTGCGGGACAGCCGTTAGTTTTCTCGGCAGATATGTTACGACAAGTGCTGCAGTTAGGCACACAAGAAGAAGAAGCTGGTCCGATAGAGTTTCCTCTAAGTATAAGGCAAGCGACCTTCCAGAGAATGGGATACAGTCTTGATGTGACCAAGGTGTCATACATGAAAAGTGGTTTAATTGGGCAATGGAGGTTTTTAGCCCATGTTTTTATGGTTTGCTTCGCTCCGAAGAAAGCTGGATTCGATTATATAGTTGCGAAAATTCAATCTGGGATAGTCGCTATGGTTTACAATCGACCATATAGCTTTTCGGAGATGTTCTTTTCTGAGTTTGTGCACCAAATAACCGCTCCTGAAAATCAGCAGTTTCTGCTATATCCGAGGTTTATAATGATGTTGATCAGGCACTTCTTGCCAAATCTGCCGCCATCAAATGACGTTCAGAACGTAGCTATTATGGATAAAAGGATATTCGCTGATTGTTCCTCACATCGAGGAAGATTGGCTATTCCGGTCGAGCGACCGTTGTTTGGAGCTGTGTTAGACAGGAACTTTGTGGCACCAGATAATGCCAACTGGGCAGGTGAAGTAGAAGTTCAGCCTCGACAGCAACAACAACAACCGCAACAACAACAGCAACGTCCACAACAACAACAGCCTCGTGCTCGTCCACGTGATCCAAGACGCCGACAAAGACCAGCCGCGAGTCAAATTCAGGCATCCAGGCCTACTACAAGCGAACAACCACAAGCACAAGAAGCAGGGACTTCAAGTGCCGTTCACGAAACAGTCCCCGAATCTGAGCAGATTGCTCAGACCTTGGAGGAAATATGGTCTTCTGGTCCTAATGCAAATGAAGATGTGGCAGCAGCATTAGTAGGTGAGCTGCTTAGTCCGCCTGGAGATGAAGATGACATATTTCGTGATGTTGAGGATTATGAGCCAGAGCAGGATGATAACGTTTTGTCATCTTCAGCAACTGAGTCAGAAGAGATGGAGGAGATAGAAGTTGAAGCTCCAGAGTCAATGTCTGCAGTGCCTGAAGTTCAAATTGGAACTTATGGTTCTCGATTGATTATAAATGAAGGTGGTTCTAGGAGACGAGTGGACAGGGAATTGGAGGAGTCCGATTTTGAAGAAGAAGAAGTTTCTCATCTAGTGACACGGCAACGGGCCAAACGTCACAGGTTCATGCAAGGATCCTCTTCAGCTTCAACAGAACAACATGAAATTCCTCAACCTCAGGACCCTCAAACCACCATTCCACCATCACCACCTCATGATGAACCATACATCCCATCGCCGATCATTCCAACTCCAATTCAGTCCATCCCATCAACATCATCCTCATACGCCGACAATCAAAGGTTTCAGCAGTTAAAGGCTCGAGTTGACTTCCAAAATATCCAGATCTTAGGCCTAACAAAGGCAATCGGTGAGATTCAAACTCATAATGCAAATCTTGACAAGGAGAATGCCGATCTAAAGAAGATTGTGGAAAAAGTTCAGGAAGAGAACGTGGAGCTAAAAACCTTTGTTTGTGATCAATCTGCTGAGATAAGGTCGATGCGCTCCCTAATTGAGCAGCTAATGAAAAATTTACAGGCTCAGGGGGAGACATCGTGCCGAGATCAGGAAGTACAGCGAGAAGATGATGATAATGAAGGCGATGATCCCGGTGCGAACAAAGAGATTGAGTCTGTAGATTTTTCTGCAGCTCAAGTTACACAAGTTCAGGGGGAGCCTAGTACAGAAGGAGAAGTAGGAGGAGCAGGAGGAGAAGCATGTTCTTCAAGGACTTTAGATAGCGACATGATAGATGCGCTGAAAGATATTGAAGAAGAGCTAATGGAATTTGATTTTGAAGATGATATTGAAGAATTAGAAGAAGGTGAATTCATTCCAGATGACGTCGTTGACTGGAATCGGATGATGAAGTGCTAGATGATGAAGACGATCATGTTAATGAAGTAATAATCAATTCACAACCAGTCACTGAACTGTATGAGAGCCAAAATCATAATGTGATTGATATTGATTACATCAAGGTAGCCTCAGTTGAAGACAAAGAACTTGAAGAGGCTGAGAAAGAGCCATCTAGAGCTGAGTTGATAAATCTTTGGTTCAAGAAGGAAGAAAAGAAAGATCAGCTGAAGATGAAGAAGAAGATGAGAAATCCAAGTGCTGGAAATTTTGCTGGAGGGATTATAAGCTGGTTCTTTGACAAAGAACTGCAGCTATTTATCTTAAAAAGAAGAGATGGCCTTCAATACTTGAGGCGAACACTGAGAGCGTTCAACTCACTGCCCAAGATTGAAGTAAAGGAGCTTGCTTGGAAAGAATTAATTAATATAGGTAATGACCAGTACGCTGAGGTTGTGGCAAGAATCATAAGGAAAGAAGGAAGATCTGGGAAATTCGAGCGACTCAAGCCAAGGACCGGAAAGAGGGTCGAGGATCAGTCGAGAATAGATCCTCATACAGGTAGGCCATGGGCCAGGATGGAATACAAACCTGTGAGGTGTCTAAAGAAAGGCCCAATGAAACCAATGCCACAGAACGTTTTGAGCAACATGAAGTGGTGGTACCTAGAGATTGACACTGCTGAAGCTATCATGGAAGATCAAGACGAGCAGGTCATTTTGAAGGTATATGATCCACTGCATTTGATAAACCTATCGAAGGACGACCTGAAGAAGCTTCATGATCAGCCTATTTTCTTTACTGAACCATGGAGATCTGAAGCCAGGAAGTTCCAAAAGGTAGTTAAAGTTTGTGTAGATGCTGGATTATATGCAGGTAGTAGTATATATAGCTCTAGTACTTAAATTTGATTTGATGTAATGTAAATAATTAGAAGCTATCGTCAAGGGGGAGTCTGTTGGTACACCCTGTGTGACGATAGCAGTCTAATCGATCTGCATTATGGTTTAGGTAATCTTCTGAGTATTAACAAGTATTTTGATATATATGTTTAATATGTGTTTGTCTGTTATTGATTGTGTGTTTGAACTTGATGTAACGTATTACAAGAAGTTCAAACATAAAGGTCAAAGATTAACTCAAGCGTAAGTTAAAACATAAGTTTCATCACTTAAGTGTTTAAGTGTATTGGCTAGATTCGAATAGGTAAAGGAAGACATTCGAATCTGTGATAGATTCGAATGGGCTAGATTCGAGTCTGTCAGATGGACAGATTCGAATGGGCCTTAGGCCAGATTCGAGGTTGGCCCACAACAAACTCGAATCAGGGTCTATAATTAGGGATAGACTCGAATGATTAGAAGACTTTTTGCAGAATTCGTGAGGAATTAAGCAAGAGGCGATCTCGAGTTTATCAGCTAGGTGAGTGCCGTTTCGGAGAGAATTAGTACGTAGGATCGTTCGTGTGTCGTTCGTTCAGCGTCTAATAGTCTCCGTGTTTCCGTTGGTTGAGAGTTGTCCGTCTAACCGTCAACGAGGATTCCGCACTCGTTCACGGATCCGCGTCTAGATAGATCTTGCAGTCGTAGACCTTACAGTTTTCTAAACGCGCGCCATCTTTTACGTTATAGTTGAATAGCTATATTGTGCGTGTTTATATATATGAGACAGAGACGTGAACCTCAGGTATACTCTATTCCTTATACGTGTTATGTATGAGATATGAGATCAGTTCAAGGGTCCGTGATGAGTTCCATATGGACGATGAGTCGCGAAGGGGAATCACGCTGGCCGACTGTCCCTTACAGTCCTTGGGGCGTATATATACGGCAGGGCTTGTAGCCGGCTAGCTTCCGTGCTACAGGGTATTACCGACCATTGCTGTGTGCGATGTGTCCACCGAGGAGGGGCCCCCACAGGGTATTGTGTATTCCGATCTCATTCTTGTGTTTATATACATGAGATGATGTGTGATGGGCTATCGGGACAGGGATAGGGATTGCGTGTTATGTGCTTATGTGCAGTGTCAACCCTCGTGTGCTCACGGGCTTTATAGCTCATGTATTCGAGTCTAACATGTTCAGGGAATCAGAAAGGACCTCAGTCGCAGCCGAGGTAGATCCGAGACTGATGGAAGATCTGTAATAGTATCGTGTTTTGTATAGAACTGTTTGTAATAGTTGTTTTGGGAACAGTGTATCCAGTAGTCGGGATTATATGTTTTACTAATATGGGATTATGAAATGTAATAGTATGTTATTATCTTTGTGTTAAAGTTTTAATTTAGCCGTAATCTGCATTATCCTATGACATGTGTGTTATAGATCCGTTGCGTTATTGCCACTTATGAAATTGGGTTGACGTGGCATTTCCGGGATCGGGAGGGGTGTTACAGCATGGTATCAGAGCTTGTGGTTTGAAGCTTGAGTATCATTAGTGGATGCTTAACTTAGACCTTGTTACGGTCCATGGGGGATCGTTTTGCGATTATATAGTGGATTAACCGACCTGGCTTAGTGTATAATGCTGGGTGATATATCCCTTGTGCTTAATCGTTTTGTTTTGTGCAGACTATTATAGCAGATCAGGGAGAGGGTTCGGGCGCGGGTAAGCCGCCCGGTGATGAGTATATCCGGAAATCCGAGCTGCTAGAGGTTCGCACCGAGTTTTATCGACAGCAGAAAGAGCAAGAAAGGGAACAGGGTCAGAGTTTGGGGCCGGTTGTTCAGCGTACCGAGACTGGATCAGGGGGTGGGGCATCGTCATCTTCCCAGCGGGGCGGATCGTTTAAAGATTTTATGACAGGGGCTTCACCGCAGTTCCGGGGTGACGGTGAGCCGGGGGCGGCCATCGCGTGGGAGCGCGAGATTGAGGCTGCGTTTCTAGTGGCCCACGTGGATCCTAGAGATATGGTTGGGTAGCCGCTTATCAGCTTCGGGGTGGAGCATCTCAGTGGTGGAAATCGATTGAGTCTTCGATGACCGAGTCCGCCACATATGCCATGACTTGGGAGCAGTTTAGGGCTATGTTTGAGCTCCAGTATATTCCGCGGGATGAAAGACGGGAGATGGAGCGCCGATTCCTCCATTTGCAGCAGGGTAATATGACGGTGCAGCAGTATGTCGATCGATTTAATGAGTATTCACAGTGTGCGCCTCAGCATGTTGATAAGGAGAGCCGTAAGGCTGATGCATTTATCGATGGGCTTCGGTCTGATATTCGAGAGTTTGTGGGGCTGCACGATACCCCTACCTTCGCCAGAGCCTTAGAGATGGCCCGCATGAGGGAGCGGGAGATTATTAAGCAGAGGGAGCAGCCCTCTTCTCAGAGGCAGCGGACTGGGACTTCTAATCAGCCGGTTAGCATGTGGAGATCTTCCGGGGACGCCCCAAGTGACCAGCGTCCAGATCAGTGGCAATTTTCAGGTCAGGGTTCTGTGCAGACTTCAGGGCAAGGGTCGGGACAGCGACGTGATAGGGACCGGGGTCGAGATCGCCGATCGAGACGTCAGGGCCAAAGTCAGGGATCTGGAGCACAGAGCCAGAGTAGTGTGGGACAGGGGTCCCAGGCGTCCGGCAGCCGAGTTGAGAGTTCGTATGGTGATCGGGAGTGCCCGAAATGTCACCGGCGCCATTCCGGACAGTGTTTATCGGAGCAGCCACGTTGCTTCCGATGCGGCCAGCGGGGTCACGCCGCATCAGTTTGTACAGTTCCGGAGCTGTTGTGTTTCAGATGTGGGAGGCCAGGGCATCGTGTCAGAGATTGTCCAGAGCCGGGGCCGGCAGTACAGGGAGCTAGCTCGAGTGGGGCCAGGGCCGACCCTTTGTCATCCAGCCGCCGTGAGTCAGTTCCGAGAGGCCGCGGACGAGTGTTTCAGGCGACTGCAGAGGAGGCACGGGATGCCACAGATGTAGTTTCGGGTACGTACATCCTTAACGGACTTCGAGCTCGTGTGTTATTTGATTCTGGGGCAGATCGCTCCTATGTGTCCGTTATATTTTGTGCGTATTTTAGTATGTCTGCTTCTCCTTTGTCTGTACCTTTGGTCGTCGAGAGGGTCGATGGGAGTTCGATGTTAGTGAGTCGGGTTTATCGGGACTGTGTGTTAGAGATAGACTCCCATCAGTTTGCGATTGATTTGCTGCCGATTGAGATCAGTAGCTTCGATGTTATTGTGGGTATGGACTGGTTGACTGCCAGGCGGGCTGATATTCTGTGTGCCAAGAAGATCATCCGTATACCCATTTCTGACAGTGAGAGTGTCATTAAATATAGGGAGCGCCGTAAGGGAGATATCGGGATTGTATCTATGGCCAGGGCTCAGAGATATGTCTCTAAGGGGTGCGAGACCTTCCTAGCTTATGTGGTTGACGCGAGGAAGGAAAAGAAGACCTTAGAGGATATTCCAGTGATTCGTGAGTTCCCTGAGGTATTCCCAGAGGAGTTGCCTGGGTTACCGCCAGATCGCCAGGTAGAGTTCCGTATAGATCTTGTTCCCGGGGCGGTGCCGATTGCGAAGACGCCTTATAGGCTGGCACCGACAGAGATGCGAGAGCTGATGTCTCAGTTGCAGGAGCTTCTGGATCGTGGATTCATACGTCCGAGTTCGTCACCGTGGGGTGCGCCAGTGTTTTTCGTGAAAAAGAAGGACGGTAGCATGCGGATGTGTATCGACTATCGGGAATTGAATAAAGTGACCGTGAAGAATCGTTATCCGCTTCCACGTATTGACGACCTGTTTGATCAGCTCCAGGGCTCGAGTTTCTTTTCCAAGATCGACTTGCGATCTGGTTATCATCAGTTGAGGGTCAGGGACGAGGATGTGCCGAAGACAGCGTTTCGGACTCGTTATGGGCACTACGAGTTCCTTGTGATGCCGTTCGGATTGACCAATGCACCCGCCGCTTTCATGGATTTGATGAACCGGGTGTGTAGAGCTATGTTGGATAGATTCGTGATCGTGTTCATCGATGATATCCTTATCTATTCGCGGAGTGCCGAGGACCACGAGCAGCACCTCCGAGAGGTTTTATCTGTGCTGCGCAGGGAGAGACTGTACGCGAAGTTCTCCAAATGTGAATTTTGGCTTCGGGAAGTGCAGTTTCTGGGTCATGTGGTCAGTGCCGAGGGTATAAAAGTGGATCCGGCCAAGATTGAGGCAGTAATGAGTTGGGAGCCTCCGAGATCGGTGCCTGAGATTCGTAGTTTTCGGGGTCTCGCCGGGTATTATAGACGCTTCATCCAGGATTTCTCGAGGATTGCCTTGCCGTTGACGAGATTGACACGACAGTCCGTTCCGTTTGAGTGGTCCGAGGATCAGGAGCGTGCGTTCAGAGAGCTGAAGACCCGATTGTGTCAGGCTCCAGTGTTAGCTTTGCCGGAGGGTACCGAGGATTTTGTGGTATACTGTGATGCTTCAGGGTCGGGCTTGGGCTGT
>JAANYP010003539.1:10000-57395 GCA_020465985.1 Centrapalus pauciflorus | reverse complement strand
ACAAAGGCTGCACCTCTTTTGGACATTTCCAAGGCATTTCTCTTTTGTTGCCTTGACTTTTCATCATTCAGTAAGGATCCATACAGATTGACCAGATCCATACTTCTGATAGTACCTGAGTTCCTTAGAATTGTTGAGAAGTAGTTCCACTCTTCAGGTAGAATGTCCAGAAATTTATTCACCAGGGTAAGACTATCCTTAGTGATCCCAACAGCCTTGAGATCATTCACTAGAGCAGTAAACCTGGTGTAGGTTTCAGTGAGAGTCTCCTTTGATTTAGCAAAGAAGAGTTCATACTGTCTAACAAGATTGTTGATCCTGTTGTCAAGTGTGATTGTGGGTCCATCATAGATGGTACACAAAGTATCCCACATTTCTTTTGCTGTCTTCATTTTCTCAACCTGTTTGAACACATCATCAGGAAGAGAAATGACCAGGTTGTTCCTGGCCTTTGCATCCAGAGCCACCAGTCTCTTGTCTTCATCAGACCATTGAGCTTTAGCTTTCTCAAAGGTCCTGATTTCAGGAGCAGCTCCTTCAACCGAAAGTGGCCGTTCACGTCAGGAATCAAGGTTGTTGATGTAGTTGCTATTCTTTCTTTTTTTCGTCTCGATTGGGTTAGAGGTTGGCACATAGGGACCCTCCATCACTATCTCTGGTAGTTGTACATCCAGATTCTCTAAATAGAGCATCATTCTGCACTTCCAACCAGAGAAGTTTTGATGATTAAATTTTGGAGGTTTGCCCATAGAGCCATTGTCATAGTAAGAAGAATTTGCAGCACTGTTGTCCATGGAAACTTGGGAGAATGAGAGATATAGAATGACACACACTCTAAACTGCTCTGATACCAGTTGTAGGTCCCGAGAGGTTCCCAAAGTATATAGTTATAAGCTGTAGAGGGGGGGGGTGAATACAGCAATTTAAAAACAACACACTATTTTCTCAATGTTTGTATGTATTATCAACAATTTGTTAATTACAAACAAGCTTGAATGCGGAATAGTTCAAGCTGAGATGACAGATACAACAGTATGTTCACTAGTCTAAGACAAACTCAAACTAGTATACAATGAATACACTCACTAAGAAGCACTCACTGGGTTTTCAAGACTTTAAGGGAATAGCTTATGTAAAACAGCTTAGACACACAGATACTGAATTACACAGCAGACTTGCATGCATGAAAAACACACTTGCACGTTCACTCTTGGTTTCAGCACTTAGCTTTCTTCTCTCAACTTTCTGTCCTTAGAAGCTTCCTTTTATACTCATTCAGAGGATCTAAGAGAAACATCTTCATTGGACGGAATGAAAAGGAGAAGTCTTGTTGAAAAGACAACATAACCTTTTCTGCACTTTTCTGAAAAGCAGACTTGTCTTCACATGTGCAGAACTTTTGTCTTTTTACTTTGTCTACTGTTGTATTGCCTTTAACTAATTTAGGAATGTCAACTTTGCGTCTTTCTTCCTTGTAAAGGCCTATTTTGATATAAGAAAAAAGTCTGTCACCCTTTTTCAAATAACATTTTGTCTTCATGTTTCAGAACAGCTTGGGCAGGCTGAGCAGTTCTGTTTTCCACTTTGTCTTAGACTTTGTAAACTGATCTTGTAGTAAAAAACAATACATGATGACTTGGAAACATATTCCATAAAGTGTTTAACCTGTTCACAAAGAACAGGTTCTGTTCACAAAGAACAGAACACTTTAAAATTGCCCAAGCTGCTCACCAGTGTAGAGCAGCGTAGACAGTTTATGTCCAGCATGTTCAGCAGACAGAGCAGCTTGGACAAACTGTCTTAGTTGCAACACATGCAACATATAGAACACCTTTAGACTGATATTGCAAATCATTTTCAGGTTTCAATAAGGCATATAACAGGCCTTAAATTCAATCTTCAAATGCATCAACATGTTTGATTATAAATCTCCCCCTCAGATGTAGAACAGGTTTGACTGAGGCCTTTTTGTGCCTAACAGGAAGTCTAAGAGTTTTCATCATCATTCATCGACGTTCAAATCTTACAACAATGTTGAAATCATCATCAACGATTCAACGTTCAATCAAAGATTCAAAGGTATTTTAATAGCATCCCACAATTAGTTTAATCACTTCACGAATTCATCTAATCATCTTCTATCAAAAGTTCAAAACGACCTCTCCTATTGCCCTTCACGAAATCCCAAATTCATTTAATCCATTTGGCTGTTGTAGTGTTGCTCTTCACGAAATCAAAAACAGAAACAGAAAGGCAAGAAGACAAGAATCAGAAACAGAAACAGAAACAGAAATCCTCTTGGCTCTTGGTCTTGGCTTTTGCTTTTGCCCTTCAGTTTCACGAAACAGAATTGGAAATCAGAAACAAAGCCAACAGAAGTTAAGAATCATCAATCGTAGTCCAGGAAGAATTATTTCAGGTCATGTAACATCTTTCCCCTTGGTCCCTTTCTCCTTTAATACTGCTATCTTTTTTTGATAAATTATGGCTCCTAAACGAATGTCATTATTTAAAGGATAAATAAAAAATAACATGTATTGCTTATAAAAGATTGTTAATGTAATCTATTGGATATTTATAATTTTTTCTATCGTATTGGAGAACTTATATATATATATCTATTAAATTTTTTTTAAAGGGTCACTTTCATGAATTTTGCACGGGGCCTCCAAAATCAACGAGACGGCCCTCTACCTCTCAGACATTGATCTGCAAATTGAATATTATCAACTAAAAGATCCGTGAGAAGGTATACCAAAGACCTCATTTTATACTTGAGGTGGTCATCATAAATTTTGGTTACACTAGTACAAATATGTGCTTTTGTCACACATGCTCGAAATCAGATCGTCACACATTAGAATATTTGTGTGACTAAAGATACAAAACTAAAATTCACGTCATTCTTTTAGTCACATCTAAACTCCAATCGTGTGACCAATCTAAAATGTATTTCCACACATTCGAACATTTATTTGACTTAAGGTATCTGGTGTTTTTTTTTTGCTGATTAAGTTCGAAGCATTAGTCACGTTACACACATAAAATGTGACAAAACGGCGTCACACAGTTGAACAGTGTGACCAAATGCCAGTATATGGTCACATGAAGTAATTTGTTATGTGACTAAATCATGAACTCGAGTTTTTCAGACACGATTTTAGTGTAGCAAAAAACACATACTATATGGTCACATAAGTTATTATGTCTGGCTAAAGTGTAGTGTGTGTTAGAATGTAAAAATAATACGTATTAGTCACATTGAGTGCCATTTTGTGTGACTAAATCATATGCCACTATATGGTCACTTAATAATTTTTTGGGTGACCAAATCATATTCCAGTATATGGTCACATGAAGTAATTGTATGTGTGACTAAATCATATTCTAGTATATGGTCAAATGAAGTAATTTGTTTTGTGACTAAATCATGAACTTGATTTTGTCACACACGATTTTAGTGTAGCTAAAAGCACATACTATATGGTCACATAGGTTATTATGTGTGGCTAAAGTGTAGTGTGTGTTAGAATGTAAAAATCTAATACGTATTAGTCACACTCAGTGCCATTTTGTGTGACTAAATCATATGCCACTATATGATCTCTTGAATAATTTTTTGGGTGACCAAATCATATTCCAGTATATGGTCACATGAAGTAATTGTATGTGACTAAATCATATTCCAGTATATGGTCACATGAAGTAATTTGTTATGTGACTAAATCATGAACTTGAGTTTGTCACACAAGATTTCAGTGTAGCCAAAAGCATATACTATATGGTTACATTAGTTAGTATGTGTGTCTAAAGGGTATTGTGTGTTAGAATGTCAAAATATAAATGTTAGGATATAAATTAATCAAGTAATTTTATAAACTTAGGTTATATATAATCAATTCAATTCCATTCCATTCCATGAATAATAAAACTTAGGTTAAAATTAATAAACTAATTTTACAAACTTAGTTTATAAAACAATTAGCAGCTTGAGAAAATGTACTCACAGCTTGAGATATTGAACTAACAGTTCGAGATTTGCGAAAACAGAATTTTTCAATTTAACTCAAGTGAATAATAAAACGTAGGTTGAGTTGAGTTGTCTAAAACATTACAGTTTTTATTAGAGGTTGAGTTGTCTAAAACATTACAGTTTTTTTATTTTAGGATATAAATAATTCATATACTATATGGTCACATAAGTTAGTGGTTGAGTTGTCTTGAACTATTAGTTCTAGATCTCAAGCTGTTAATGCATTTTCTCAAGCTGTTAATTGATTTATAACCTAAGTTTTATTATTCAATTGAGTTAAATTGAGAAATTTTGTTTACGCAAATGTCAAACTGTTAGTTCAATTTCTCAAGCTGTTAGTGTATTTTCTCAAGCTGTTAAGTGTCTTATAACCAAATCACATTGAAATTAAGATACGTACAGATACTCATTCCATAAATTTTTTAATTAAAAGGTAATTTACAAGGCTAATATACTACTATTAAAACGTAATTTACAAGGCTAATATATTGCAATTAAAACGTAAATTACAAGGCTAATATATTACAATAAGGTAATTTACAAGGCTAATATATTATAATTAAAAGGTAATTTACAAGGCTAATATATTACAATTAATATAGCTAGTCTTCTGATCTTCAAAACTATAATCTTGCAAGCTTTCTTATAATGTCATCAGATAGTTTCTTTGCAAGATCAAGATCAGCTCCTGATGAGAACCTGTCCAAGGACCGAGATGACGAAGATCCGTTAAGGTGGAAGATCGGACCTATGACAAGATCAAAATCCAAGATGTTCCAGGATGCTCTCAATGGAATGATTAAATATTGTCGGAATCAAGCTCCCGTTTGTTCGCAAAACAACCAAGCACGCTTCATCCTTGCATTGTGGTTCATGTTTGTAGTGGATCTTGTCAAAAATTGACTTGGTGCTACTAATTGATTTTTTCGGGGATCATACGAGTTCTTTAGTTTTTTTTCTGTGTTTATTCTTACTTTGCATCATTTGTTCCTAAAAACAAAAAGAAGCAAAAAAAAAGGAAGAAAAGAAAAGCAAAAAAAAAAAGGAAGAAAAAGAAATCGCAAAAAAAAAAAAAAAAAAAAAGGTAAAAAGAAGGGTAAAAAGAAACGCAAAAGAAAAGACAAAAAAAAAAGGAACGCAAAGTAAATTATTATTCTTGTTAGTTTTCTTTATTTTCATTTCCTTTTTGTATTTATCTTTACGTACTACTAGCATTGTTCATCTTGTTATATTTGGTTTTGTCAAATCTCTTCTTAAAGTTGTTTGGTATGTTTTGAATTCCTCAAGGCCACAAGCCCACTTGGTTTTGATTTCCTTTAGTTTGTTTTGAACTTTAAGATTTAAAAAGAGTGGTAAAAGGCGGTGTGGTAAGATCATTAGAGGGTAAAAGCCAAACACAACATACACGAGAATCGAGTGAACATAATTTTGAGTGAAACACGTAAGGGAGTGCGGGGAGGAAATATTATTTTTATTATTATTACTTTTTGTCTTCTATTTTGCAGCAAAAAAAAAATGGCGGATGAGCAACCTCCTCCTAATCTTCAAGTTCATGCCATGATGGAGGAAATGTTACGATTGATGAGAACGGAATTCAACCAAATTCATGAAAGAATGGACCGATTGGAGACTGAAAGACCACAACTTAACCGCACGCCATCACAAGTTTCTTATGAAAATCATGACGACGATGGAGGAAGTGACGTATGGGAATCTGAAAGAAGAGCTCCTCGACGAAGGCCCCGAAGAGACAACAATTTGAATTCTATCAAGATGAAAATTCCATCGTTTCAAGGAAAGTCAGATCCGGAAGCCTACATCGATTGGGAGACTAAAATGGAGTTCATCTTTGATTGCCATGACTACTCCAATCGTAAAAAGGTAAAACTCGTCGTTGTTGAATTTTCTGATTATGCACTAACATGGTGGGATCAACTTGTGATTAGTAGGAGAAGAAATGAAGAAAGACCCATTGATACATGGGAAGAAATGAAAAGGGTCATGAGACGACGTTTTGTACCAAGTCACTATTATCGTGACCTTCACAATAAGCTCCAAGGCTTGAAGCAAGGAAGTAAGTCTGTTGATGATTATTTCAAGGAAATGGAGGTTACCATGATCCAAGCCAACATTCAAGAGGATAGAGAAGCTACCATGGCCAGGTTGTTAAATGGCCTCAATTATGAAATTCGTGATCGTGTTGAGATGCACCATTATGCGGAGATTGAAGACATGGTCCACATGACGGTTAAAATTGAAAAGCAACTCAAGAGAGGGGGTGGATCAAGAACGAATACCTGGAAGGCGGGTAGCTCCAAAAGGCCTGAAAGTTCATCATCTTTTAATCCCAAATCTGGTCCAAAACCAACAAGCCCTTCCAAGGAGAAAGGTCATTCTGGTGCTCCTAAAACTCGTGACATAAAATGTTTTAAGTGTCTTGGCAGGGGTCATATTGCAAGTCAATGTCCAAATAAGCTTGTAATGGTGCTTAGAGAAAATGGAGAAATAGAAACAGATTCTTCCGAATCATCACAAGAAGACACGGATGGTGAAGAAGAGTTGGCTGTAGAAGGAGAATTGTTGGTTGCAAGGCGAGCCTTAAGCACTCTTTCCAAGGAAGAAGATGATGCACAAAGGGAAAACCTCTTTCACACTCGGTGTTATGTTTAAGGCAAGGTATGTAGTGTTATCATTGATGGTGAGAGTTGTACTAATGTGGCTAGTGTTTCCATGGTTGAAAAGCTAGGATTGCCGACGATGAAGCATCAAAAGCCATATAAACTCCAATGGCTTAATGATAGTGGTGAGGTGCGTGTGACGAAACAAGTGTTGGTGTCATTTCGCATTGGTAAGTATGAAGACGAGGTGTTGTGTGATGTGGTACCTATGCAAGCAAGTCAAGTTTATGAAGATCAAGTCCGACTTCAAAGGGATGTGAAAAACAAAGAAGGTGAGCCTAATGAAAATAATGAACACAAAAAAGGTTCAAATGAGAAACAAAAAGATAAGAAAATATTTGTGGGTGAAAAGGAAAGTCAATATTGTGCATTTGCAAGAAGGAGTGAAATAAAGGAAGCCTTGAATTCGGAGATGTCTTTTGTGCTTCTTTTGATCAAAGAAGCTTATTTAATCACAAATGATTTGGCCGGTATTCTCCCGAGCAAAATTAAATCTCTTTTGCAGGAATTTGAAGACTTGTTTCCCGAGGAAATTCCCAAAGGATTGCCACCAATTCGCGGGATCAAACACCAAATTGACTTTGTTCCAGGATCTTCCATTCCAAACAAGCCGGCGTATAGAACAAATCCGGAAGAAACCAAAGAGTTGCAAAGGCAAGTTAAGGAATTACTTGAGAAATGATGGATTCGAGAAAGCATGAGTCCATGTGCAGTTCCCGTATTGCTGGTACCTAAGACGGATGGATCATGGAGGATGTGTGTAGATTGTCGTGCCATCAACAATATCACGATAAAGTATCGCCATCCAATCCCTTGATTAGATGATATGCTTGATGAATTGTATGGCTCAAAGTTGTTTTCAAAGATTGATCTAAAGAGCGGGTATCATCAAATTCGCATGAATGATGGTGACGAATGGAAAACAGCTTTCAAAACAAAGCATGGTTTATATGAATGGTTAGTTATGCCTTTTGGGTTAACTAATGTTCCAAGTACGTTCATGAGATTAATGAACCATGTTTTGCGTGATTTTATTGGGAAATTTGTGGTCGTTTACTTTGATGTATTTTGATTTATTCTAAGAGTTTGAATGATCATCTTGAGCATCTAACGTGTGTATTGAGTGTGCTTAGGAAGGAACAGCTTTATACGAACTGGAAGAAGTGCACTTTTTGTACCGACCACATTGTATTTCTTGGATATGTGGTTAGTTCTCATGGAATATCTGTTGATGAAGAAAAGGAAAAGGCTATTCAAGATTGGCCAACTCCAAAGAGCGTAAGTGATGTGAGGAGTTTTCATGGTCTTGCAAGTTTTTATCGCCGATTTGTGAAAAACTTTAGCACCTTGGCATCACCACTCACGGAAGTGATTAAAAAGAATGTTGGTTTTAAATGGGGCAAAGAGCAAGAGCAAGCTTTTGAAAAACTGAAGTTTCATTTAACTCATGCTCCTTTGCTTTCTTTGCCAAATTTTGATAAAACTTTTGAGATTGAGTGTGATGCATCGGGTGTTGGAATTGGTGCGGTTTTAATGCAAGAAGGAAAACTGTTGGCATATTTTAGTGAAAAGTTAAGTGGTGCAACTTTAAACTATCCCACATATGACAAAGAGATGTATGCCTTGGTTGCACTAAAAACTTGGCAACACTATTTGTGGACCAAGGAGTTTGTCATTCATTCTAATCATGAGTCCTTGAAGTTTCTAAAAGGACAACAAAAGCTCAACAAGAGACATGCTAGGTGGATGGAGTTTCTTGAGACATTTCCATATGTCATCCGATTCAAGAAAGGTAAGGAAAATATTGTGGCTGATGCACTTTCACGAAGGTACTCTTTACTCTCTTCTCTTGACTCTAAAATTCTGGGTTTTGAACAAATCAAAGAGTTGTATCGTGAAGATGTGGATTTTGGTATGATTTTTCAAAGTTATGAAAAGGGATCTTTTGAAAAGTTTTTCGTACATGATGGGTTTTTGTTCAAAGAATCAAAGCTTTGCATTCCAAACACTTCTCTACATGAACTTTTGGTTTGGGAGCCACATAGTGGAGGCCTTATGGGTCATTTTGGTGTGGCAAAAACATTGAATATTTTGCAGGAACATTTCTTTTGGCCAAATATGAAAGTTTATGTTGGAAAAGTTTGTGAAAAGTGCATTGTTTGTAAACAAGCCAAATCAAAGGTTCAACCTCATGGTTTATACACTCCTCTGCCTATACCAAGTGAACCATGGGTTGATCTTTCTATGGATTTTGTGTTGGGATTGCCAAAAACTAAAAATGGCAAAGATTCGATATTTGTGATTGTTGATCGGTTTTCGAAAATGGCGCATTTCATTCCATGCAATCGAACCAATGATGCCTCACATATTTCAGATTTGTTTTTCAAAGAAGTGGTTAGATTGCATGGCATGCCAAGAACTATCGTCTCGGATCAGGACACAAAGTTTTTAAGTTACTTTTGGAAAACGTTGTGGGGAAAATTGGGAACAAAGCTTTTGTTTTCTACAACTTGTCATCCCTAAAAGGATGGACAAACTGAAGTTGTGAATCGTACACTTGGTACTTTATTGAGATCAATAGTGGGGAGAAATGTGAAAACTTGGGAGCAATGCTTACCCCATGTTGAGTTTGCATATAATCGAAATGTGCATTCTGCTACTAAGTTTTCACCTTTCAAGATTGTGTATGGATTTAAGCCATTAACTCCTATGGATTTAACTCCTTTGCCTGTGATTGAGCATTTGAATTTAGATGGCAAGAAGAAGGCGGAATTTGTCAAGAAAATCCATGAGCAGGCAAAACACAACATTGAAGAGCGCACCAAGACGTATGAACAACAAGCAAACAAGAGAAAAAGAAAGATTATTTTTGAACCAGGAGATTGGGCGTGGCTTCATTTGCGGAAGGAACGGTTTCCAACAAAACGGAAGTCAAAGTTAATGCCAAGAGGAGATGGACCATTTCAAGTGTTGCAGAAAATCAATGACAATGCTTACAAACTTGATCTTCCAGATGAGTATAATGTTCATCATGTTTTTAATGTAACTGACTTGACTCTGTTTGATGCAGGTGAAGATTTGAGGACAAATCACTTTCAAGAGGAGGGGAATGACGAGAACCTGTCCAAGGACCGAGATGACGAAGATCCGTTAAGGTGGAAGATCGGACCTATCACAAGATCAAAATCCAAGATGTTCCAGGATGCTCTCAATGGAATGATTAAATATTGTCGGAATCAAGCTCCCGTTTGTTCGCAAAACAACCAAGCACGCTTCCTAATGTTGATTCAAGTTGAAGACTAATATTAGTCCAAGTTTTGGAGCCCAAGTTCTCACTTTAATCTACAAAAGCCCAAAAATAAATAAAATTCGGCCAAGCCCACCCATGTGCATTGTGTTGGCCATAACTTCGTCATTTTAAGCCCAATTTGAGTGAAATAAAAGCCCACTTCAACCTTAGCATTTTTCTTATATTTTCAAGAATAAAAAAGGCCCAAAATATGTCCTTAGCCACGTCCATAAAGGTGTCCATGTTAATGAACTTGTCAAAGATTAAATTCAAGGCAATTTGAAGGTTTTCTCAACATTATGGCCATTTACTTGGAGGAGATAAAGAGATAGAAGTTACTTGCATGATTAATACCTACTAGAAGCTTCAAGTGGTGAAATGTCAATAATGCCTTTTTGATAAGTAGTCTTGGTTATTTGATAGCTTATCGTGATAGCTTGTGCAACTTATATAGATAAGTAGTTGGTCTTATATTTTCTCCTATAAATAGGCACTCAATGTAACCATTTCAATCATCCTTCATTTTGAGTAAAATTTCGAGTTTTTAACTCTTATTGTTCCTTATTAACTTTTAGAACTTATCGAGTGTTTTAGCTTGTGGCGTTCGAAACTTATCAATCAACTTGGTGGGGTTGATTGTGCTCTCTATACCAAAGTTCTTGCCTCGTGTATAGGCAACGGGTCGCGGTTCCACTTATACCAAGGTTCTTGTCTCGTTTATAGACAACGGGTCGCGGTCCTATCCAATTTACTTGAAACAACCATTAGAACGATCGGGCAGTCGTGATCTATCACACATTCATCGGGTGAGATCACATCAGCTCCTTTAACCTTTGCATCTCTCATCCTTTGTAGTTTCTCCTTAGAATGATTCAAAAATTCCAATGCAAAATACTGACCGGTTGTATCTTCCAGCTTGAGTTTGTATGTCATGGACTTCTCATACACATCAATCTGTAAGATTTTCATATTCACTTCAGCATTCAGCCCTTGCTTCAAAACATCTGGTTCCAAAACACATGCAAGGGCCTTCATCAACACCATAACAATGTATAATTGAGAGTGTGAGTAGTTTGACTTGCCAATTCTGTACATGTCAGTCAAATCTTCTCTTGTCATCTTTGAAAGTATTTGATATACAGTTGTATAAACTTCCTCAGCACCTGTTTCTCTTTTTACCACATAATGATATATTATCATCTGTGCATCATCAGGTTGGGCTTTCCATAAGATTATTTTTGGCTTTTTAAGCACCTTTTTCTCCAAAATTACCAGTGTCTTTTCCATCTCCATTAATGACTTATAAGACGCTTCCTTTGCAACCTTCATCACTTTGTCAAATTTTACCTGACTGATTCCTTCTCCTTGTTCAGCAGGACCCTCATTAGTCCTCTCAATCACCATTGGATCAATTTTAGCATCATTCTGATCCTTTCTCATATCTTCATATTTCTTGACCTCTGCATCATACCGTTTTAGTAGTTCCTCTATGGTCCAATTTGAAACAACCTTCTTGGGAATTCCAGAGTTTGAATGGCAATAATTAATCAAGAATCTTCTGTGCTCAGCCTTTGAAGATTGAGAATACCTTTTTCTATTCTCTGTGCTATATTTCTTAGCAGGTTTAGCTTCACTCTTCATTTGTTCAAGAAGATCACTTTATGCATCATCATCACCAGAATCATCTTATTCCAAGTTCATTAGCACTCTTTGTGCTGGATTGTCGGTCATTACTGTTTTCTTTTCAAGTAACCTTACCTTGTGTGCATGCAATTTTCTTGCAAGTTTAGCATCAGTTGTCACTTGCATTTCTCTTGGATCTTTCTTCTTCTTAGGGCTTTCCACCAAAACCCCTTTTCCTTTACCAAAAACCTGTGGCTGAGAGGTTTGAGCTTCAGAGAGCCTTCCTTCTTGTATAAACATTGTGCCAGCCTTAGGTCTTGGCTCAGCAGGTGGAGTTTCACTGGTAACAGCTTGAGGAAATTCTGCAGCTGTTGGCTGATTTTGTGATGATGTTGGCTGTGGAGCTGCTGGTGGTGTTTGATTCTCCCCCGTTTTAGATGCATCAGGTCGTTTAGAGGGAGGAAAGACTTTTGCAACCAATGCTGCAAGTGTAGCATCATGTTTGAGTAGGCTCTCACCAGCTATTCTCAAGGCTTGCTTTATCATGACAATTTGATGTTGTTGTTCAACTATGACTTGCTGCATGCTTGCAATATGTTTGCCTTGAGCTTCAATGATAGCTTTGTAGTGATGAAAGGCAGCAATAATAGGTACAAGAGTAGGATTCATCAATGCCTGTACTTGCAGACTAAACTCAATGTCCTCAAGTGTTGTTGGCACCTTTGGAATATCATTGGCAGTATTACCAGAACCTGTTCTCCTAGGAGAAAATTTTGGGCCCCTCTGTTATTGGTTCTGAGGGACTTCCAGAAGATGTATGAACATCCTCTGTTGCCATGGTAGTGGTCTTAAGGATGTTGTCACTGTCCTGAACTCCTCTTGCAGGAGTATCAGTATTGATAGCCACAGATACCATATGATCAACCTCTGTTGGGTTGATCACCTCCTTGTTGAGGTTGGGAGTGTCCTCATTTGTTTTCCTTTGGATATTTAGCACAGGAGGATGCTCCTCTGCAGGGCTTTCAGGAATTTGGGTGAGAGATGGGATGGAAGGAGCATCACCACTTATTTTCTTTTTGAATGCAGTTGGTGATGGAGTAGGTTGATCAGAATGAGCAGATGATGATTTATTTGTATCATGGGGAGGGGTTTGGGTTCCTATTGGTTGAGCATTAAGGAGGGGATGTTCATGCTCAGGAACTTCTCCCCTGTTTCCTGTAATAACAGCCCTCATTGCTTGAGTCAATGGGGTGTTAGTGCCTGAAAATTTGTCATTGTGTTTCATAAATCTTTTGACAGATTGCCATGTGTGACAATGGGAAACAGGTATCCTCGTGTGTGTTTTTAAATTTTCTAAATGATTTGAAAAAATGTGTGCCAAAAACATAGGATACATAAAAAATTTCCCATGTTTGGGATTCAGATTAATTAACATCCCTTGAAAAATCATACCAGAAAAATTGAACTGTTGGCCAGTGGATAAGTAAATCAGACTATCAAAGTAGTAGCAATGTTTGAAGAAAATTCCCACCAACCAGTTCGTTTAGGGCTTAGGCATTGTTGAAGGATATAGATGAGGTATTTCCATTGGGAACCAATACATTGTTTGTAAAATGTAAGTTTGTCCAATGTGCCCTCATACCCCAAACATGCCAGTCCTTCAAATATGGTAGTAGAGATGAAATCATTAATACATTGGGCATCTTGCAGTTGTAAGTGCCCACGAATGGAGTCCTCAATGATGGTGATCGGTTGGCCATCAACAATCGAGTCAATGGAAGTGATTTCATCAACAGTTCCAGTACGAGCATGACTCCAAAATTCCTCTAGTTGAGGAATGTAAATTGTAGGATTCACCATCAAAGCATAATAAATGTTTGTACATCTCAAGAAGTCCATCATCTCATGGAAACCATCCAACTCAGCATGCTTCAAAATGTAGGGCAGACAGTTGTGCTCCTTGACAATCTTTAATTCTGCCATCAATGCAATCCTGAATTCAAGAACTAGGGTTTCGAGTGAAAGTGGAAGTGCGATTTAGGGCTCTGGATTTGAAACTGGTAGTTTGAATTGTTTTTCCCGCGATTTAGGGCTCTGGATTTGAAACTAGTAGTTTCAATAGTTTTTTCCCGCGATCTAAAATTAATCAAGTAATTTCATGAACGTACGTTATAAACAGATAATCAATTCAATTCAACTGCATTCCATTCAATGAATAATAAAACTTAGGTTAAAATTAATCAAGTAATTTCATAAACCTAGGTTATAAATGGATAATCAATTCAATTCAATTGCATTCCATTCCATGAACAATAAAACTTAGGTTAAAATGAAGCAAGTAATTTCATAAACCTAGGTTATATACAGATAATCAATTCAATTCAATTGCATTCCATTCCAGGAATAATAAAACTTAAGTTAAAATTAATTAAGTAATTTCATAAACCTAGGTTATATACAGATAATCAATTCAATTCAATGGCATTCCATTCCATGAATAATAAAACTTAGATTAAAATTAATCAAGTAATTTCATAAACCTAAGTTATATACTGATAATCAATTCAATTCAATTGCATTCCATTCCATGAATAATAAAACTTAGGTTAAAAATAATCAAGTAATTTTATAAATCTAGGTTATATACAGATAATCAATTCAATTCAATTGCATTCCATTTCATGAATAATAAAACTTAGGTTAAAATTAATCAAGCAATTTTATAAACTTAGGCTATATATCGTTAGGCAAAAAAAGGCCTCAGTCAAACCTGCTCTGCATCTGAGGGGGAGATTATTAATTAAACCTGTTGATGCCTTTGAAGGTTGAATTTAAGGCCTGTTATATGCCTTATTGAAACCTGAAAAAGATTTGCAATATCAGCCTAAAGCTGTTCTACGTGTTGCATGTGTTGCAACAAAGGCAGTTTGCCCAAGCTGTTCAGTCTGCTGAACAGGCTGGACATAAACTGTCTACGCTGCTCTACACTGATGAGCAGCTTGGGCTGTTTACAAGTGTTCTGTTCTTTGTGAACAGGCTAAACACTTTATGGAATGTGTTTCCAAGTCCTCATGTATTGTATTTGACTACAAGATCAGTTTACAAAGTCGAAGACAAAGTGGAAATCAGAACTGCTCAGCCTGCCCAAGCTGTTCTGTTACATGAAGACAGAAGGTTATTTGAAAAAGGGTGACAGACCTTTTTCTTATATCAAAATAGGCCTTTACAAGGAAGAAAAACACAAAGTTGACATTCCTTATTTGGTTAAAGGCAATGCAACAGTAGACAAAGTGAAAAGACAAAAGTTCTGCACATGTGAAGACAAGTCTGCTTTTCAGAAAGTGCAGAAAAGGTTATGTTGTCTTTTCAACAAGACTTCTACTTTTTCATTCCGTCCAATGAAGAAGCTTCTCTTAGATCCTCTGAGTTAGTATAAAAGGAAGCTTCTAAGGTCAGAAAGATTAAGCCAAAAAGCTAAGTGCTGAAGCCAAGAGTGAACGTGCAAGTGTGTTTTTCATGCATACAAGCCTGCTTGTGTAATACAGTTTCTTTGTGTCTAAGTTTTTCTACAAAAGCTGTCCCTCAGAGTCTTGTAAACACAGTGAGTGCTTCTTAGTGAGTGTATGCATTGTAAACTAGTTTGAGTCTGTCTTGGACTAGTGAACATACTGTTGTATCTGTCATCTCAGCTTGAACCTTTTCGCATTCAAGCTTGTTTGTAATTAACAACTTGTTGATAATACATACAAACATTTAGAAAATAGTGTGTAGTTTTTAAATAGCTGTATTCACCCCCCCCCCCCCCTCTACAGCTTAAAGCTATATGCTTTGGGAACCTCTCGGGACAGTGATGGAGGGCCCCTATGTGCCAACCTCTGTTACTACCATAACTCCAGCGGTTGAAGGCGCTGCTCCTGAAATCAGGACCTTTGAGAAAGCTAAAGCTCAATGGCCTGATGAAGACAAGAGATTGGTAGCTCTGGATGCAAAGGCCAGGAATAACCTGGTTATTTCTCTCCCTGATGATGTGTTCAAGCAGGTTGAGAAAATGAAGACAACAAAGGAGATGTGGGACACTTTGTGTACCGTCTATGATGGACCCACAATCACACTGGATAACAGGATTAACAATCTTGTTAGACAGTATGAACTCTTCTTTGCAAAACCAAAGGAGACTCTCAGAGAAACCTACACCAATTTTACTGCTCTTGTGAATGATCTCAAAGCTGTTGGGATCACCAAGGACAGCCTTACCCTGGTGAACAAGTTTTTGGACATCCTACCTGAATAATGGAACTACTTTTCAACAATCTTAAGAAATTCAGGTACCATCAGAAGTATGGATCTTGTCAACTTGTATGGATCCTTACTAAATGATGAACAATCAAGGCAACAGAAGAGAAATGCCTTGGAGATGTCTAAAAGAGGTGCAGCCTTTGTGGCTAATGTGAGACAGCCTGTGAATCAGGTGAGTGATGTGTTCACTCAACCTGATCAACAGGATGATGATAAGGAGGAGATGTCAGATGAGGAAGATAATGCAGATCTTGCTGAACAGGATGATGAGCAAATGATAGCTATGCTTGTCAAAAGGTTCAACAAGAAAAGGTTTGGAAGAAACATGCTGCAAGGAAGTTCAGGTGCTGGCAAAAAGAAGGCATTTGATAAATCCAAGGCTGAGTGCTTCAAATGTGGCAAAACTGGCCATATAGCTGCTGACTGTGTGTCAAAAGCTGTCGGTCAGTCATCCAAACCATACAAGACAAACAAGGATGATGGTTATAGGGTTAACTACCTTATGGCCATTGCTAAGCTGAGGAAGTTGGAAAACTCAGTGGGTTCCAACCGCCAAAAGGGACTCATGGCAGAGACTTGTGACTGGGAGGAATCTGATTCATCATCTGATGAAGAAGACAATCAATGTCTGATGGCCAACACTGATGTCCCATCAACAAGCAGTTTCAAACAGGATCTGGCTGAAGCTGAAGCTTTCAGCAGCTTGGAGAACTGGAATCCTACAATGATGTATAAGGTACAAAATTTTATGGCCTACAGTTCTGAAGAAAAGATTAAAATGTTTGAATATATGCTAGTTGATTTGAAAGCTGCTGTTGAGAAGCATGATGCTTTATTATCTGAAATCTCTAAGCTTAAAACTGATCTTAAAACAAATTCCAGTAAACTGGACAGTTTCCATAAGTTGAAAACTGAACTTGATGAATTAAAACACATCAACTCTATTTTACTGGAAGAAAAGAGAGAAACAGATATAAAGCATGCTAAGCTTCAAAACATAGTTGACTCTTGGTGCCAATCTACACAAAAAGTCAGCCATTGTATAAGTCAACAGATCCCTGCACAAATTCAAGCCTATCTTGGAGGGGATCTTGACACAGCAGCTGTAACATCCCAATTTTCAATTATGTGTAATTTACAATTATTGAGACTCAATTAATTGTATTAATGAAATGTTATGTCAATTTAAGCAAATTTTGATCATATTATCAGTTAAGTAAGAAAATTCGAAGTTGAGGGGTATGATGTGCATATGGGGCAAAATAGAAATAAAAAGGGAAAACCCTTTCATTTCCACCCACTCACTCTCTCACTACTCTCTCTCTCTACCGATTTCTCTCTCTCTCACTCTTTCTCTCGGCTTCATCTAAGGAACACACAAGAATCAGTAATTTCAAGTGCAAAAAGTTGGATTCAGATAGCAAATAAGGAACTATAAGCATTGCAACAAACGATGTGAGGTAACATTCATCCAAACTTGCAATTTTTGATGATTTTTGGTTCGGTTTTTGTGAAATCCGAATCATAGCATTTTGATGTCAAAAGTTATTGCATGTTGTATATTGTTGTTGCAATGTGTAAATCGAGTATGTATGTAGTAGTATACCAAATTTCAGATTCAAATTCCACTCCTAAGTATGATTTCTGAAATTAGTGTGTGTTTTAGTGTGTGTGTTCATCGAGACTCATAAGAAAAATGGACATAAATGGATTATTTTGGTACAATATGACATGATATAAGTTGAAATAGGGTATTTAAGTTCATATCCGCAATTTTAGATACTCAAACATGCAAAAATGGTCAAAAACGTAAATCTGGAAAATATTGGAAATTTCACCAAGTATGAACTCGGTCCGGATCCATCCGAATTCGGATCCGTACCCAGTTCGGACCAACAGTGACTTCGGACCCTCCCCATTTCGGGTACATACCAATTCGGATCATCACCCTAGTTTCGGACATGTCCCAATCCGGACCAAGGACCAACTTCGGACCTCACCCAATTCGGACCATCCGGATTTCGGACCATCCGAATTCGGATGTGGTCCGAATTCAGTTAGAATTTCATTTAAATTTCAAGAATACAATTTTTAAGCAATTACTGACATTAATTCACTATTACACCTACTTTACAGATCATTGTGGTGTTATCAAAACACACATTGATTCAGGATCAAGTCACAAAACCAATCACGGTGAGTAACAGATTGTCATTCGAACATTTATTGTTTTTGCATTCATGTTTATACATTCAATGGCATGTTCACGTTGTTCATATACTTCATTTGGCACTCATGAAATGATTTGTTGTTATGATGCACACTCGTACTTGACATGTAACACACATGTAGCCAGCGTTCATTTGAAAGTGCATCTATTTACATCATGCTTGCACTGCATGATCATTACTTCATAATCTGATGCGACCTGGACTGGGGCTGACAGCAGGCCACTGTCGGGGACTGATCATCCCACTCGTATCCCATCAGGTTCGGCACATCCCCGATCAGCATATTGAACTGCCAACCCATGCTTGCACTGCATGGTTTTTCACATACACTGAGGCTTACACTGCCGATATTCACATACATGGGGCTTACACTGCCCATGGTTAAGCATTGTTTGTAAAGAAATATTTGTTGTATGCATAATCTGTTATCTCACTAAGCATTTAGCTTACTGTTGACTCACATTGTTTACAGGCAAAGGCAAGAGTGTAGCTGGACCTTCATCTTAAGCATATCAAATCAATATCCCGGAGACTATAGAAGCTATTGGTACTTGAATGTAATAGCTTTGGGCTGGGATTCATTACTTCTAAAACAATTATGTTGATGTAATAGTTAGACTTTTATCACTGTAGACATGTATTCTATTGCTTTAATGTGGATGTGCTTAATTCTAATTTAAGTATTCAATTTCAATTATTATGATACTCATTGGGTTGTTAGTCGATCCTGGTGATTGCTACAATTATATCATTAATTAACAAGGACGTCACAGTTTGGTATCAGAGAATTAGTTTGAGGTTTCAAGTGTCCGCGAGGACTTGGACTCAAACTTAGGTTATGATATTAGAATGAACTTCTAAGTAATGATCTGAACTAAGATAGGATTGACATGCACACGGGGAAACACAAAGGGTAACTGTACACTTAGGACTTACAAATAAATGTTCTAAATATAAGTTGTTATATTTCAGAACATGTCAGGAGACGATATGACTCCTCAGCAAATGTTCCAGATGATGCAAGCTCTCATGGAACAAAACAATGAGCTACAATCCAAACGAATGGCTGAGCAAGCTCAGTCATTTGCTGATCAGTTAAGGGCCAGAGATGAGGCCGAGGCAAAACGAAAGGCCGATAAGCGAAAGCACAAGGGGCAACAACAGGACGACCAGGGAGAAAGGCAAGATGATACTGGGTCTTCCAACAGATCAAGGGGCTGTAGGTTTAAGGATTTCAAAAGTAACGGGGCTGTTACTTTTGATGGAGCCGGTGATGCTGTTACAGCATTGGAATGGATCACCACCACGGAACGAACTTTCAGGATCAGCGACTGCGCTGATAAAGACATGGTCCGCTTTGCAACCGCTATGTTTGCAAGGGACGCTGTTATGTGGGGGGATGCAATGACACATGTGCTGACGATGGAGGTAGTGTCACACATGTCTTGGAACGAGTTCAAGGAAGTATTCTCCCAGCAATACTGTCCTACTGATGAGAAGCGCCGTCTAGAGGCGAAGTTCCTGAATCTGACTCAAGGAACGAAAACGGTTACACAATATGCCGTTGAGTTCACCCGCTTAAGTTTGTTTGCACCACATCAAGTTGACACGGAAGAGAGAAAAATAGCCCGGTTTGAGGCCGGACTAGATTATGAGATTCGCCGAACCATGAGTGGGGTTCAGTATACAACGTTTGCTGGATTACTCGAGGCTGCTCGGAATGTGGAGCAGATTGTCCTGTTATCCGGATATGTCATAGGTTCAGCCGCCGCACCACCGACTCAACCGTCTCCGCCAAAAAGGCAGCGGGAGTCTGGATCCTCCCGATTCTCTCCTCAGTCCCATCAACAGTCTTCATCACCAAAGAAAGGAAGGGCCTTTTCGGCCAGTTCTGAAATGAGAGACTGCAGGAGGTGCAGGAAATCGCACTCTGGGGAGTGCAAAGCTCAAGAAATGTATTGCTTCTGCTGTGGGCAGAAGGGCCATCATTGGGAGCATTGTCCTCGAAAAGACGATGCATGTTACAACTGCCACAGACTTGGCCATTTTTCAAGGGATTGCCCGAAACCCTCACGAGATCAAAGCATTCAGCAATCAACGGCAAGATCTTCTGCAGCATCCACTGCTCGCAGGGATCAATCTCATAGGGCTCCAACAAGGGCATTCCAAATCACAGCTGAAGAAGCAAAGGATGACCCGGAGGTGGTCACTGGTACGTTCTATGTTAATTCCATTCCTGCACGTGTATTGTTTGACTCTGGAGCAAATCGTTCATTTGTCTCCACTGCATTTACTCGTCAATTCAATATGCCCACTTCGAAACTACAATTTGTACTTGATATAGAGACTGCTAGCAACATGTTAGTTAAAGCAGACAAAGTATATAGGAATTGCACATTACTTGTAGAGGATGTAGTGTTCAACATAGATTTAATCCCTATGGAGTTCGGGGAGTTTGATGTAATAGTAGGTATGGATTGGTTGGTTCACAATGAGGCCCAAATCGTTTGCAAGAAAAGAATGATCAAGATTACCACTCCCGAGGGCCGAGACATATGCATTTATGGTGATAGACACAAAGGCGACTTATGCCTTATTTCAATTGCAAAAGCCCGAAAGCACGTGGCTAAGGGTTGTTCAGCTTATTTAGCCTACGCTGTCGATGCAAAGGCTGAAGTTCAATCTCCTTCCACCGTTCCCGTTGTTTCCGAATTTCCTAATGTCTTTCCAGAAGATATCTCGGGATTGCCACCTGATCGCCAAGTGGAATTCCGCATTGACCTCATTCCCGGAGCTGCTCCAATAGCAAAGGCTCCGTACCGTCTAGCTCCTACAGAAATGCAGGAAATGATGAAGCAGTTACAGGAGTTGCTCGACAAGGGTTTCATACGCCCAAGTTCATCTCCTTGGGGCGCTTCTGTTCTGTTCGTCAAGAAGAAAGATGGCACATTACGTATGTGCATCGATTACCGAGAACTCAATAAAGTCACAATCAAGAACAAATACCCGTTGCCCCGGATTGATGATCTCTTCGACCAGTTACAAGGCGCAAGTTACTTCTCGAAGATTGATCTTCGTTCGGGTTATCATCAACTCAAAGTACACCCTGATGACATTCCAAAGACGGCTTTCAGAACTCGTTACGGACACTACGAGTTTCTGGTAATGCCGTTCGGTCTTACTAATGCGCCGGCCGCTTTCATGGATCTCATGAATCGAGTCTGCCGGCCAATGCTCGACAAATCGGTCATCGTGTTCATCGATGACATTCTCATATATTCAAAGACCGAAGAGGATCATGCAGCACATCTGAGAGAATTACTAGAGTTGCTGCGCAAAGAGCGACTTTACGCCAAATTCTCTAAATGTGAATTCTGGTTGAGGCAGGTACGTCTCAACATTCGAAACAATTTCATGATCCTTATACTCAATCATAAACCCTTTGTTAACTTGTACTTACTCAATATTCAATTCAGATCCAATTCTTGGGGCACGTGATATCTGGTGCTGGGATTGCTGTTGATCCTGCAAAGATCGAAGCTATCCAGAACTGGGAATCACCCCGCAACGCCTCAGAGATTAGGAGTTTTCTGGGATTGGCTGGTTACTACCGCCGATTCATCAAAGACTTCTCCAAAATCGCCGTTCCTCTCACTAAGCTTACTCGCAAGAACGCGACCTTCTTTTGGAAAGAAGAACAACAAACGGCCTTTGACAACTTGAAGAAGCTCACCAATCCAAATTCTCAATTCATCCTGGCAGCACAAAAATGTACAACGACCTGAAGGCCGATTTCTGGTGGCCAGGGTTGAAAAGGGACGTTGGTCAATATGTAGAGAAGTGCAGAACTTGTCGTTTAGTCAAAGCAGAGCACCAACAACCCTATGGTAGTATGCAACCTCTTTCTATCCCAGAATGGAAGTGGGACCATATTACTATGGATTTCGTAACCAAGCTACCTAAGACTCGTCGTCAACATGACGCCATTTGGGTCATTGTTGACCGATTGACAAAATCTGCTCACTTCATTCCAATCCGAGAAACTTATTCACTCGACCGTCTTGCCCAGATCTACGTAAACGAAATCGTTATTAGGCATGGTGTGCCTAAGTCTATTGTCTCCGACCGAGATAGTAGATTCACTTCCAACTTCTGGGCTGCTCTACAACAGGGTCTTGGTACTCGTATCGCAATGAGTACTGCATATAGACCTCAATCTGATGGTCAAAGTGAAAGAACAATTTTAACCCTCGAAGACATGCTCAGAGCCTGTGTCATGGATTTGGGTGGTAACTGGGACGATCACCTCCCATTGGTTGAATTCTCCTACAACAACAGTTACCATTCCACTATCAAGATGGCACCGTTCGAGTCTCTATATGGCAGAAAATGTAGGACTCCAACCTGTTGGAGGGAAACAGGAGAAACTCCAATAGCCGGTCCTGCTTTGCTGCAAGAAACCAATGAAAAGATACAACTCATTCGGTAGTACATGAAAACGGCACAAGATCGGCAAAAGAATTATCATGATCGCCGACACAAAGCGATAGAATTTCAAATAGATGATTGGGTCTACTTGAAGGTTTCCCCGATGAAGGGAGTTACAAGATTCGTAAAGCAAGGAAAGCTATCGCCTCGATTCATAGGACCCTTCAAAATACTAGAAAGAGTTGGGAATCAGTCCTATCACTTGGACTTGCCGGAAGAGTTATCAGGAGTTCACCCGGTCTTCCACGTAGGATACTTAAGAAAGAGTCTGGTGCCCGACAGGGAACCATGGACTGATCACTCGGATATTAAGGTTGATGAACGGCTAAGGTTCGTTGATGAACCGGAGTGCATTTTGGAGACAAAAGTCAAGAAACTACGTAACAAGGAAATCAGGATGGTGCTGGTCAAGTGGAAGCATCATCGGGGAGCTAATCATACTTGGGAATCGGAAGAAGACATGAAGACTAAGTACCCAAGTTTGTTTAGCGCAGCATGACTTCGCGGACGAAGTATAGGCGTGGTGGAGCCCATGCTGTAACATCCCAATTTTCAATTATGTGTAATTTACAATTATTGAGACTCAATTAATTGTATTAATGAAATGTTATGTCAATTTAAGCAAATTTTGATCATATTATCAGTTAAGTAAGAAAATTCGAAGTTGAGGGGTATGATGTGCATATGGGGCAAAATAGAAATAAAAAGGGAAAACCCTTTCATTTCCACCCACTCACTCTCTCACTACTCTCTCTCTCTACCGATTTCTCTCTCTCTCACTCTTTCTCTCGGCTTCATCTAAGGAACACACAAGAATCAGTAATTTCAAGTGCAAAAAGTTGGATTCAGATAGCAAATAAGGAACTATAAGCATTGCAACAAACGATTTGAGGTAACATTCATCCAAACTTGCAATTTTTGATGATTTTTGGTTCGGTTTTTGTGAAATCCGAATCATAGGATTTTGATGTCAAAAGTTATTGCATGTTGTATATTGTTGTTGCAATGTGTAAATCGAGTATGTATGTAGTAGTATACCAAATTTCAGATTCAAATTCCACTCCTAAGTATGATTTCTGAAATTAGTGTGTGTTTTAGTGTGTGTGTTCATCGAGACTCATAAGAAAAATGGACATAAATGGATTATTTTGGTACAATATGACATGATATAAGTTGAAATAGGGTATTTAAGTTCATATCCGCAATTTTAGATACTCAAACATGCAAAAATGGTCAAAAACGTAAATCTGGAAAATATTGGAAATTTCACCAAGTATGAACTCGGTCCGGATCCATCCGAATTCGGATCCGTACCCAGTTCGGACCAACAGTGACTTCGGACCCTCCCCATTTCGGGTACATACCAATTCGGATCATCACCCTAGTTTCGGACATGTCCCAATCCGGACCAAGGACCAACTTCGGACCTCACCCAATTCGGACCATCCGGATTTCGGACCATCCGAATTCGGATGTGGTCCGAATTCAGTTAGAATTTCATTTAAATTTCAAGAATACAATTTTTAAGCAATTACTGACATTACATCACTATTACACCTACTTTACAGATCATTGTGGTGTTATCAAAACACACATTGATTCAGGATCAAGTCACAAAACCAATCACGGTGAGTAACAGATTGTCATTCGAACATTTATTGTTTTTGCATTCATGTTTATACATTCAATGGCATGTTCACGTTGTTCATATACTTCATTTGGCACTCATGAAATGATTTGTTGTTATGATGCACACTCGTACTTGACATGTAACACACATGTAGCCAGCGTTCATTTGAAAGTGCATCTATATACATCATGCTTGCACTGCATGATCATTACTTCATAATCTGATGCGACCTGGACTGGGGCTGACAGCAGGCCACTGTCGGGGACTGATCATCCCACTCGTATCCCATCAGGTTCGGCACATCCCCGATCAGCATATTGAACTGCCAACCCATGCTTGCACTGCATGGTTTTTCACATACACTGAGGCTTACACTGCCGATATTCACATACATGGGGCTTACACTGCCCATGGTTAAGCATTGTTTGTAAAGAAATATTTGTTGTATGCATAATCTGTTATCTCACTAAGCATTTAGCTTACTGTTGACTCACATTGTTTACAGGCAAAGGCAAGAGTGTAGTTGGACCTTCATCTTAAGCATATCAAATCAATATCCCGGAGACTATAGAAGCTATTGGTACTTGAATGTAATAGCTTTGGGCTGGGATTCATTACTTCTAAAACAATTATGTTGATGTAATAGTTAGACTTTTATCACTGTGGACATGTATTCTATTGCTTTAGTGTGGATGTGCTTAATTCTAATTTAAGTATTCAATTTCAATTATTATGATACTCATTGGGTTGTTAGTCGATCCTGGTGATTGCTACAATTATATCATTAATTAACAAGGACGTCACAGCAGCTTCCATTGTTGAGATTAATAATCTGAAAGAAGATTTATCCACTCTTGGTGAGCTTCCAAACACTTTTATTCAAAAAGGGAATGGTAAACTAATCTCAACAAACAGGTTTGTCAGGCCTCATAATACTGACAGCTCGTGTGAACCTAGCTCAAAAGCTGGTGTTGGAGTATGTTCTCCATCAAACCAGGTTGCTAAGTGCTCTGCTGATTCACACAAGCAAAAGAAAGGAAAACATGTCCAAACTACAGATGTGGATACTAAACCTGTTGACAAAACAGGTTCTGGGTCCAAAGCTGATGGTAAAAGGCATGATAATCCTTTTGATGCTAAACATTTTGAAAATAATTTTTCAAAAGTTAAGCAACCTGTTTTCAACAAGGGCAAGTCTCATGTTGAAAGCAAACCTGCTGTGATTTCTAATAATTTTGCTAATCATAGGGGTAAACTGGTTTTAAATGAGAATAAGTTTTTCAAAACCAGAAATAATGATTATGCTGATAGGCAGCAGAAATCACATCTTAGTAGGGGCAAAGGCAAAGCCATTGCTCAGCCTTAGAAACTTGGGAATAAGTTTCCCAAACCTGTGGAAGTTCAAAAGCCAATTAAGCTTCCTGTTTTTGACATCTGTCTTCCTAAAAAGAGGAAAGAAGAGACAGACAAAGCTGTGGCTATTGAACCCTCCACTCAAGCTGTTGATTCATCAAATAGCAATAAGTTTGCTAAACCTGCTAACAGAATCAACAAAAATAACTCAGAACGTGTTTCTGAAAGTTCATCTTCCAAAAATCCTAAAAAGAGAAAATGTTATAAATGTGGGAAGAAGACACATCTGGCCAAGGACTGTCCTGAATCTGAGGACATGAGGCCTGTTGACTCTGATAGTTCTCTCATAGCTGTTACAAGCAGTGTGGGAAACATCTCAGTCAATGAAAGTGGTATCCAAGCTGATACCATTCAAATAGGGAATATTAATGTGGATATTATAAGTCCATCAACAAATGTTGATGAAGTAGGAGAACTCATCTCTGTGATGAGTTCCCCTAAAAATGACTAATATCTCTCTTATCACTCTGCAGGAAAAACAACCTTCCCAGGTTTGGTACTTGGACAGTGGCTGCTCAGGGCACATGACAGGTTGTAAAGAATTGCTGAGTGATCTCAGGCCTGAAAAAGGGCCAAAAGTCACATTTGGTGACAATGTACAGGGATCTACTAAAGGATATGGACCCTTAAAGCTGGTGCTGCAGTGTTCAAAAGAGTAGCCTATATGGTTGGGCTAAAACATAACCTGGTTAGCATAAGCCAACTGTGTGATGCTGGCTACAAGGTTAATTTTGATGAGCACCTGGGTTACATATTGGATCCCCAAGGCAAAGTTGTGCTATGTGCTCAACGAAAGAAAGGTGTATATGTTGTGGACATGCAATCTGCTAATCCCACAACTGAAACCTGTTTTCTCATAAGAACAAACGCTGATCTAAACTGGCTATGGCACAGAAGGCTGTCACATCTGAACTTCAAGAACGTCAACAAACTCTGTAAGAAAGAGTTAGTGACAGGTTTGCCTTCTATGACCTTTGCTAAGGATAGATTATGCACAGCTTGTGAAAAAGGCAAGCAGAGAAAAACATCTTTTAAATCCAAACATAATTTCTCTATTGATACTCCACTCTTCTTAATCCACATGGACTTGTTTGGACCTGTAAATGTCCCAAGTCTAGGAGGAAGAAGATACACTCTAGTAATGGTTGATGAGTTCTCCAGGTACACATGGGTGATCTTCATGAAGAGCAAAGGAGAGGCTGCTAGAGAAATTATTGGATTTGTGAAAAAGATGGAAATGCTGAACTCTGCCCAAGTGAAGCAGCTTAGAAGTGATCATGGTACTGAATTCAGAAACAGTATTCTTGAAGACTTCTGTGAAGAGAAAGGAATCACTCAAAACTTTTCAGCTGTAAGAACTCCACAACAAAATGGAGTTGCTGAAAGGAGAAACCGAACTCTCATTGAAGCTGCTAGAACCATGCTGTGTGCATCAGGTTTACCTTCATCATTCTGGGCTGAAGCTGTCAACACTACCTGCTTCACCCAAAACAGATCCTTAGTGGTGAAAAGGTTCAACAAGACTCCCTATGAGCTGCTCAAAGGGAGAAAGCCAAATGTTAGTTACTTCCATGTGTTTGGTTGTCCCTGTTTTATTCTGAATCAAAGGGACCAACTGGCAAAGTTTGAACCAAAAGCTGATGAAGGTATGTTTGTTGGTTACTCTGCTATCTCCAAAGCCTACAGAGTATACAACAACAAAAGAAAGTTGATAGATGAATCTATCAATGTCACCTTTGAAGAGTCCAAGAATGCTTCCACCAAAGCTGTTTCTGAATCAGTTTCAGGAGAATTAAACTTTGATGATCTGATGCATTCAAACAGTGAAGAGGACTCAAAAGCTTCCACTACACCCAGTGTGAAACCTGTTAATCATGATGGGCATGATGATGATTATGTCAATACACCCTGTGTGAATAAGTGTACTGACATAATTACAACTGCATGTCCTGAACCTATCAATGCTGATTTTCCTAGTTCTACTGCTGATATGTTCAATAGTGGTCAGACATGTTCAACAAGTGAACAGGCTCAAGACAACAGTGTGTCTGAAAATCTTGAGAGCTGTTCAACAGGACCTGCTGAAGCTGCTGATAACTCAGGAGAATCATCATTGAAGAATGATCCTAAGTGTATCAGATGTCACCCTAATGATCAAATAATTGGTGACATCAACAAAGGGGTACAAACACGGTGGGACAGCTTAGGGAACTTTTGTATCTTCTCTAGTTTTGTTTCATTAATGGAGCCAAAGAAGGTGGATGAAGCACTAAAAGATGCCAATTCGATCACTGCCATGCAAGAAGAGCTCAATCAGTTTGAGAGAAACAAGGTATGGAAGCTGGTCCCTGCTCCTAAAGGTAAAACCATAATTGGCACAAAATAGGTTTTCAGGAATAAGATGGATGAGCAAGGTCATGTCATTAAAAATAAGGCTAGACTGGTTGCTTAGTGCTACAGACAGGAGGAAGGAATTGATTATGATGAAACATTTGCTCCTGTGGCCAGGCTAGAAGTAATTCGTTTGTATCTAGCCTACGCTGCTCATAAGAGCATTAAGGTATTTCAAATGGATGTGAAGAGTGCATTTTTGAATGGGAAGCTGTAAGAAGAAGTTTATGTCAAGCAGCCTCCAGGTTTTGAAAATGAACAACATCCAGGTTTTGTCTATAAGTTGGACAAAGCTCTCTATGGTCTCAAACAAGCCCCTAGAGCCTGGTATGACACTCTTACTGATTTCCTTATGAGCAATGGGTATTCCAGAGGTAAAGTGGATACCACACTGTTCATAAAGAAGGTGAAGTCTGATATTATGCTTGTTCAAATTTTTGTGGATGACATAATATTTGGTATCACTAATGAGCAGTTGTGCAAGAATTTTTCATTACTCATGAAGTCCAAGTATGAAATGAGTATGATGGGAGAACTAACTTTCTTTTTAGGATTACAGGTTAAACAAACCTCAACTGGAATTTTTATAAATCAAAGAAAGTACACTTTAGATCTTTTGAAAAAGTTCAAATTTGATCAAAGTTCTCCTATTAAAACCCCAATGGCAACCAATGTAAAATTGGATGCTGATTCCAGTGGCAAAGTTGTTTCAGTAACAGCTTACAGAGGCATGACTGGGAGCTTGCTATACTTAACTGCTAGTAGACCTGATATTATGTTTGCTACCTGTCTGTGTGCTAGGTTCCAAGCTGATCCAAAAGAATTTCATCTAGCTGCTGTTAAAAGAATCTTCAGATACCTGAAGGGTACACCAGGTTTGGGTCTTTGGTATCCCAAAGATTCAAGCCTTGAACTAATAGGTTATTCAGATTCTGATTTTGCAGGCTACAAGCTAGACAGGAAAAGCACAACAGGTGGATGTCAACTCCTTGGTGGTAAGTTGATAAGTTGGTGCAGCAAGAAGCAGAACTCTGTGTCCACTTCTACTGCTGAAGCTGAGTACATTGCTGCTGGAAGCTGCTGTGGGCAGATTCTGTGGATGCAGCATCAGCTTGAAGATTATGGGCTTGTGTATAGGAAAATTCCTATTCTGTGTGATAACACAAGTGCCATAGCCATTTCCAACAATCCAGTATTTCATTCAAGAACAAAGCATATTGAAGTCAGACATCATTTCATCAGGGATCACATTCAGAAAGGTAATGTGGAGGTAAGTTTTATTTCCACCAATGAACAGCTTGCAGACATTTTCACCAAACCTCTTGATGAAAACAGGTTTAATTATCTTGTCAGCAAGCTGGGCATGTTAAACAAGAGTGACTAAGTGTTTCTCAAAGGTCTAAGACTTTGTGTGTTTCACACTGCTCAAGTCTCTCTGAACAGCTTAGACAGAACAGGTTATACATGTTCTGTACTTAGCCATTTGTCTGAAAAACTTGAACAGCTTGAGCACACATCAGGCTGAACAACAGCAGTTTACTAGTCCAGCCTGCTCTGATGGTCCAATCTTCACCCTGTTCACTCCTTCACACTGTCTTACAAGCCATTGTCTTGTAACCCGTTCAACTATTGAACACAACCTGTTCTTACAAAAAAAGAGCAGGCTGAAGGCACAATTTGAAGAATGAACAGTTTGAAGATTGAACAGCTTGTGATGACCCTGCTCATCACAGGTTTGACCAACAACTTAGACCAACAGTTTTTTTAATTACCTTTCTTCACAATTAAGTTACTTAATTTATGTTTTTATTTAACTTAATTACTGCGGATAATGTGGGTTACGTGTGTTAGTGATTAAAAGGTCAAGTGGTCTGACAAATGTTTCTGACATGGACAACCGTTCCGTTTTTCGTTAACTAACATTTCAAATCAAACCGCCCAAACCTTCTGTCTCATACACACTCACATTCAAATCCTATAAATACCCAACTACTGTTTCATCTTCGTCTTCCTCATCATTTCCAGAAATCCTCAAGAACCCTAAAAATCGACTAAGTGTCTTTCGCTTCTCCAAACCTCAAAACTTCCCAAATGGCTCACAGACCTAATCCCCTTCTTCCAGTGTTCGTTGGTGATGATGTTGTCAAACACTCATCAGTCACCACAATGCTGACCATCAAACCCACCAACTACATTGCAAATCTGACCATACCCAAGAACTATGTGGGAAAAGGGTATGAAGAAATGGTGGAGTTCTTAAGAGTTCATCCGTTGAACTATGCAATGACTGCAACTCCTGGTGTCCTGTACCAGGAGATGGTGTACGAGTTCTGGTACACCTGTGCCTACAACCCCAACACCAAAGTCATCAAGGGTACTATTCTCAATGGGACTCAGACCATTGAGATTAGTACTGATCTTCTCAGGGAGGTGCTTCATCTACCAACTGCTGAAACTTATGACATGCCTCAAGCTGAGGATGAACAAATGGGCAATCTGCTACGCTTCTGTGGTGTAGCAGAACCCAAAATTGGAGCTACTTTATTCAGGAAGGAGTTGTCCCCCACTTACAGCTTCTTATTTGCTTCAGTAATGATGAGCTTCAGCAGCAAAGTTGGTTCATTTGACCAACTGAGCCGTGATGAAATCCCAATAGTCCTACAGCTGGTGGATGGAACTACCATTGATATGGCTAAGTGGATATTTCTGAACATGAGGAACTTGGTGCAACAAGAGCCAAGACCAGCTGCTGTCCGATATCCCAGGTTTCTGAGCCTCATATTCAGACACATTTGTGGTGAGTATCTGTACAACTCTCAGCCATTACTTCATACTGCTGCATTCCCTGTAATAGGGAATAGAGTTTTCTACACTCCTGTACTCCCAAATGAGCCTCCTCTATCCACACCAATGAGGAGGTTGTTAGGATTGGTGGAAGGACCCTCTGCTGTGAGGGTGGATCCAGAAGCTGTTGCTCCCATGAGAAAATCCAAAGCCAGGTCCAAACTTGTTAAGAGGACCCTGGCAACCGCTGAAGCTGGGCCTGTGCAAAAGAAGGCCAAAACAGCTCAGTCTGAGTCTGCACCTTTAGCCTCTGTGGCTGAGGGGGAGCAGACTCCTCACCCTGGTTCATTCGTTGAACCTCAAGCCTCTGTGGCTGGTGCCTCTGTGGCACCTGAGACTATGGAACAGGCCAACCCACCTGTTTCTGACCCAGTCTCAAGACCTGTCCAGTCTGAACCCATCATCACCTCTCCACAATCACCTACTTCATCCCTTCACTACCAACGAAAATCCATCTCCAAAAAGAAACCAGCCAAAACAACCACCTCCTCTGTTCCCTCCCAACAGGGTTCAGTTGTAAGAGAAGCAACCCCTGCTGCCTCTCCTATATTTGGAGAAGGTTCAGCCCAATTGGAGCCTGCTTCACTCCAATCTGAGTCTACCTAGAGTCAGCCTAGACCCTCTGGTTCCTCCCAACAGGAACCAGTTGTACAAACGGAGATATCCACATCAACTATCCCAGCCTCCAAACAGGCTGAGGATATTGAAAGACAGGAGTCCTCTCCACTCCACACTGCATCCACACTGTCCCCCACTCAAACTTCTTTACACCCTGAGTCTGCACAAGGTGTCAAACCTGCTGGTCTAGACCAACCAGCAGATCAGCCTTCCACTTCTGCTCCCCATGATACAGCTGTTCTACACCAAACAGCTGCTGAGGGACCAACAACCCAAGATGATGAACCTCAGGGATCATACCATCCCTCTGGTGAGGCTGCTCCATCTATGCAAACTCCATCAGCAGGTTTCACCACTGCTGATGTTGAAATGCATATTCTCCCAATGATGAGGTGCTTTTACACCAAGGCACTGCATAGGGAACCACCACTGGTCTTAATGAAGATGTTGCAACACAAGCAACATCTGAAAGTCCCCAAACATCAACCCCTCTTCCTGGTGATGCAGCTACAGTCGCTGCTGAAGGACCCTTTGACCCCTCCAAGCTGGGCCACATTACTTTTGCCCAGGCTATGGAGCTTCTTTCAAATGTTCCTCTTCCCTCTCCATCACATCCTCATACACCAGCCTCCTCATCATCTTCTCCATCTACTCAATCTAAACAGTCAACCCATACACCTCCATCTCCTAAAGACCTGCCTTTGAAGGATCAGCTTTCTCTGCTGACCAACAAAGTTGGTTCTTTAGAAACTGCCATGACCTCTCTACCCTCTACTATTTCAGACTCTGTGTCTGAACAGCTTAAGGGGTTCTTTGATTTGTTCAAAGACTCCTTCCCTGCTACTCCACAAACAGATAATTCTCCACAGCTGTTAGCACTCACTGCACAGCTGCAAAATGTGTCCAACTCCCTCTCCTCTATTCTTTCATTGCAACAGGACTCTGTGTCCTCAATGACAGCCATTTCTCAACAGCTGTCATCTCTCCTAACTTCTTGCAACACTACTCTTCCTACTACTTTGGCCAGCTTGAACAACCTCATTAGCTCTCTTTCCAATTCTGTGTCATCAAACCTTGCTGATGTGCAAGATTCTCTCGAATTACATCTTGCACAGCTTCAAAGTTTGCTGTTCACTAAGTCTGATAGGGAAAATATTGTTAAGCTGACCTCCCTTGCTGATACCCAATCCTCTTCTCTTCAGTCCTGTCTTACCCAGCTTGCAGAGGTAAAGGACAACTTGGCATTCTTAGTGAATAGCCTTGTTGGCCCCAGGCCTGCTGCCAAAACTGCTGGCAAGCCTGATGACTTTGTGTCTTCAGGCAGACCAGGTGTTGAAGGTGCTGGTACATCTCCTTCAAAGGGGGAGAAGTCGTCTGCCTCTAAGACTAAGTCTAAGGGGGAGAAAACTTCTTCTCCTAAGGAGAAACCAGTGCCTGCAGCACAAACTGGTCAACAAGTAGGAGCTTCAATAGGTACACAGGAGGGTGCCTCCCATGCTGCTCAGCCTACTCAGGTTGAATCTCCAATCCCTGCTCAATCTAAGGGGGAGGAATCTATTCTTGAGGGCAGGCCAAGCAGCAGAAGGAGGCATCTTATCTTAGAAGAAGAAGAGGAGGAGGAGGAAAGTCCTGAAGCTGCTGTCACTACAGCAGCTAAGGGTATAGAAATAGCAGCAACTGATCCTCAACAGCAGAAAGAAGCAGAAATCAAATTTCACAAAGCCAGGGCCAAAGAAATGGGTCTTCCTATGCACAAATATTTTGAGTTTAGAGAAGAACAGCTTCAAGCCCTGGAAGTTCTTAGAAAAGAAGAAGAATCTGCCAAAGCTGCCAAATCACTTGCACTTCAAGAAGCAAAGAAAGTTAAAATGTCTACTCTTGAAGTGCAAAAGAAAATATTGGAAGCTGCTAAGGGATCAGCAGGGGAGAAGGAAGCAGAAAAAGAAAAAGGTACTATGGTCTCAGTGACCAAGCCTACAGTGCCTCATGCAAGAGCTCAGTTCCATTTTGACAACCTGGCAAAGAAAAATTTTCAAGATGTTGCTGAAAGAAGGCTTGCCAAGGAAGCAATTGTCAAAGCTGTCCCTATATCAAGAAAAGGCAGTCAGTGGAAGCTGAAAATAACAAGGATGGGTGCAGCAGGCCCAGAATTAGAAACATATGACTACACTGACGTAGCACAGATGGGGTACAGAGAATGGATTGAGCTAGCAGTTGCTCTGAGTGAGTCAAAGTCAGAAACGGCTAAGACAATCAGGGCATATGTCAAGAAACTAATGGAGAGAGTAAAGAACCTTGGCCTGATCTCCAAAGAAGTTAGTGAACGTGTCTTTGTGACACATCCAAAAATTAAGGCCAGGAGGACAAGGAAGGACATTGAAATGGAACTACTCCTTGCACTGATTGAACAAGGTGATTATGCCATTGAAATGAAGGGAGTTGATCACAGCCTGCCTAGTGGAATAGAGTTTGAAGATGGCAAGATTATTGAAGAGCCTGAGCTGGGGGCATTCTTTGTGGATCCCTTAACTCAGAAGAAATGCTTTCAAAGAGCTTCAGATCTATACAAAGTGGATCTGAGACAACTTGTGGCCTTCAGACTTGCAGTTTCATTCAGGCAGTCTAGTAAGTGGAGAGCAGCCGTCTGGGATCAGCTCAGAGGCTTCTTTGAAAGAGGTGAACTTGATGATCCCTAGTTCATGATAATAAGAAGTGAAGTTCAAGAACTTGTGGAAACAAGGAAAGAGCTAGAAAAGATGTTTCAGGTTCCCCTCCAGTGTGATGAAGTCCATCTGCCATCTGGGCAGATGAAGAATGGAAGCTGTCCATCAGTTGGACAGGCTTACCATTATCTGTTCCCAACAAAAACAGTCCAATGTACATTAGTTGTACTTTAATTACATAAGTTGTAATTTTTCTTTTACATTAGTTGAAATATACATTAGTACATCAGTTGTACTTTTGTAAGAACATGTGTTGTTCTAATGTAATAAAAAATCAGTGTATATATAAACTGATCTTTTACTTTATGTTGATGTTGTAATTCTATTTCACCAAATGTACTGTAAAAATATGTTGATCTTTTACTTTATGTTGATCTTTTACTTTATGTTGATGTTGTAAAAATATATAGTGACTTTTGATAAGGCCAGCTTAGACTGGTTATTGCAAATAGGGGGAGATTGTTAGGCACAAAAAGGCCTCAGTCAAACCTGCTCTGCATCTGAGGGGGAGATTATTAATCAAACCTGTTGATGCCTTTGAAGGTTGAATTTAAGGCCTGTTATATGCCTTATTGAAACCTGAAAAAGATTTGCAATATCAGCCTAAAGTTGTTCTATGTGTTGCATGTGTTGCAACAAAGGCAGTTTGCCCAAGCTGTTCTGTCTGCTGAACAGGCTGGACATAAACTGTCTACGCTGCTCTACACTGATGAGCAGCTTGGGCTGTTTACAAGTGTTCTGTTCTTTGTGAACAGATGCCGTTCTTTGTGAACAGGCTAAACACTTTATGGAATGTGTTTCCAAGTCCTCATGTATTGTATTTGACTACAAGATCAGTTTACAAAGTCGAAGACAAAGTGGAAATCAGAACTGCTCAGCCTGCCCAAGCTGTTCTGTTACATGAAGACAAAAGGTTATTTGAAAAAGGGTGACAGACCTTTTTCTTATATCAAAATAGGCCTTTACAAGGAAGAAAAACACAAAGTTGACGGTCCTTATTTGGTTAAAGGCAATGCAACAGTAGACAAAGTGAAAAGACAAAAGTTCTGCACATGTGAAGACAAGTCTGCTTTTCATAAAGTACAGAAAAGGTTATGTTGTCTTTTCAACAAGACTTCTCCTTTTTCATTCCGTCCAATGAAGAAGCTTCTCTTAGATCCTCTGAGTGAGTATAAAAGGAAGCTTCTAAGGTCAGAAAGATTAAGCCAAAAAGCTAAGTGCTGAAGCCAAGAGTGAACGTGCAAGTGTGTTTTTCATGCATACAAGCCTGCTTGTGTAATACAGTTTCTTTGTGTCTAAGCTGTTCTACAAAAGCTGTCCCTCAGAGTCTTGTAAACACGGTGAGTGCTTCTTAGTGAGTGTATTCATTGTAAACTAGTTTGAGTCTGTCTTAGACTAGTGAACATACTGTTGTATCTGTCATCTCAGCTTGAACCTTTCCGCATTCAAGCTTGTTTGTAATTAACAACTTGTTGATAATACATACAAACATTGAGAAAATAGTGTGTAGTTTTAAAATAGCTGTATTCACCCCTCCTCTACAGCTTAAAGCTATATACTTTGGGAACCTCTCGGGACCTACATATACATATAATCAATTCAATTCAATTGCATTCCATTCCATGAATAATAAAAATTAGGTTAAAATTAATTAAGTAATTTCATAAACCTAGGTTTATAAAACACTTAACAGCTTGACAAAATGCACTAACAACTTGACAAATTGAACTAACAGCTCGAAACTTGCAAAAACATAATTTTTCAATTTAACTCAAATAAATAATAAAACTTAGGTTAAAATTAATTAGGTAATTTTATAAACCTAGGTTATATACAGATAATCAATTCAATTCAATTGCATTCCATTCCATGAATAATAAAACATATGTTAAAATTAATCAAGTAATTTCATTAACGTAGGGTATAAACAGATAATCAATTCAATTCAATTGCATTCCATTCCATGAATAATAAAACTTAGGTTAAAATTAATCAAGTAATTTCATAAACCTATGTTATATACGGATAATCAATTCAATTCAATTGCATTCCATTCCATGAATAATAAAAATTCGGTTAGAATTAAGCAACTTGCAAAAACAGAATTTTTCAATTTAACTCAGTTGAATAATAAAACATAGGTTAAAATTAATCAAATAGTTTTATAAACCTACGTTATATACAGATAATCAATTCATTTCCATTAATCTATGAAATTACATGAATAATAAAATAAAACTTTGGTTGAAATTAATCAAGTAATTTCATAAACCTAGGTTATATACAGATAATCAGTTCATTTCCATTAATCCATGAAATTACATGAATAATAAAATAAAACTTAGGTTGAAATTAATCAAGTAATTTCATAACCTAGGTTATATACAGATAATCAATTCATTTCCATTTCATGAAATTACATGAATAATAAAATAAAACTTAGGTTGAAATTAATCAAGTAATTTTATAAATTTAACAACTTGAGAAAATGCACTAACAGCTTGCGAAATTGACAAAAATACCCTTACTAATACAATAGCATGTATTTTATTTTTGGGGGCATTTACGTCATTTCAGTAGAATAATATGAAATTATGGCATGTAATGACTACACGCATACAACCATCACCCTTTTCCTATTCCTGCCATTCATCTTCCCCAACTTTAGAACTAAGCATAACCTATACCTGCAAATCATCATTTCAAACTCTCGCCAAGCAACTACGCAAATCTGATTAACGACTATGGAGCTTCCAGACGAAGTAATAGCTAGAATAATGGAGTTTTTGGGGGCATCAAGTGCCTTTGAACTTTTTAAAAGCAAGAGAATGAAAGTTTCCTAACCCTATCATATACTATCGATTCAACTAAGATTAAGATGTATTTGCCTATTTTAGAGATACATTAAGGTTAATGAACCGTAGCCCATTAATTTGGGCTTAGATTTTAGATTTTCTGAATGAACATGACGTATTTGCCTATTTAAGAGTACGTGTTATTAAGAAATTAAAGTTGATAATAATGTATTTGCCTATTTAAGAGTACGTTTTATTAAGCTTTTATGTCTGCATTCATTACGAATGCAAAACCTTCTATCGCGAGGTTGTGTCTGATGTCGTTTACCAGATAATGGAAGTTGATTCCATCCTCAGAATAGGGTTTAGTGGGCCAAAATCTCAACTACTTTACCTCCTGAGGGAGAAGGGAAACATTAACTTGCTCTTTAATGATGGATTGGTACACTTTATTTGCCATGCTTTCTATTGTTTTTTTATTTGCCTAAACATGAAATACATATTTATGTTTCTGTATTGTCTTGATCAACAACTAAATATTTTTTACGCGGGTTTGGAGACTGAAAGAAAGGAGAAGCTGCAACGGGCATCATGTTCCGGATCACTTCATGTGAAGTTTCTCCTCGGAATGTTGTTGATGGTAGAAGGAGGACAAAGCGTACAAGACACTAGGACCCTGTTTAATGATGCCTTCAGAAAATCATCAGCGCGTCGACAGTCGGTGACCGAAACGGCAGCCAAAGTCCGTCGGTTGTTGATACAGGATCGCCAAAGGCTTCTACCGAGGAATTTCAACCGGTTGAGACGTTCTTGCCACCATCACAACTGGTAAGATAATGCATTAATTAGAGGGTTTCTTTTTGTAAATGAATACATTTTTAGTTGTAGTGTTTGTATTTGGGATGCTTGTTACCACAGTTTTATACAAACCTGGGATGCGAATGCATGGTTTTAATACAATTCTGTAATTACTAGAAGCAGGTTTTGATTTATAATACAATATATATTTACGTTTATGTAAACATGTTGGTTTATCATTTTTGTTGGTTTGAATTCCAATTACAGTAAATTGCAAAAAAATGATCCTGAAACAATACCCAAATTGCAGGTATAAGTTATTTAGCTTATATAACTTTGGTTGTTAATGATATTCTAGCCGTTCAAAATATAAGATATAATTTATATCATTATCACTTACAAAATATATATCACTTAACAGCTAGAGAAAATGCACTAACAGCTTGAGAAATTGAACTAATAGTTCGAGATTTGCAAAAACAGAATTTCTCAATTCAACTCTACTAAAATAATAAAATTTAGGTTTAAATTAATCAAGTAATTATTTATTATACTTAAGTTATATATAATCATTTCATTTCCATTCCATTCCATGAATAATAAAAATTAGGTTCAAATTAATCAAGTAATTATTATATAGAATACGTTTTGATTTATAATACAACATATGTTTAGGTTTATGTACAAATGTTGGTTTATCATTTTTGTTGGTTTGAATTCCAATTAGAGTAAATTGGAAAAAATGGTCCTTAAACTATACCCAAATTGCAGGTAAAAGTTATTTAGCTTATATAACTTTGGTTGTTAATGATATTCTAGTTGTTCAAAAATATAATATATAACTTGTATCATTATCACTTACAAAATATCACTTACAAAATAAAAAGGGTTAAAGTCTTACAAATGTATGTTACTTTACTAAAATTATCGATATGACTAATTTACTTTTTCTTTTAACCGGATGGTACTTGTACTTAAAGGTGACCTGTCGATATGGTACGTATGACCGGTAACTATGCTGACATGACGGCTTTTGCTGATTCAAACGATGACATGACATACTTTTTATGACATGACAATTACATTAGTCTTACAAATGTATGTTAATTTATCAAAATTATCGATAATTTCAGTCACCAAATGTACCATATCAACAATAAAATCAAAGTACGAGTATCATTCGGGTAAAAAAAGAACTACATTAGTCATATCAATAATTTCAGGAAAGTAGCATACATTTGTATGACTTTATCCCAAATAAAAAAGCCAAAGAAGATACATATATGTTAGACTCGAACACGTGACCAGCCCAACACACTAACACCATCCACCACCTTTACCACTAAGCTAAGTCATGCATTTTTGTATTTTCTCATAAAAAATTTCTGATATTTTTAATATTAATTTTGCACACAATGGAGCCAAAATTTATGCGAAAATTTTAAATTAGACTTGCCGTTTTCGATTCCTTAAACTTCGATAATTACAGTTAATGCCTACAAACACAATCATTAATCTGCTTATACACTTTTTTGCCGAATCTTTATAATTTTTAATCTTTTCAACTCTCTCCAAAAGAACTTAAAGGATCATGGGTACTGAAACCATGAACAATCAACTTGTTATTCAAAATAATGGCGAGGCAGATGATTGTAAAGATCAAATCACCTAAGATTAACTGGTTTGAATAAATCAGAGTTAAACCAATAATCTTGTTTTGAATCAAAGTCCAATTAAGAAGTTTGCAGAATAACACTTAATTGTTTTAAGAAAAACTTTCAGAACAATAAAATAACAGACAATCAACAATCACAATCAATATCAAAAACCTTTGTATAACCAATCTCTGATTACAATCACCTCTAATCTGTTTGATTAGACAAAGAACACAAACTGTTCTTAAGGTTTTTCAACCTTTGAGGATTTAGAAACTTAGACAGAATAGAAGTCAAAAAATACGAATTGATTAAGCACTGAATTTTTATGAGAAAGACGTAGTCTATCTCTATTTATAATCTTCTGATTTGTTTCCTTGACGAACTATGATTTCTCTTGAGTGGATATCTTTGGAATATCTTCAAATCTTGAAATCTTTATCACTTCCTGATTTGTAGCACTTTCTGTTATCTGTTTGTTGAACACCTTGAACTTTAACTCTGGCAGCTTGAACTTTTGTACTAGCAGCTCGAGTTTCTTGAACTAGCAGCTCGAACTTTGTAATTACACAGAAATACTACTAGCAGTTTGAGAAATCCTAACTAACAGCATGACATACTCAGATTATTCCCAACAATCTCCCCCTAACTTAAATTCCTAACTAAGACTTTAAGTTTCTTTACACATAAGGAAATATATACAAAGTAAAAATGTTATACACAAACTAAGGCATCCAAAAACTTACATATTAAAATTGTGCAAGCTTCTGCCATAAAGCCTTTACGAAGTCTCTCTTAAGTTCTTCTTTAACACATTCTATCTTAATTCTGCTCATCTGATGCAGCCACTCTGATGGTAAACCGAGAAATTCAAAGCTATAAAATCTGCAGGATCTGTCTGATAGTTTGAGTCCATATGTCATGGATTTTTTTTATATAGATCAATCTGCACAACCTTCATTTCCTTGGAAGCTTCTATACCCATTCTTGTGGATTCTGGATCAATCATGCTTCGAAGCTCTTTTATGTTATTCTGAGCCCATACTATTGGTGATCTAGAGTGGCTAGCCTTCCCAATATTGTGCATCTAGGTCAGCTCTGCTCAAGTCATCTTCTGAACTATTTGGATCAGGTTCTTATACTCCTCTTCTGGACCAACTTCTCTTTTAACTACAAAATGACATACCAGATAAATGTGGTCCATTGATTTGGCTTACCAGTAAGTAATTGGAGGTTTAGAGAAGTCATATTGGTCAAGGGATTTCTTTATCTCTGTTGCATTTTGTAATTGTTGATCAAACATAACTCTTTTCACTTGATCAAACTTTGCGTGAGGAATTACTTCTGGTTGTGGCATAGCAACAGTTTGAGAAGGTTCTGATGATAGAGTTACATCATTGATCTGAGGAGAGTCTTGGATTTGTTTAGGATCTTTTTCCTTTGCAGTGTCCTTATCATACAATGCTTGGAGCTTTTCTGTGGACCATGATTGGGTAATTTTTCTTTGAATACCAGGACTTGCAGAGTTTACTTGCCAGTTTATCAAGAACCTTCTGTGTTCTGCCTTTGAAGGCCCTATTGGTCTTTTCCTTTTCTTTTGGCCTTCTTTGACCACAAAACCACGTAGATAATCTCCAAGGGTTTCATCATCACCCATAGAGACCTGAGCTTGTTGATCAAGGATTCGGTCATGTTCTTCTGCTAATTTTCTTGCCAATTCAGCATCAGCAGCAACTTGAGCTTCTTTTGAAACAAATTTGATCTTTGGTGTTTCAATCAAAATACCTTTTCCTTTGTCTGAAGCTGCTGCTTGGACTGTTGCTGTTGCTTGGACTATTGAGGATGGTCCTTGAATTCCTTCTTTGATTAACACACCTCCTGGCTTTTTTAGGGAAACAACTTGAACTTCTGGACTAACATTTTGAGAAGCTGGTGGGACTGTTAGCCTAGAAGCTGAAGCTGCTAGAAGTGAACTTGAAGCTGCTTGGACTGGATGTGGGTTCTCCTGATTCTCCCCCTTTTTGGATGCATTGGTTTGATCAGAGGGACCAAAGACCGTTGCTAACAGGGTTTGAATCTGCTTTTCAAGTTGGACAATCTTGTTTCCATATAGCTTCAACCCTAGTTGAAATTGGACAAGCTTTTGCTGTTGGATTGCTGAGAGCTGTTGTAGTGCAATGAGTTGTGATCCCTGTGTAGCAATAGTGGCCTTGTAATGTTCCAAAATAGCTACAACAGGTTTCAGTTGAGGATCCGTCAAAACCAATAGTTGCAGACTGGCATCAAGATCTTCAAATGATAAAGGGATTTGAGATCTATCACTGGCACCAATACCAGATGTATTAGTAGCATCTGGGCCCCTCTGTTCTTGGTACTGGGGACTTCCAGAAAGTGCTTGCACACCTTTTGTTGCCATGGGAGTGGTCTTAGGTATGTTGGAAATGTCCTGTGCTCCTTGTGCAGAAGCATCAGTAGTTCCAGCAACAAAACCCATATGAACATCCTCAGAAGGGATGTTCACCTCCATATTGAGGGTGGGAGTGTCCTCAGTGGGTGCCCTTTGGATATGGCTCTGGATCTGGGTCTGAGGTGGAAGGAGCACCTGCAGCCCTTTGTTTCTTTTTAGTGTATATATTTTAGTGGTGGGATTGTGGAGGTACTCATGGGAGAAGGACCAGAAGGGATAGTTGTATCATGGGGAGTGGGTTGGGATCCTAGGGGTGAAGTAGTGATGTTGGGCTGAGCCTGCTCAGGATTCTCTACCTTGTTTCTTGGAGTGATAGTCTGCATTACTTGAGGCAAAGAGACATCAACAGTATGACGCACTTTCTTTCAAAAAAATCTTTTCATAGAGGTTAAAGAGTGCTTATGGGAAACATATATCCTTTTATGTAGTTTTAAAGAATTGCAAGATTTTGCAATTATTTCTAACAAAAATCGAGGATACATAAAAAATTTCTAATTCTTTAAGGGATGGTGCCTTAACATCCCTTGAAAAATCATGTTTGAAAAGTTGAACTGTTGGCCTGTGGATAAGCAAACTAGAGCAGTTGCAATATTTGAGGAAAATTCAGACCAACCAGTCCTTTTAGGGCGTAAACATTGTTGAATGATATGTACAAGGTATTTCCATTTGGGGCCAAAATGTGCTTTGTAAAAAGTAAATGAATCAGTTGGGCCCCTATACCCTATATCACAAAGACTTTCATGTAAAGCAGTAAGAGAGAGATCAGATATACCTGAAGCATCTTGCAAATGAAAGTGTTGTCGAATGGACTATTTTGTGATGGTGATGGTATGACCATCAATGTTAGAAACAAGAGAAGTGAGTCCATCTTGTGTGCTCAGACTGGCTTTACTCCAGTATTGCTCTATGTGAGATACGTAGATAGTGGGGTTTACAGTGAGAGCATAATGGACGGATAAACTACGAAGAAAATACATTATTTCATGAAAGGGTTGCAGTTCAACATTCTTTAAAGTGTATGGAAGGCAGTTGTGATCTTTGACAAACTCCATTGGTGCTTAAGAATGAGAAGATTTAGGGTTTGGCTAGAAGATTTGGAAATCGCACAGGGAGATATTGAGAGAGCACTGGTAGACATTAAGAAACTGGTAGTTGTAACTGAATGAACCTGGGACTTTTAAGGGTTTGGATTTTAAAAATATCTAGTCCCGCGTACAAAGACCTTAGTAATGACTAAAATGCCCTGCACACTTAACAGACTAAGTGAACAACTAACAGTCTGAGAAAATGAACTAGTAGCTTGAGAATAGTCTCAAGTTGTTAGTTATTTACTGAGCAGCATTAAATGAAGCAGTGTCTCCCCCTTAACTAAACACATATATCAAAGATTTTACACAGATTATAGAAGATGGTAATGTGAATTAATCCATGTTTACCATACCAATATTTGATATCAGAAAAGTGAATCTTCGTACATCAAAAGGTTTAGTAAAAAGATCTGCTAACTGATCATCAGAATGAATTTTGGTAACTTCAATTAACTTCTTTTCAGTACAGTCCCGTATAAAAAGAAATCTAATATCTATGTGCTTGGTTTTGGGAAACTTTACTGGATTTTGTACAATACTGATTGCACTTGAATTGTCAATATAAAAGGAGTAGATAGAAAGTTCATACCATAGTCTCTTAGTTGGGTCTGAATCCACATAACCTGAGAGCAACAGCTGGCAGCTGCAACGTATTCTGCCTCAGTGGATGAAGTGGATAATGTGGTTTGCTTCTTGCACTGCCAAGAGACTAGTCTTGCTCCTAGATATTGACATCCTCCAGTTGTTGACTTACTGTCTATATTGCAACCTCCATAGTCACTGTCAGAATATGCTGTTAATGCAAGAGGAGAGTCCTTAGGATTCCATAGGCCTAATTTTTGTTTGCCTTTTAGATATCTAAAGATTCTCTTAACAGCAAACTGATGTGAGTCCTTTGGGGCACATTGGAACCTGGCACAAACACAAACGACAAACATTATATTTGGTCTAGAAGATGTGAGATACATTAGTGAACCTATCAAAGATCGGTACAAGTGAATATCCACATCTACTCCTTTATCTGCATCAAGCTGCTTATGAGTGTCCATTGGAGTGCTAGCAACTTTGGTGTCCTTTTATCCAAGCTTTTCCAGAATATCATTCACATACTTTGACTGGCTGATGAAGAGACCAGTGGGCTTCTGCTGAACCTGCAATCCTAGGAAGAAAGTTAGTTCACCCATTGAACTCATTTGAAACTTTCTGTGCATCAAGGTCTCAAATTCCTTGCAAAGTATGTCATTGGTTGATCCAAAGATGATGTCATCAACATAGATCTGAACAAGAAGAATCCCTGATTTGATAGACTTTGTGAACAATGTCTTGTCTAGAGTACCTCTCTTGAATCCATTCTGTAGTAGGTAGGAAGACAGAGTGTCATACCATGCTCTAGGAGCTTGGTGTAGCCCATAAAGTGCTTTGTCTAACTTGTAAACTCTGTTAGGATACTTGTAGTCTTCAAACCTAGGTGGTTGACACACATATACCTATTCATCAATTGTACCATATAAGAATGCAGATTTCACATCCATTTGATACACCTTGAACCCTTTGTAGCTTGCATAGGCTAGGAACAATCTGATGGCTTCAATCCTTGCTACTGGAGCAAAGATATCATCATGGTCTATTCCTTCTTCTTGAGTGTAACCTTGAGCTACTAGCCTTGCTTTCTTCTTGATCGCTATACCTCTTTCATCCTTTTTATTCCTGAAACCCCATCTTGTACCAATTTCCCTCTTTCCTTTAGGCAAATCAACAAGTTGCCACACATTCTGAATCTTGAATTGCAGTAGCTCTTCTTGCATGGCTTCAATCCAATATGGATCCTTTTGAGCTTCAGATGCCTTCTTTGGTTCTAGTTGTGACATAAAACATGCATGTTCAAAGGCAGCTAGACTAAACTTAGGAACTGCTTCTTCAGAAGCAGTTGATTCCTTGTGAATCATATTCCTTGGCTGCACAAGTGTGTGTGGATCTCCCATTATCTAGTTAAGAGGATGATATTTGTGAACCCTGAGTGTAGGTTTACTTTCTATCGGAATTGAGCTTCCAGGTTGGTGTTATCACCTTCTGCACTTGATGATTCTACTTCAGTAACAAGTCGATCTGGAGTTGGGACTCATTCCCTATTAGTTGGAGCTGTTACTTCAAGACTTGGGAGTGGCTCTTCAAACTCTGTTCCTTTATTTTGTTGGTCAATCAGAACTCCAGGTGGGTCACAGGAAAGAAGTGGTAGAATAGTGTACTCATCCCATCTATCAGAATCTTCAACAGTTTGAGTCTCTGTGCTAATAGTCTGAACTCTTGTGCTGGCAACATGAGAATTTGCACTGGTAGCATGAGAATTTGTGTTACCAGTTTGACCATTGTGTCCAACTGCTCCTGCAGAATACTCATAAAAACTTAGAGATTTTGTTAGTGAATCTAAATCAAATAACCAATCAGGACCAATGCCTTTGATATTCGCAGTATTTTCATTAAACTCAACATTTACACTTTCTTCAATGGCTTTAGATACACTATTATAAACTCTATAGGCTTTCTCTGTGTAGAGTATCCTACAAAGAATCCTTCCTCAGACTTGCTCTCAAACTTACCTAAGTGAGTTTTAGTATGCAGAATAGTGAATGAACAACCAAATGGTTTTAGGAAGGGAACTAGGGGAATCCTATGATGGAACAACTCATATGGAGTTTTCGCTTGTGACTGGACTACTTGGACCCTATTTAGAACATAACAGGCTGAATTTACTGCCTCTGCCCAGAAGGTCATTGGCAATTTGGAATCAGCTAACATGGTTCTAGCAGCCTCTATTAATGTTCTATTCTTCCTTTCAGCTACTCCATTTTGTTGTGGTGTTCTAGGTGCACTGTATTGTTTTGCAATTCCTTTTGACTCACAGAAACTGTTTAGCTCATGATTTTTAAACTCAGTTCCATTGTCTGACCTGATCACCTTTACTTTTAAGTTAGATTGGTTTTCAATTTTTAGAATAAAGGATTTAACTAACTAAGCAGTTTCATCCTTAGTCCTTAGAAAATAAACCCATGTAAACCTGGTGAAATCATCAACAATGACTAAACAGTAGGCTCTTTTATTCAAACTCAAAACAGAAGTTGGACCAAAGAGATCCATATGAAGGAGATGAAGAGCAGAAGAGACTGAATTTGCTTCCTTGGCCTTTTGAGAAGTTTTGTGTTGCTTGCCTTTGAGACAGGCTACACAGTGATCATCACATATGAACTCATGTGACACATCCTTCTGTGCCAAAGTGCAGACTCATTGGATGATGCTTTGGATATTAAACAACTTAAGGTATTAGCTTTGGATAATTTTTCTTTGTCAAAGCAGTATACATTGTCCTTTCTTGGTGTTCTTAGTAAAACAAGATTTTCGGGTATTTTAAAATCTTAGGATAGGACAATGCATTCAGAGTCTGTGAACAAAACAACATTTCTTTTGTCACATACTTGAGACACACTCAGTAAATTATACTTCAGTTGTTCAACATATAGTACATCATTAAAGATCATGTTACCTGCTTTGACAGTACCTTTTCCTGTTACCTTACCTCCTTTGGAGTTTCCACCAAATGCAACATATCCTCCTTCAAAGCTTTTGAAGTTTGACAAGCACTCAAAATTGCCTGTCATGTGCCTAGAGTAGCCACTGTCCACATGCCATCTTGTCTTATGTTGGTTCCTTCGGTTGCCCTGCACAAAAAAAAGCTCAGTTAGTAGTGGAGTAAACCCAAACCAGGTTGGTTTTGGGTTGTCCATGTGCATTAACATAACTAAACACTGTTTGTGTCTTTTTAAACTTAGTGAGATCCACTGGTGGATTCTGTGCTGAATATTTAGTTATGACATGAGGTGTCTAAGTGTTCTTTCCAATTTTTTCTTTAACAGTCTCAGATGATCCACTACCAGTTCCAGTATTTGTCTTAACAGTTGGAACTGGATGTTGAGTGCCAGCAACTTTAGATTTTGCACTACCAGTTCCAACTTTTAACTTAACAGTTCCAGCTTTTGTATTAGCAGTTTGAACTGTGTTTTTGCCTTTGACACACCATTCCTGGTTCACACTCAATTTATATTTCATCAAAGCTTGTTTTTTGTGTACAGGCTAGTTTTTGTTGACCTTTACAAACCTGTGGTCAACTGTGTTCTTTGGAACTGGGGTGACAGGTTTTGAGGCATTTGAACCTTTTGGTTTTTGTGAAACAGCTTGTTTTTGAAACACAGTTTGGCTTTCAACAACTGGTTTATATAAACAGTGCTTGGCCAGATGGTTTTTCCTGCCATGGTGAAAACATCTTTCTATTGTTTTGATTGG
>JAANYP010003539.1:0-7500 GCA_020465985.1 Centrapalus pauciflorus | reverse complement strand
ACCGTGGATGAGGATTCATTACAAACCAGCTAAATGTCTGAGGAAAGTGCCTCTAAAGCGAATGCCACAGAATGTTTGCAGAATTTACATTGGTGGTACGCCGACACTGAGACTGGGGAAGCAGTCATGGAGGATTTTGAGGAAAAAGTCATTCTTAGAGTCTACGACCCGCTTCACCTGGTAAACCTCTCCAAAGAAGATCTTCAGATTTTGTATAATTGTAAGATCTCCAGTGAAACACATATGGACGGTGAAGCAAGTAAGTATGAAAATGTAGTCAAAGTATGTGTCGAGAAAGGTTTGTATGCTGGTAGTATTTTGAATCAATAAATAAACAAAGTTCTTAAAACAATTGTGTGATTTATTAGAAGCTATCGTCAAGGGGGAGTCTGTTGGTACATCCTGTGTGACGATAGCAGTCTAATTGATATTGCATTGTGTTTTTGACGAGTGTTTGCATATATATGTTTATATGTGTTTGTCTGTTATTGATTGTGTGTTTGAACTTGATGTAACATATTACAAGAAGTTCAAACATAAAGGTCAAAGATTAACTCAAACATAAGTGAAACATAAGTTTCATCACTTAAGTGTTTAAGTAATTTGGCTAGATTCGAATTACACAAAGGTAGACATTCGAATCTGTGATAGATTCGAATGTTGCCTTAGATTCGAATGAAGGCTAGATTCGAGAGTGTCCTTGTGGACAGACTCGAATGGGCCTTGGGCCAGATTCGAGTTTGGCCCACATCAGACTCGAATCAAGGTCTATAATTAGGGATAGACTCGAGTCATTAGCAGACTTTTAGCAGAATTCGTGAGGAATTAAGCTTAAGGCGATCTCGAGTTTATCAGCTTGGTGAGTGCCGTTTCGGAGAGAATTAGTTCGTAGGATCATTCGTGTGTCGTTCGTTCAGCGTCTAATAGTCTCCGTGTTTCGTGGTTGAGAGTTGTCTGTCTAGCCGTCAACGAGGATTCCGCACTCGTTCACGGATCCGCGTCTAGATAGATCTTGCAGTGGTAGACCTTACAAGTGGTATCAGAGCCTACGGAGTGTTCTTGGTGTTCTTCGTGTTCATCAGATACATTCTAGGTTTCTTGACGCTAGTTGGACGGTTTTGCTCTCAAAAACGTATTTTCAAGCTTAGCAAATTCATATTCGGGAAACACTTTGTGGTTTTTCACGTTTTTGATCGAAATCATTATTTTTCGTTAGAAAAATAGTGATTTAATCTGCAAAACGTCAAAAAATCAAAGTGTTAGCCGTTTTTCGAGTTTGCGGCGCTCGAATCTATAGGGGTAATTAGGGTTTCACTTTAGTCTCGAGTCAAACCTAAATACGCTCCTTTCGATTCAATTTCAGAGTTTTTCGAATCTACCTGTTTCGAATATGTTGCTTCATTCGAATAGGATCTCGAGTCTAGTTTAGTTTCGAGTTTGTTTCGAATCTAGTATTGTTTCGAATCTGTTGTTTCGAATCTGCTGAATTTCGAGTTTGCTGACCTTCGAATCTAAGGACCATAGACTCTAAGGATATCTCGAATCTGACATAACTTCGATTCTAATTGAATTTTAAAACTTAATCGAATTTAATCCCAAAAGATATACCCTTAATTAGTTTCGAATCTACCTAGATTCGAAAAAGTTAATCTAAATCAGTTTCGAATTAAATTAATTAAGTTCAAATTCAGTTTCGTTAGAAAAGATGTCAAATCTTCAGAAATTCTTAGAAATGGACCACGAGGTTGGGAAGGAAAACGCCCCACCTAAGCTGATGAAGGTCGAGGACTATTACTGGTGGAAGGACCGATTTACCGATTTCGTACGATTCAATGATATGCGCATGTGGGTGTGCATAGATGAAGGGTATATTCCACCAGTATCTGAAGTTGAAGGCCGTCAAAAGGTCTTGTCATACCAGATGATGAAAGAGGATGACAAGAAATTATTTGAAGCCGAAAACAAAGCTTTTTCTTTCATCCGAATGGCGTTACCGATTTGACATCTTTTCTGAATCACCCGGTTCTATCATCTATTGACAGAACTTGAGAGCCACGGGATTGAGTTTACCGATACTGACAAGAACAACAAGCTTCTTGATGTCCTACCAGCCAAATGGGCTATGTACGTGGCAATGATAAAGCTGAATGAAGACAAGTACTACACTCAATCTCTGGACGATATAGTGGGAACGTTGAGGGCATATCACTTCGAGCTCCTGAAGACTGAGACTGATTATGAGCAAGTCCAGAATCCAGCAATGTATTTTGGAAAGACGTCAAAATCTTCAGCAGCAGCCGAACCGAAGTCTGCCACAGCGTTTTTCTCTGGAGAGACATCATCACTAGCAGAGTCCGAAGACTCATTCAATCGCGCGTTCTTAGGATTAGGAAGATCGGAAGAACCGCAACCTCAAGTCCAACAGGCATCGACAAGTCAGAGCTATTCGAAGATGCCCATGAGCGCAAAGTCAGCGGAAGAGCATCTGAATCTACTTGCTTCGTTTGTGGCCGCTTATGGAAATTGTGTTCAAGGGAAGATCAATGATCCGGCTCTTTGGGATGAGGATTACGATCAGGTCGACCCTGATGACTTAGAGGAAATGGATCTTAAGTGGCAACTGGCCATGGTGACCCAGAGGGTTAAAAGATTCATTAAGAGAACTGGAAGAAAATTGCAGATGAATAACAAGGGGATCGGGTTTGATAAGTCCAAGGTGAAATGCTATAACTGTCAAGGACTAGGACACTTCGCCAGGGAGTGCCAGAGGCCAAAGGTAGAGACATACCAGGGACAGAGCCAACATCAGGGACAATACCAAAATCAGTCCCAACAAAGATACCTTCCGAGTTCCTCAACTGGACAAGCCAATCTAGCTGGTCTATTATCGAACGTCACTTCAGATCGACAGCTAGATGGTACGTATGATTGGAGTTCACATCCTGAGTCCAATGCTAGAGCCTTCATGGCTGAAGTTACTGAGACTGGATGTGATGGGGACGAGCAGACTACACGGGACGGCAGTCCAATGTGGGTAGAGAAGGCGAATGATCAGACGTAGTAGTTCTAAAAGACAAACTCAGTGAGCAGTGTGTTAGGATAGAACTTATGTATGAGCACGTAGAGGCCTTGACAAAAAGTCTTAAGGACAAAGATATAGAGCTAGCAGAGACCAAGGTTAAGGTAGCAGAGGCAAATAGCAAGCTGGAAAAGTTTAGGAATTCGAGCCTAAATCTAGGGAAAGTCTTAGATGCCCAAAGACAGTCCAAGAAGCCAATGGTCTAGGTTTATAACACCTTGCTTTTATTTGCATTTTATTTTAAGTATTTTTGAGCAATTTGCGTAAAATGATGTAATTTCGAGGTTTGGTATAAATAGGAGCCGAGAGTTCATTTTCTCATTTCTTGCAAGACATATTCCTTTCCAGAGCCCCTCTCTCTAGAAACCGAACATCTCTCTAACTTTTCTCTCAAACCGACCGGCCAAATCTCGAGTTCTATACGTCATCGGAAAGGTCTCGAAGTGTACTATCCGAATCTGCTATTGCATGCGTGATTTCATGCGGTTTTGAGGTAAGAAATGCCCTTTTCGTTTTCTGCACTTTCGGTTTTGAAGCTAAAATTTCGAGTTTATCATTTTAGGCGATTTAAAAGCTGATTTCATATGAGTTTTAGCTAAAATATGGTAGATTATGTATAATATAACTAAACCGAGGCTTATTACTTAGATTATTTGTGGATTTGAGGCTTGAAAATGCATGTGTAAAGCTGTAGCTTATGAACAAACTCGAGAATACGTAGAACAGACTCGAAAATAGATAGAACAGGCTCGAATAGGGCTAGATTCGAATCATAGATTCGAATCTAACCACCAGATTCGAGATGGCCTTCGAGTTTAACTTCAGATTCGAATGAGGCTTCGAATCTAATCCCCTGTTCGAGTCTGGCTTCGAGTTTGATACTCAGATTCGAATCTGACTTCGAGTCTGATGCTCAGATTCGAATCTAGCCCCTAAATTTCGAATTTTAATTAATAAAATTTACGAACAACGCATAAATTAGCAAAATAATTAGCAAAATATTTAGCTAGAAGTTATGGCTTAGAGATGTTGGAATATTGAGCTAGCAATATTAATTTAGCACATGTTCTGTAATATTGAACTTCAGATATTATACATAAGCCGTTTAGCCCAGTTGCGAGTCAAAGCCAGTGCCAGAATATATTAAAAGCCTAGATAAGCAAGAGCAAGCGTTATAAAGCAATTTAAAGCGTAAATAAGCCCGAGCAAGTATTCAAAGCATTTTCAGTACTGTGAGTTACAGTTATTCTTGTTTACATGTTTTATATGAAATTGAGACATAAATTTGCTTCTATATGATTTCTTTGGAATTCAATAGACTTTTGTGAGTGAAGGCGAACACTGTGGTACAGGTGATGCCCAGCTTAGCCGGATCTTACATTTGATCTATTAATATGCATATTTATCTGCTATCTGTTTATTGTTCTGCATACTATACAGCAAACTTTGTGTTAGCGTTTCTTTGTGCATCTCATAAGCATTATATTTAGCGAGCAAGCAATTCTGATGTTCACCACTATCCCTTGAGCATTATGCGGGTAGCTAGCCCCGCATCACAGATTGATCATCTGTCAGCGGTAAACCCATAGTGGTGGCATCTCCGTTCTGCGTGAAATGTCTCAATTGTGCAGCGTTATTTCTGGGTATTAAGCAAATGAGCAAGCAAGCAAGCAAGCATAACAGCCTTTTTAGGCACTTTCGCCTCATATTTTACATGCATTCATGAATATCTGTTTACTCACTAAGCATTAGCTTACAGTTGCTATTCACAATTTTTACAGGAAAGGGTAATGAACAAGCTGGACCTTCTGCTTAGGTCTATTATCTGATCTGCCCAGAGGACTTAGCTCACTTTCAGCTTGTGGTATAGCTTTATGATGCCTTGGGTTCTGGGTAGCTGCTTTTATTTTAATAGTGATGTTTTTAGCAACTTAATACTGTAACCTTGTAGCTCGTGTAGTGCAAGACTTATAATGTTTTATTTAGCTTTATGCATTTATTATTATTCCTGGGATAAGCAAGCATGTTTTAAAGCAAGGATGTGACAGGATGGTATCAGAGCATTAGTTTGAGGGATTCAAGTGTTAGCAATAACACTTGGACTCAAACTTTTAAGCAAAGATATTAGCTTCGAATGTCTAGGCTTTAACTTGACCTGAGATAGGCTTTGACTTTGCTTTAGGAATTGGGAAATGGGGTAGAATAGGAGTTATGCCTATTCTTATGCAAGTATTATTTATATAATTTCAGAACATGTCTGGATCTGGTAAAGGAGCTGGAGGTGGACTCACTCCTGAACAGATCATGCAAATAATGCAAACAATGCTTAACGAGAACAATGAGCGTCAAGCTAAGTTCTTGCAAGAACAGTTTCGCGCTCGTGATGAAGCCGAAACTAGGCGAAGGGAAGAACGCCAGAAGAAGCAGCATGAAGACACTGGACGCCGAAATGATGACACCGACGAGGAGGAAGCCCCTGTAGTCCCTCCGAAGGGCTGCAATTTCCGTTACTTCAAAGCTTGCGGAGCTCAACCCTTCAAGGGTGCTGCAAACTCGATCGAAGCGCTTGAGTGGATCACTGGCATCGAGCGGATTTTTCTCATTAGTGACTGTGCTGAAGAATCCAAGGTCAGCTTCGCTACTACACTGTTCGAAGGTGGCGCTGTTATGTGGTGGAGGTCTCAGGAAAACATGCACGGAGCCAACTGGATTAAGTCCCTATCTTGGGATGAATTCAAAGTTATTTTCTTTCGTCAGTACTGCCCAGCTGATGAAAAGAAGCGTTTGGAAGAGAAGCTGATGTCTCTTACTCAGGGAACCAAATCGGTGACTGAGTATGAGATTGAATTCACCCGACTAAGCTTGCTGTCTGACTATCAAGTCGCTACTGAAGAGCGAAAGATCGACCGTTTTCTGATGGGTCTGCATCCTGAATATCAGAAGTTCTTGAAGCACCGGGGATATACCAACTATGCTGACTGTGTTGAAGCTGCTCGAATTCTCGAGCAGGATTTTATTCGAGCTGGAGGAGTTCCTTCTTCCTCTATTAACCCGACATGTCCATCACCGCCCAAGAAATCGCGCACCGGAAGCTATTCTGGATCTTCATCCAGATATTCTCAGCCACAGCAGTCTCAGTACCGACAGTTCAGCTCGCCTCCGGTGCAGCAATCTAGATCTTATGCGGTACATTCTGAGCCGAGGCAGTGTCGCCGCTGCCAGAAGTCACACATTGGGCGTTGTAACCCCAATGATGTGAGGTGCTATGTGTGCAACGAAATAGGACATAGCAGTGAAGAATGTCCTAACAGAGTTAAAGTTTGCAACAATTGTTTACGCATTGGACATAATGAGCATGCATGTACGCATCCGTTCAGCATGATTTACCCAAGTGCAGAACATCATCCGCGATTGCAGCAGCAGCAATACCGACCTCAGCAACAATATCATCAACAAAGACAGAATCAACCAGCCCGACATAGCGCATCGCGTGGAGGTTCCAGTCGCCGTAACGAGCCAACTAGGAGTCAGAATCGCGCATTCCAAATAACAGCCGAGCAAGCGAAGGAGATACCAGATGTGGTATCTGGTACGTTTCTTGTTAACTCTATCCCTGCTAGAGTTATTTTCGATTCAGGAGCCAATCGCTCTTTTATATCAAGTGCATTTGCATCTAAGCTTGGAATTACTCCGACAACTCTGCCTGTTATATTTGATATCGAAACGGCCAGTAACGTGTGCGTGTCCACCGATAAACTTTACCGCGACTGCATAATTCTGTTAGATAATTGCACGTTCCAACTTGACCTCATTCCTATGGACTTTCACGAATTCGACGTCATCGTCGGTATGGATTGGCTTGATCATCATGACGCCAACATTGTCTGCAAGAAGAAGTTGATAAAGCTCACTACACCGGATGGCCGCAGTATCTGCATCTATGGTGATAGAAAGAAAGGTGACTTATGTTTAATTTCTGTAGTCAAAGCTAGGAAACATATAGCTAAGGGTTGCGTGTCATACTTAGCATATGCAATAGATGCTAAGTCTGAAAAGAAAACTTTAGCCGAGGTACCGATAGTCTCTGAATTTCCAGATGTCTTTCCCGAGGACATCTCTGGACTCCCACCAGACCGCCAGGTGGAATTTAGAATTGATTTAGTGCCCGGCGCGGCACCAATTGCTCGAGCCCCGTATAGACTTGCACCTGCTGAGATGCAAGAAATGATGAAGCAATTGCAAGAATTGCTTGACAAGGGACTCATACGACCAAGTTCATCTCCCTGGGGAGCTCTTGTTTTATTCGTTAAGAAGAAAGATGGGACTCTCCGGATGTGCATTGATTATAGGGAGTTGAACAAGGTAACAATAAAGAACAAATATCCATTGCCCAGAATAGACGATCTTTTCGACCAGCTTCA
>JAANYP010003538.1:61812-87139 GCA_020465985.1 Centrapalus pauciflorus | reverse complement strand
AGTTTCATTTATATAATGACGAATGACTATCCAACTCATATAATCTCTTGAACTAACTTTCAAGAAATAACAAGTTCAATGAAACTGCATTTGAACACTTGAACAATTTACACAAGAACATAGTTAACCCTATCTGAATATGACTATTAGCTTGTCCAATCTCTATTGACAAGTTACTATTCAAGTTCCATTTGAATCAGTAGTCGATAATCATGGCTTAGTAATCTCAAACAATAGGAGTTTCAAGCAAAAAAATATTAACTCCAAAAATTCTTTATTTATCCCAAAAGTACTTGTAAGAAATTCAACAATTGTATACTACACCATGATAAACTATTGATGACATGAAAAATAGTGTCCAACAGAGTATTCTCTAAGATGTCTCTATGCTCCCACTGAATCTGTCATCTCTTTTCACTTCATTTTAGTCATCGCAGACATTATGCATAAAACTTTATTCAATTGGGTATCACATATCCAAGAACAATAGAAGTGAATGATTCAGATACACGAAGTCTCAAAGAGGTCAACCGTGACCGTTTCAAGTACTTGGGACAATTCCTTTCCCAGTGCCTAGTTTCCTAGCACTCAAAGGATTTGTCATCCTTGGATTTGACTTCTCTGGTTCTAGGTTTTAGCTACTTGTTAGCTTTAACCTCCGGCTTGGGAACTTGCTTTCCCTTTCGTCCCTTTCCCTATATTCTCTCCTTAATCATTCCCTCAGCATTCTGGAGCATCTGATGCAGCCCACTGATCATCTTCTCCATGCATATTGTAACAAATTACAAATTGCTAAATCCCTTCAATAAGGAATTGAGAATTAGATCTATGGCCATCTCCTGTGTCACGGGATGCCCAAGTCTGCTAAAATGATCAAGATAACCTTTCATCTTCAGCACATGGGGTATAACAGTTGTTCCTTCTGCCATTCTGTAGGAGCTCAGAGCCCTAGCGTACATGTTTCTCAGTCCGAGCCTGAGTCTAGAACATATCCTTTAGCCGACGATACATCTGGTAAGCTGAGATATCCATAAGGTTAGTCCGCAGCTAAGATGTCATGGTCGCTAGCAGTCTCTGAAGGAGCAGGTTCTGGTGCCCTTTACAAAATATACGAATTTCACTCTGTACTCAGAGCAATTGTCAGATCTTATTCTCAGTTCAGGAAGTTGTCTCTTTTGAGTTCTTCATATCCCAAATGGACCTCAAAGTAGTAACATGTGCTTTTGGGGAGATTTTCAAGTGGGAAAAGGATATTGATGTTATTGTTGTTGTTGTTACTATTATTGTCATTGTTATTATTAAACCGCTTCCACCTCTGCCTTTTTCAACCATCTTAAACAATTTTTCAAAAATTAGTATTTGATTAACCATTAATAAATCAATAACCCAAAATTTAGAAAATGATTTATTAATCCTAAGAACCATTTTACTTATTCATGCACCTAACGGAGGCTGAACCTACATGAATAAGCTACTCAGGCAGGCAACTTATTAACAATTACAACCCCTTTGCAACTCTTAGATCTTATGAGATTCTCAATTTCTTAAATTGATCATGTTTAATCTCATCCATATCCTGGGCAACAGTCTTACTAAGGAACCACCACTGACACATACCATATAACAACTGTAAGTTACTGGCCCAAGTCTCACTTAGGATCCGCAGTGCTTACCTCACATCTCTCCGAGTTTGCGGCGTAAGCACGCAACGAAGGCTGAACCTACTTAAGGCGACCGGTCACCGTGAGTGCCATTATATGGACGGTGTGTTGTGTCAGATTTTTAATTTGGGTTTATAACCAGACTCTTACCAAGAACTAGTGACCAGTCAGGTTAGTCAGTGGGCAGGATCCTTTCGGTTCTAAACCTCTCGAAAATTCCTACAACCATAGCCCTAGCGTGACTGTCCTAGACACCACCTATTCTGGTAAACAATCCAGTTATTGTATCAGTTTTAAGAATTTCAACTCTTCGATCATATGACATTTTAAAAATAAATCTCCTTTTATTTGAAAAACTAATTTCATAAAAATGTCATATCCAACACCTGACAAAATAATTAAAGTTTCCAATTTAAACTCCTTTTAAATACTTTAATTTTTCATCAAAAATGATTGTAGTTTTAATTTTTTTTATTTATCTACTTTGTCACCACAATCACGCAGATATAAATAATGCATAAAGAAATAAAACATACAACCACACGGTGACATAGCCTTGCCAAAAACTAAATTGGTTTCCGAGAGCCATACGGACAAACCAATTAGGTCAAAACCTAAGGGACAAAATCAACAAGGCAAGAAGGTTAAACTCTTTTAGCTCCCACTAGCCTCAGCATCCGATGATGTCTCTGAGCGTCCCTGATGGATGACCTCCTTCTTGATGGACATCTGCGCCAAGATTTTTTTACATAATTTTAATCTAAATACATTTGCTTATTTTCTAACCTACTACAGATTACATCATAAAACCCGGGATTCCAATGGCACGCAGGCCTTCCCAAATATATAACCAATAATAAAATAGCAAACACTGAGATTAAACAAACAACCATCACAAACAAGGGGTCTCAAGGCTCGGCTATGTCACAAACTAAAATAAAATAGTAAAGCATATTAATAATCCAGAATTCATTTTCATCTTGCTATGAAAATAATTCAAAGACCAATTAATCTACCATTAATTGAAGTAATCACGTCCAATATCGTTCTTAAATTAAATACGGTTCGTAAACTCGAAATTCAGGAACACTTTCCAAAATTAGAAACTTCTTTCCGAAAAATTCAAATTCAATTCCATCTTTGCATTATCTTTGGATTCAAAACTACACTTTTCTTAAAATATTCAACTAACAATTCAAACACCTTTGAAACTTAAACATACTATTTTATTAAACAACCTTTAATAAATATAGTTATTATTTTCAAATAATATTGATAAATAATTTAAACTTCCTTTAAATAATTATCAATTAACTATTATTCAATAGAAACACCTTTCCAGAAATAAATAAATTTTATTTAAAATGTCAATTTTCTAAATAAACAATTTTAATAATTAAATATGTCTTTTAAAATATTTAAAGAAAATTGACCATCTTTAAATAACACCAAAAACTTTCTTTATGGTTTTAAACAATTTCTACCAAAAACGTTAATGTCGAGATCAAATCTCAAAACATTAAACAATGACCGAGCATGAAACTCAAAGTCACGATTTCATCAATTTGAAAATAGAATCCTTAAATTAAACTCCCTTTAATTTAATTAATGCATTTTATGGAACTAAATATTAAATGCATAAATTAAATCTAGTTTATAAATTACCATTAATTTTAATTTCAACATCAAAACTTAACTTTTAAGTAAAACCGATTTAATTTAAACGACGAATTACCGGAAAACGGAAACGAACCAACTTAGTTAACCGACTCATACTCGTGTTATATAACCCATATGAACCAAAAACAAGTAGGGTATTAAACCCTTTGACGGCTGAAATTAATAGAAGTCATTAATCAACTACTCATTTGATTATTTCGATTTCCATATTTCAATTAATCGTTTAATTATCGAATCGAATAATATTTAAACCGATTTGCGAATTTTATAAAAAAAACTAATAAAGTCTCCACTTTAATTTTATAAAACCGAAAACATATTTACATATATTTTGTCACAAATGTCTAAACATTTAACCAAACACTTTTGATTTATTGATTCGATTTTAACGCATTTAATTTAATCATTCGAGTTTAACCGTGAATTAAACGACAAGACGGAACAAATAATCCATCACCTCGGTTAGCACATCACAACCAAGAGGTCATGGGTCTCAACCCATGGCCGAAATCTCTAGGTTTGATTTCGCGAACAAAAACGTTAATTTTTCGACTTTAATCAATTAAACACTTTTAAACAATCAAACATCAACTAAATAAAACGAATTAAGCTTTCAAAATCCCGAGTTGCGAGAAACTCCAAGGTTGGCCGAGAATCACCATGGGGTTTCCAAAACCGTTGGTCGATTTTCTCCAAGCCAAATCAAAACTTTAAACGTTTTAATTATTGATTTCGATCGTTTAAACACTTTTAATTATTAAAAATCGAAACTTTAAGATCGTTGGACATAAATACTCGAATAATACTATCATTATGTTACTTGAGGTGGCTCTGATACCATTGTTGGAAATTCGTATCGTTTTTCATAAAAACATAAACATTAATCACATTAACTGCACAACGAAATCTTTTTAAAATCACAAATTCCGTACACGGATCATCAAGTAAAACATAAGATAAGTAAATGTGAAAGCATATAAAAACGTACCTTCGTATTCTATGACAAGAATACACGAATGAGATGCTTTCGGTATCCACCGGTGATGACACGATCGAGCGGCGTCAAGTATGCAACCGAACACACGAAGAACGGGGAAACCACACATAAGTGTGTGTTTGATGCGGCCGAGATAGCCACACACAAATCCCATTTGTATGTGTGGCCGTGAGATCCACAAATTAGGTGACACCTCATTTTTGTATATATATCACTATATATATATCACTTTGGCCGTATGTATATTATATATATATATATATATATATATATATATATATATATATATATATATATTACTTAAAACTTTAATATATTAATATAATATATATCTTAATAATTATCTTTATTATTTAAACCTTATATAATTATCTCTATAATTATATATCTATTAAAATAATATTTATCTTTTATATATTATCTAATAATATATAAATGAGTAGATAATTATTTATAATTTTCTCTACTTATTTGTTTATGATTATCATTTTAATTATCTAATAACTAAATGACAATATCGATTCAAATAAATACATCTTTTATTTAATATCCAATAATAAATAAAAGACTAGATAACTATTTATTTAATTATCATCCAATGACAATTAAATCACTTACAATATCTTAGATTGTACTTTTAGTCCCCGTACTTTGAGATATAATTAATCACACATTAATTTAATCTCAATGATCATTTCGTGTCATAAACAATATCCAATATCATTTATTCAATTGTTTAATTGCATCTGCTCAGTTGTGCTCATCGGTGCGACCCTCAAGTGTTTTATGAAATCAGTCATGATGCAGTAGTAATGTCATCTTTACACACCATATACTAACAAAGAGAAACGGGAGAAACTCCGATTGCTGGGTCGGCGTTGCTACAAGAGACAAATGAGAAGATACAATCGGTTAGAAAGAATATGAAAGCGGCCCAAGATCGACTATTAAGTTATCATGATAGTAGTCACAAACCGGTTAACTCTGAGGATATTTAGTTTAAATTAATATTTAAATTATTGTAATCGAGGATATTTAGTTTAATTTTTTAAATTAATGTAATCAAGTTGGATTGTTTATGAAAATTATGTATTCGGAAATTTGAAAAGTTGGTTGTTATGATAAGTAATTAAGAAATTTTAAAATTTCAAATTATTAATTAAGTATGATGAAATATAAGTGTTATCGGTGATAAAATAAAGAATGAAACTTTGTTTTCTTGGCTCGATGGATAAATAGAATCAATGGTTGATATATTGGATGAGAATTTTGTAATTATTTAGAACTTTGATAGTAGGGAATCTTGAAAAGGTGTGAAAAGGGTATTTTCGGATGAAAAAAAAATCTGCTTTTTCTCTTTCTCTCTCTTATTTTTTTCATTTTCATTTTATTTTTCTTTCATGAGAATTGATTTTTATAGTAAAAAAACGTTTTTTTATAAAAAAAATATTTTTTTCTATATAGAAAATTATTTAATTGCTAAAAAATTACGTATTTTATACAAAAATATTATGTGTCTATATAGAATGTTTATATATAATAGTTTTTTCTATATAGAATATGTTAACGAACATATTCTATGTATAATCTACGTAGAATGTCGTGTAAAATGTCAAGTAATATATATTCAACGTAGATTACATGATAAAATATGTCAAAAACACATTGAAACAAAAAAAGAAGATTTCATTTATTATCAAACAATTGGTATGCAACTGATATAAAATATGCCAAAAATACATTGAATAGTAATGTCAATCTGCATGAAAAGATATAGAAATATAAAAAACATAAAAATATATGAAATATATAAGAAACATAACATTCTACATATATTATGTGTGATTTTTTACAAGTAGTCTTGTATAATATTCTATGTAGATTATCAACTAATCTACATAGATTATCATGTAAAACATCTAAAAACTATTACATTTATTAAAAATCTAATATCTTACAAATAATTTTCATTACAAAACATGGAAAATGAATCTGTCATATTCTATGTAGAGTATCGACAAACATATTTTATGTACAATCTACGTAGAATGTCATGCAATCTACGTAGAATGTCATGCAATCTACGTAGAATGCCATGCAATCTACGTAGAATGCCATGCAATCTACGTAGAATGCTATGCAATCTATGTAGAATGACATGCAATCTACATAGAATGTCGTGTAGTATCATATATTCTACGTAGATTACAGGATAAAATATATCAAAAATACATTGAAACAAAAAAAAAAGATTTCATTTAGACATTTTGTTAAACACTTGATATGCAACTGATATAAAATATACCAAAAAGACATTGAATAGTAATGTTAATCTACATAAAAAGATATAGAATTGTAATAAGAAACATAAAAATATATGAAATATATAAGAAACATAACATTCTACATAGATTATGTGTGATTTTTTACAAATAGTCTTGTATTATATTCTATGTAGATTATCATGTAAAACGTCTAATAATTATTACATTCATTATAAATCTAATATCTTACAAATAATCTTCATTATAAAACATGGAAAACGAATCTGACATATTCTATGTAGAGTATCGACAAATATATTGTATGTACAATCTACGTAGAATGACATGCAATCTACGTAGAATGTCGTGTAGAATGTCAAGTATCATATATTCTACGTAGATTACATACTAAAATATACCAAAAACACATTGAAACAAAAAAAAGAAGATTTCATTAAGACATTTTATCAAACACTTGGTATGCAACTGATATAAAATATACAAAAATCGCATTGAATAGTAATGTTAATCTACATAAAAAGATATATAGAAGTATATAATGAACATATTAATATATGAAATATATAAGAAACATAATATTCTACATAAATTATGAATAGTAATGTTAATCTATATAAAAAGATACAGAATTATATAACATTCTATATAGACACATAATATTTTTATATAGCATACGTTAATTTTTCAATAATTAAATAATTTTTCTATATAGAAAAAAATATTTTTTTTGTAAAAAACGTTTTTTTACTATTAAAATCACTTTTCATAAAAGAAAAAGAAAATGAGAATGAAAAAAAAAAGTAAGAGAGAGAAAGTGAAAAAAAGATGCATACGATAAAAAGATGGAGAGAGAAAGATAATATTTTTTAATTTCAAAAATATCATTTTGATCCAAGGGCTCTAAAAGATTCTAAGTTCTTACAATCTTTGAGGTTCTTAGAATGTCATGCAATCTATGTACAATCTACGATAAATCTATCATATTCTATGTAGAACATCGACGAACGTATTCTATGTACAATCTACGTAGAATGTCATGTAATCTACGTAGAATGTAATGCAATCTACGTAGAATGTCATGCAATCTATGTAGAATGAAATGTAATCTACGTAGAATGAAAAGCAATCTACGTAGAATGTCATGCAATCTACATAGAATGTCGGATAGAATGTCAAGTATCATATAAATATACCAAAAACACATTGTCACAAAAAAAAAAAGAAGAAAATTTCATTTAGACATTTTATCAAACATTTGGTATGCAACTGATATAAAATATACCAAAAACACATTGAATAGTAATGTTAATCTACATAAAATGCTATAGAATTGTATAAGAAACATAAAAACATATGAAATATATAAAAAACATAACATTCTATATACAATCTACGTATAATGTCATGCAATCTACGTAGAATGACATTCAATCTACGTAGAATGGCATGCAATCTACGTAGAATGACATGCAATCTACGTAGAATGTCATGCAATCTACGTAGAATGTCGTGTAGAATGTCAAGTATCATATATTCTACGTAGATTAAATGATAAAATATACCAAAAACACATTGAAACAAAAAAAATAAGATTTCATTTAGACATTTTATCAAACACTTGGTATGCAACTGATATAAAATATACCAAAAACACAGTGAATAATAATGTTATTCTACATAAAAAGATATAGAAATGTATAATAAACATAAAAATATATGAAAATATATAAAAAAACATAACATTCTATATAGATTATGAATAGTAATGTTAATCTACATAAAAAGATATAGAATTATATAACATTCTATATAGATACATAATATTTGTATATAGAATACATTAATTTTTTAGCAATTAAATAATTTTCTATATAGAAAAAAAATTATTTTTATTATAAAAAACGTTTTTTAATATTAAAATCAATTCTCATAAAAGAAAGAGAAAATGAAAATAAAAAAAAAGTAAGAGAGAGAAAGTGAAAAAGAAATGCATACAAAAAAAAGGTGGAGAGAGAAAGATAATATTTTTTATTCCAAAAATACCATTTTGATCTAAGGGCTCTAAAAGGTTCCTAGGTTCTCATCATTTTTGAGGTTCTTAAAAGAACCTCTCCATATATATATATATATATATATATATATATATATATATATATATATATATTAAACATTTAACTTTAATAAAACAACTAGTTAAGCAACCCACGTGTTACGTGGTGTAACACCCTTTTTTCGCACACAAAAGCCACGTCAATATATAATCATAAGTGGCAGAATCGCATACATCTCATAGTACACATGTCAGGGGATTAACTGAAATCATTGTCGATTAAAAACTTTAATACAAAAGTCATCATACATCATGTCATATGCTGATCACTAACTATCATACATCAACAACTGATAGCTAACACATATGCTGATCAGATACAAAATACAGATAACAGTGCTCAAAATCTACTATCAGAAGACAGCAAGTACACACACAAACTTCAATCTGCCCTGACTCCTACTTTGGCGGCTGCTGCGGCTGTAACCCCATTGTATGACTGCCTGAGACACGTAAAAGTCGAAAACGTAAGCTGGGAAGCTCGTGAGTACGCGAGGGTTAGACTCTGCAAGAATAACACATAACATGCACAAACACACATATATAGCTCAACACATTATCACAGATACTCAGAACTCGATGCACATCTCAGCTCAAGGGGATGCTGTTCCCCAGCTAACAGGCCGCACACAGCAGCGGTTAGCTCACTATAGGAACAAGAGCGACCTGGCAATAACACTGCTGTATATATATATATATATATATATATATATATATATATATATATATATATATATATATATATATATATATATATATATATATATATATAGTCTTGTAGTCCCAAAAGGTTTCCCTAGTGAATTGTTCTAAGCTGTAGGGGGGGGGGGGGGGGTGAATACAGTTATTTAAAACTCAACACTCTTTTCTCAATGTTTGTGTATACTATTAACAAGTATTAATTACAAACAAGATTGACAACGAAAAGGTTCAAGATGATATGACAGATACAACAAATGTTCAACTAATCTAAGACACATTCAGGCTAGATACAATGAATACACTCACTTAGATGAACTCACTGATTTTACAAGACACAGATGGACAGCTTGAATAAGAACACCTTGGACACACGTTACTGTTTTATTCAAGCAGACTTGCATGCATGGAATAACACACTTCAATGCACGATCTGAATTTCTCACTCTTGGTTCTCTCACAATCCTTTGAAATTTCCTTTTATAATCCCACTGAGAATCTCAGTGAAGCTTCTTCATTGGACGATGAGATAGTGGGATTTCTTTCCAAAGAGACAAAACAACTTTTCTGCACATTCTGATAAAGCAGACTTGTCTTCATGTGGCAGATCTTTGTCTTTTTCTTTTTGTCTCTGTTGTATAAGGCTTCAACCAAAAGAGGAATGTCAACTTTGCGTCTTTCTTCTTTTGTTAAGGCCATTTTGATATAAGAAATGGTCTGTCACCCATTTCAAATATCCTCTTTGTCTTCATGTAACAGAGCAGCGTAGGCAGCTTTAGCATCTTCTGTTTTCCACTTTGTCTTCAGCTTGTAGACTGATCTTGTAGCCAAAAACAATACACGAGGACCTGGAAACATAATAAAGTCTTTAGCTAGTTCACAAAGAACAGGTTCTGCTCACAAAGAACAGAACATTTAGAATCTGTCCATGCTGCTTAGTAGAATAGAGCAGCATAGACAGTTTATATCCAGTCTGTTCAACAGACAGAACAGCTTGGACAATCTGCATTTGTTGCAACGAATGCAACAGGGTAAACAGCTTTGACTTATATTTCCAATCACTTTTCTGGTTTCAATAAGGCATTAACATGCCTTAAATTATACCTTCAAGTGCATCAAACAGGTTTGATTAAAAATCTCCCCCTAAGATGTAGAGCAGGTTTGACTGAGGCCTTTTTGTGCCTAACAATCACCCCCTATTTGCAATAATCAGTCTAAGATGATTTTATCAATAATCACTATATATTTTTACAATACATTTTGCTGAAATGAAATTACAACATTAAAGTAAAGCAAAAGATCAGTTTATATATATACTGATTTTGATTACATAAACAACACATGTTTTTACAAGAGTACAACTGATGTACTAATGCAGATTACAACTGATGTAAAATAAAAAGTTACAACTAATGTAACAAAGTACAACTAATGTATATAGAAATTCAACAAGTTGGACTGTTCACGATGGGAGCAAGTAATGGCAAGCCTGTCCAACTGATGGACAGCTTTCATTCATCATCTACTCAGATAGTAGATGGATTTCAAGGTAGTGGTGGCACTCCTTCTTCAAACATCTCTTCAAGCTGTTCCCTAGTTTCATCCATTTCTTCCATTTCAACTCTTAGGAACATGAAACTGGGATGTTGAAGCTCCCCTCTTTCATAAAAGCCTCTGAGCTGATCCCAGATGGCTGCTCTCCACTTTATGGATTGCCTAAAGGAATTAGCAAGTTTGAAAGCAATAAGCTGTTTGAGACCAACCTTGTGTAAGTCTAATGCTCCTTGGAAGCACTTCTTCTTTGTAAGGGGATCTACAAAAAATACCCCCAGTTCAGGCTACGTCACCTTGTTCAATCATGATCAGGAGTTCCTCCAGCTCTGTATCCTTTAGGTTTCTCTTGGGCTTGATCTTGGGTGTAGCCACTGAGATACCCTTGATCTGTTCTTCTGAGATCAGGCCAAGATCCTTCACTCTCTCCATCATCTTTTTGACATATGCCTTGATAGTCTTAGCTGTTTCAGATTTAGACTGGCTCAGGGCAACTTCCAACTCCACCCAATCTCTATATCCCATTTGTGCAACGTCAGTGTATTCATATGCTTCCAGTTCTGGGCCTGTAGCACCCATTCTGGTTATCTGTATCTTCCACTATTTGCCTTTTCTTGAGATGGGAACAACTTTGACAATTGGTTCCCTGGCAAGTCTTCTGTCAGCAACATCAAAGAACTTTTTCCTTGCCAGGTTGTCAAAGTGAATCTGGGCTCTTGTAGAGGAGGATGCTTCCTTGGACTTGGTCACAAAGACCTGAGCACCCTGATCCTTTTCACCTTCCTTTTCTACCACTGACTCCTTGGCAGCCTCGAGCAATTTTCTTTGCACATCCAAAGAAGGCATTTTAATTTTGCTTGCCTCTTTGAATGCAAAGGATCTAGCAGCTTTGGCAGAGGCTTCTTCTTTCTTTAGTATTTCAAGGGCTTGGAGCTGTTCATCTCTGTATTCATAGTATTTTTCCATAGAGACGCCCATTTCTTTAGCTCTTGCCTTGTCAAACTTTAGCTGTGCAGCTCTTAGATGGTCAGGGTCTACAGATGCTTTCTTCTTTCCTTTAGCTGTTACAGTTGGAACAGCTTCAGGAATCTCTTCCTCTTCTTCTTCTTCTTCTTCTTCTTCTTCTTGTATAATCAGATGTCTCCTTCTGCTTGGCCTGTCCCCAGGAATGGATTCCTCCCCCTTAGTTTGTGCAGGGTTTGTAGATCCAGCCTGAGTAGGCTGAGCAGCTTCAGTGTGATGGGAGACATCCTCAGTGGGACCTATTCGAGATGTACCTGCTACTTGACCAATAGATGCTGATTTCTCCTTAGAAGGAGAAGAAGATTTCTCCCCTTTAGACCGAGTCTTTGAGGCAGATAACTTCTTCATCTTTGAAGGAGATGGCACAAAGCCTTCAACATGTGGTGTGCCTGGAGAAACAAATTCAGCAGGTGCAGCAATTTTGGAAGCAGGTTTTGGGCCAACCAGACTATGCACTAAGTAAGCCAGATTATTCTAAACCTCTGCAAGCTGGGTAAGACAGGTCTGAAGAGAGGAGGATTGAGAATCAGCAATGGAGGACAGCTTTGATAGGTTGTCTCTGTCAGAAGCTGTGAACAATAAACTTTGAAGTTGTGCAAGACGTAGTTCAAGAGAGTCTTGCACATCATCAAGGTTTGATGAAACAGAATTGGATAGAGAGACATTGAGAGTGTTTAAGCTGGCCAATGTAGTGGGAAGGGTATTTGTGCAAGTGGTGAGGAGAGTGGACAACTTTTGGGAGATAGCTGTCATGGAGGAGACAGAGTCCTGTTGAGTGGAAAGGATAGAGGAGAGGGTAGTAGAGATATTTTGCAGCTGTGCAGTGAGTGCAAGCAGCTGTGGGGACTGATTAGCTTGAGGAGGGTTTGGAAAGGAATTCTTGAACACATCAAAGAATCCTTTGAGCTGTGCAGACACAGAGTCTGAGATTATTGATGGTAGTGAGGTCATGGAATTTTCCAAAGAGCCAACTTTGTTGGTCAGCAAGGATAGCTGATCCTTCAAAGGAAGATCATTGGGGGATGGAGGAGTATGGGTGGACTGTTTGGATTGTGTAGATGGTGAGGAATGAGAATGAGATGAGGATGAGGCAGGTGTTTGAGGATGTGAGGGAGAAGGTAGGGTTACTTTTGAAAGAAGTTCCATAGCCTGTGCATAAGTAAGATGGCCCAGCTTGGAAGGGTCAATGGATCCTTCAGCAGTGGCTGTAGCTGCTTCATCAGGAGATGGGGTAGGAGATTGTGGCCTTTCAGATGCAGCTTGTGTTGCAACACCTTCATCAAAGCCTGGGGTGGTTCCCTGAGCAGCACCTTGGTTTATAGGTGCCTCATCATGGGGAGATGGGATGTGCATTTCAACATCAGCAGTGGTGAAACCTGCTGATGGAATTTGCATTTGGGGTGCAGCCTCACCAGAGGGATGGTCTGTTCCCTGTGGTCCATCAGCTTGGGAGGTTGGTCCTTCAGCAGCTGTTGGGTGTACAACAGCTGTATCACTAGGAGCAGAAGTTGGAGGCTGATCTACTGATGGTCTAGTCCAGCAGGTTTGGCACCTCGTGCAGACTCAGGTTTTGTAAGAGAAGTATGGAGTGGAGACTGTGTGGACTCAGTGTGGAGTGGATGAACTCCTGTCTTTCAATATCCTCAGCCTGTTGGGAGGCTGGGATAGTGGATGTGGTAATCTCCATATGTAGAACTGGTTCCTATTGGGAGGAACCAGAGGGTCTACGCTGACTCAGGGTGGACTCTTGTTGGAGTGAAGCCTGCTCCAATGATGCTGGACCTTCCCCCAAAATAGGAGAGGCAGCATGGGTTGCTTCTTTGTCAACTGACTCTTGTTGAGAAGAGTCAGAGGGGCTGGTTTGGGTAGGTTGTTTCTTCATAGCTAAGGATTTTCTCCTAGAGTATTGAGACAGTGTGGGGGATTGAGGAGAAGTAGCTGGGAATTGTGTTTGGACAGGGGGTGAGACTGCGTCAGAAACAGGGGGGGTTAGCCTGTTCCAATGTCTCAGGTGCCACAGAGGCACCAGCCAAAAAGGCTTCAGGTTCAACAGATGAACCAGGGTGAGAAGCCTGCTCCCCCTCAGCCACAGAGGCTGATGGGGCAGACTTAGAATTAGCTGTTTTTGCCTTCTTGCGGACAGGCTCAGCTTGAGTCAATTCCAGGACCCTTTTTACAACTTAGGGCCTGGATTTGGATTTTCCCTTGGGAGCAGTCGTTGGATCCACCCTCACAGTAGAGGGTCCTTCTACCATACCAAGCAACCTCCTCATTGGTCTAGACAGAGGAGGCTCATTTGGGAGTACAGGGGTGTAGAAAACTCTATTCCCAATCACTGGGAATGCAACAGTAAGTAACATAGGCTGAGAGTTATAGAGAGTCTCACCACAGACATGCTTGAAGATGTGGCTCAGAAACCGTGGGTATCTAACAGTGGCTGGACGTGTTTCCTGCTGCACCAGGTTCCTCAAATTCATGAAAATCCACCGAGCCATGTTCAGAGTAGTTCCATCTACAAGCTGTAGGACGATTGGGATTTCATCACGGCTGAGCTAGTCAAAGGAACCAACTTTGCTGCTGAAGCACATTACCACAGAGGTAAACAAGAAGCTGTAATTGAGTGAGAGATCCTTTCTGAACAGTGTGGCTCCAACTTTGGGTTCTGCAACACCATAGAAGTGTAGCAAGTTCCCCATCTGATCATTTTTAGGCTGTGGCTGGTCATACGTTTCAGCCACAGGCAGATGAAGAACTTCCCTGATAAGACCGGTAGTGATCTCAATGGTCTGAGTCCCATTGAGAATGGTTCCCTGGACGATTTTGGTTGCTGGTTCGTAGGCACAGGTGTACCAGAATTCATACACCATCTCCTGGTACAGGACACCAGGAGATGCAGTCATGGCATAGTGTAGAGGGTGAACCTTTAGAAACTCCACCATATTTTCATAACCTTTCCCCACATAGTTCTTAGGAATGGTTAGGTTTGCTGTGTAGTTTGTGGGTTTCATTGTTAGCATCGTGGTAACAGAAGGATGTTTTTGAACATGCTTAGAAACGAATACTGGGAGCAAAGGGTTGTTTTGATGAGCCATTTGAGTAGTAGTGGAAATATGAGTACTGGACACTTAGTCGATTTTAGGGTTCTTTGGGAGTTATGGTAGCAGTAGAGGAAGAAGAAGATGAAACAGTAGAGGAGGTATTTATAGGATTCTTATGTGAGTGGGTAGGAGAGAGAAATGTTTGGGCGGTTGATTTGAAATGTTCATTAACGGAAAACGGAACGGTTGTCCATGTCAGAACGGTTGTCAGACCACTTGAACCATTATATTCACTAACACACGTTAACACACATTATCCATAGATAATTAAGTCAAATAAATACAGAAATTAAGTAGCTTACTTATGAAGAAAGGTAGATAAAACTGATGTTCTAAGCTGATGGTCAAACCTGTGATGAGCATGTGTCATCACAGACTGTTCATTCCTTAAGCTGTTCATTCAACATGTGTCGCTATGCAAGAACAGGTCATGTTCAATAGCTGACCAGGTTACAAGACAATGTATTGTATGACAGATTAAGAGAGTGAGCAGGTTGGAGGTTTGATCAACAGACCAGGTTTGAAGAGAAATCTGATGGTGTCAAACCTATTATACGCTCAAGCTGTTCAAGTTTTCAAAAATTGGCTAAGTGTAGAACATGCATAGCCTGTTCTGTCTAAGCTGTTCTGAGAAACTTGAGCAGTGTGAGACATACAATGCATTAGAACATTGAGGACACTTAGTCACTTTTAATTAACATGCCCAGCTTGCTTACAAGATAATTAAACCTGTTTTCATCAAGAGGCTTGGTGAAAATGTCTGCAAGCTGTTCATCTGTGGAAATAAAACTTACCTCCACATTACCTTTCTGGATGTGGACCCTGATGAAGTGATGTCTTACTTCTATATGCTTTGTTCTGGAATGAAATACCGGATTGTTGGAGATGGCTATAGCACTTGTATTGTCACACAGAATAGGAGTCTTCCTATATACAAGTCAATAGTCTTCAAGCTGATGTTGCATCCACAGAATCTGCCCACAGCAGCTTCCAGCAGCAATATATTCAGCTTTAGCAGTAGAAATAGAAACTGAGTTCGTCTTCTTGCTACACCAACTTATCAACTTTCCACCAAGGAGTTGACATCCACCTGCAGTACTTTTCTGTCTAGCCTGCAGCCTGCAAAATCAGAATCCAAATATCCTGTTAGCTCAAGACTTGAGTCTTTGGGATACCAAAGACCCAAACCTGGTGTACCCTTAAGGTATCTGAAGATTCTTTTTACAGCAGCTAGATGTGATTCTTTAGGATCAGCTTGAAACCTAGCACATAAACAGGTGGCAAACATAATATCTGGTCTACTAGCAGTTAAATATAGCAAGCACCCAATCATGCCTCTGTAAGCTGTTACTGAAACAGCTTTGCCACTGGCATCTGCATCCAACATTACATTGGTTTCCATTGGGGTTTTGATAGGATAACTGTGATCAAATTTAAACTTTTTCAAAAGATCTAAGGTCTACTTTCATTGATTTATGAAAATTCCATTTGAGGTTTGTTTAACCTGTAATCCTAAAAAGAAAGTAAGTTCTCCCATCATACTCTTTTCATATTTTGATTTCATGACTAATGAAAAATTCTTGCATAACTGCTCATTAGTAGAACCAAATATTATGTCATCCATATAAATTTGAACAGGCATAATATCAAACTTCACCTTCTTTATGAAAAGTGTGGTATCCACTTTACCTCTGGAATACTCATTGCTCGTAAGGAAATAACCAGGCTCTAGGGGCTTGTTTTAGACCATAGACATCTTTGTCCAACTTATACACAAAACCTGGATGAAGTTCATTTTCAAAACCTGGAGGCTGCTTGACATACACTTCTTCTTGCAGCTTTCTATTCAAAAATGCACTCTTTACATCCATTTGAAACACCTTCATACTCTTGTGAGCAGCGTAGTCTAGAAACAAACGAATTGCCTCTAGCCTGGCCACTGGAGCAAAGGTTTCATCATAGTCAATACCTTATTCCTGTCTGTATCCTTGAGCAACCAGTCTAGCCTTATTTCTAATGACATGACCTTGCTCATCCATCTTGTTCCTGAAAATCCATTTTGTGCCAATTATTGTTTTTCCTTTAGGAGTAGGGACCAGCTTCCATACTTTGTTTCTCTCAAACTGATTGGGCTCTTCTTGCATGGCAGTGATCCAATTGGCATCTTTCAGTGCTTCATCCACTTTCTTAGGCTCCATCAGGGACACAAAGCTAGAAAACATACAAATGTTTCCTAAGTTGTCACATCTTGTTTGCACCCCTTTGTTGATGTCACCAATTATTTGATCATTTGGGTGACACCTGATCCACTTAGGATGTTGCCTCAATGAATATTCTCCTGAGTTATTTGCATCTTCCACAGGTCCTGTTGAGCAGCTTTATAGATTTTCAGACACACTGTTATCTTGAGCCTGTTCACTTGTTGAACATGACTCTCCATTGTTGAACACATCAGCAGAGGATCCAGGAAAATCAGCATTGATTGGTTCAGGACATGATGTTGTAATTATGTCTGTACACTTATTCACACAGGGTGTACCAACATAGTCATCATCATGCCCATTGTGGTTAATTGGTTCCACTCTGGATGTAGTGAAAGCTTTTGATTCCTTTTTCTTCATTGATGGAATGCATTAGATCATCAAAGCTAAACTCTCCTGAAACTAATTCAGGAACAGCTTTGGTGGAGGCACTCCTAGACTCCTCAAAGGTGACATTGATAGATTCATCTATCACCTTTCTCTTGTTGTTGTATACTCTGTAGGCTTTGGAGATAGCTGAATAACCAACAAACACACCTTCATCAGCTTTGGGTTCAAACTTTGCCAGTTGGTCCCTCTGATTCAGAATGAAGCAAGGACATCCAAACATATGGAAATAGCTAATGTTTGGCCTTTTCCCTTTGAATAACTCATAGGGAGTCTTGTTGAACCTTTTCACCACCAAGGATCTATTTTGGGTGAAGCAGGTAGTGTTGACAGCTTCAGCCCAGAATGATGAAGGTAAACATGATGCACACAGCATGGTTCTAGCAGCTTTAATGAGAGTTCTGTTCCTCCTTTCAGAAACTTCATTTTGTTGTGGAGTTCTTACTGCTGAAAAGTTTTGTGAGATCCCTCTCTCTTCACAGAAGTCCTCAAGAGTACTGTTTCTGAATTCAGTACCATGATCACTTCTAAGCTGCTTTACTTGAGCAGAGTTCAGCATCTCCATCTTTTTGATAAATCTAATGATTTCTCTAGCAGCCTCTCCTTTGCTCTTCAGAAAGATCACCCATGTAAACCTGTAGAACTCATCAACAATTACTAGAGTGTATCTTCTTCCTCCTAGACTTGGGACACTGACTGGTTCAAACAAATCCATGTGGATTAAGAAGATAGGAGTATCAATAGAGATGTTGTGCTTAGATTTAAAAGATGTTTTTCTCTTCTTGCCTTTCTCACAAGCTGTGCAGAGTTTATCCTTAACAAAGGTTATAGAAGGCAAACCTGTTACCAACTTTTTCTTACAGAGTTTGTTGATATTCTTGAAGTTCAGGTGTGATAGCCTTTTGTGCCATAACCAGTTCAGGTCTGCATTGCTTTTTGAGATAAAGTAGGTTTCAGTTGTGGGATCAGTAGATTTCATGTCCATAACATATACACCTTTCTTCCGTTGTGCACACAGCACAACTTTGCCTTGGGGATCCAATATGTAACCCAGGTGCTCATCAAAGTTAACCTTGTAGCCAGCATCACACAGTTGACTTATGCTTACAAGATTATGTTTTAGCCCAGACACATAGGCTACCTTTTTTATTACAGCAGCACCAGCTTGAAGAGTTCCATATCCTTCTGTGGATCCCTGTACATTGTCACCAAATGTGACTTTTGGCCATTTTTCAGGCCTGAGATCACTCAGCAGATCCTTACAACCAGTCATACGTCCTGAGCAGCCATTGTCCAAGTACCAAACCTGGGATGGTTGTTTGTCCTGCAGAGTGTCATTGGAAAATATTAGTTATTTTTAGGGGAACTCATCATAGGGATGAGTTCTCCTACTTCATCAACATTTGTTGGTGGACCAGTGATATCCACACTAATATTTCCAATTTGGATTGTATCAGCTTGGATACTATCCTCATTGACTATGTTACTTCCAACACTGCTTGTTTTTGCAATGATGGAACTAGCAGAGTCAACAGGCCTCATGTCCTCAGTTTCATGACAGTCTTTGGCCATATGTGTCTTCTTCCCACACTTATAACATTTTCTTTTTTTTAGCCTTTTTGGAAGAAGAACTTCCAGAAAAAATTCTGAATTATTTTTTTTGATCCTGTCAGCAGGTTTAGCAAACTTATTACTGTTTCTAGAAGATTCAATAGTTTGGGTGGAAGGCACAATGGCAACAGCTTTGCCTGTATCCTCTTTCCTCCTTTTAGTAGGACAAATATCAAATACAGGTAGCTTGATTAGCCTTTGACCTTCCACAGGTTTGGGAAACTAATTCCCGAATTTCTCAGTTTAAGCAATGGCTTTGCCTTTGCCTTTACTGAGATGTGATGGATGTTGCCTATTAACATAATCATTGCTTATGGTTTTGAAAGACTTACCTTCATTTATAACCAATTTCCCACCATGATTTAAAAACTTATTTGAAACCATAGCAGATTTGCTTCCAACATAAGACTTACTCTTGTTGAAGGCAGGCTGCTTACCTTTTGAACACTTTTTCTCAAAATGATCAGCATCAAAAGGATTAACAGGTTTCTTACCATCAGCTTTAGACCCAGAGCCTGTCTTGTCAACAGGCTTGGTGTCTACAGCTGCAGCTTGAGCTTGTTTTCCTTTCTTTTGCTTGTGTGAACCAGCTGAGCACTTAGCAGACTGATTTGATGGAGAACACATTCCATCATCAGCTTTTGGAGCTTTTTCACACAAGCTATCAGTATTTTGAGGTCTGACAAACCATTTTGTTGAGACTAGCTTGCCATTCACTTTCTGGATGAAAGTGCTTGGAAGCTCACCAAGAGTGGATAAGTGATTTTTCAGATTATTTATCTCAATAATTGAAGCTGCTTTGTCAAGATCCCCTCCAAGATAGGCTTGGATTTGAGCAGGAATCTGTTGACTGATGCAATGGCTGACTTTTGCTGCAGATTGGCACCAAGAGTCAATAATCTTTTGAAGCTTTGCATGTTTTATGCCTGTTTCTCTCTTTTCTTCTAATAAAATGGAATTGATGTGTTTTAATTCATCAAGTTCAATTTCCAACTTATGGAAACTGTCCAGTTTACTAGTCTTTCTTTCAAGATCAGTTTTTAGCTTGGAGATTTTAGACAACAAAACATTGTGCTTCTCAATAGCAGCTTTTAAATCAACAAACATATATTCAAACATTTTGACTTTTTCATCAGAACTATAAGCCATAAAGTTTTGTACATTGTACATCATTGTTGGATTCCAGTTCTCTAAGCTGCTGAAGGCTTCAGCTTCAGCCAGGTTTGATTTGAAGTTGCTTGTTGATGAGACATCAGTGTTGGCCATCAGACAGTTGTTATCTACTTCATCTGAAGATGAGTCAGATTCCTCCCAATCACATGACTCAGCCATGAGTCCCTTTTGCCTCTTGGAAGCCATTGAGTCTTCCAACTTCTTCAGCTTAGCCATGGCCATAAGGTACTTAACCCTGTAGCCATCGTCCCTGTTTGTCTTGAATGGTTTGGATGACTGACGAACAGCTTTAGACACACAGTCAGTAGCTATATGGCTAGTTTTGCCGCATTTAAAGCACTCAGCCTTTGTTTTATCAAATGCCTTCTTTTTAATGGCACTTGACTTCCTTCGCAGCATTCTTCCACCAAACCTCTTCTTGTTGAACTTCTTGACAAGCATTGCAATCATTTGCTCATCATCTAGTTTAGCAAGATCTTCACAGTCTTCCTCTTCAGACATCTCTTCCCTTTCATCATCAGCCTGTTGATAAGGTTGTGTGAACACATCACATATCTGAGCAACAGGTTGTCTCACGCTGGCCACAAAGGCAGCACCTCTTTTAGACATTTCCAAGGCATTTCTTTTCTGTTGCCTTGACTGCTCATCATTCAGTAAGGATCCATATAGATTTACAAGATCCATACCTTTGATGGTGCCTGAATTCCTTAAGATAATAGAGAAATAGTTCCATTCAGGCAAGATGTCCAAGAACATGTTCATCAGAGTCAAGTTTTCCTTAGTGATCCCAACAGCTTTGGGATCATGGATAAGAGCAGTGAACCTGGTATAGGATTCTGTGAGAGACTCATTTGGTTTTGCAAATAAGAGTTCATACTGTCTAACAAGGTTGTTAATCCTGTTATCCAGTGTGATAGTGGGACCATCATAGACGGTACACAAAGTATCCCACATCTCCTTTGCAGTCTTCATTTTCTCAACCTGTTTGAACACATCATCAGGAAGAGAAATGACCAGGTTATTCCTGGCTTTTGCATCAAGAGCAACCCGCCTTTTGTCTTCATCAGACAATTGAGCTTTGGCCTTCTCAAAGGTTCTGATCTCATCTTCAGGGTACTGAATTGGTGACATATCAGGAACATCGGATCATTCTCAACTTCAGGGTACTGAATTGGTGACATATCAGGAACATCACCCGGTCTGTAATGGGACTCCACAGTCCTCCTATCATCTCCCATATCTACGTTGGGTTCAATATCACTATCAGGTTCCTCTTTATGTATGGAATGCTCTTCTGAATCAGATGTCTCCAGTGTACTTGGATTACCAGTATTCTCACCGCTAGGCCAATAACCTCTATGTAACTTCCTCAATGAACGAGCAGTCCTTTCAATCTCTGTCTTGTGTTGCAATGGAGAAGTTCGCCCTGAATAACGAGTATGCATATACCTGAGATACACATACACATGTGAAGATTCTGAACTTTACTATTCAGAATGTTAATGTGACACCCTTGCCACAATAACCACCATTTACAATACACCCAGGATTAATCACCAAACATAAATTACATAATGATCGGAATACCTAATTAAAGCGCGGAAGCATTAGAGTACATAAATTAAAATAATACAAGTGTTTTAAACACCCTATGGTGCTACAAGGTTACATGTCCAAATCTACATACTCAAAGTTATTACAACATCCAGAATATATTACAACATTAACCACATCATTCAATTACCAAAATGAGTAGTAGAAATCTTCCAAGACTTCAACAGATGACCTAGCTAGATGGTCCCGCAGCAGATTTCCCTTTTCCTGTAAAAATGCAACAATTGAGGGGTAAGCGAATGCTTAGTGAATACCAAATGATATTACACATTCTGCAAATCCTTATGATGCCACCCAGAGTAACCGCGGTAACACATACCGTATACTCCACACGTACTCAAAGTACGCAAACCCGAGCCGCAGCTCCTTCGAGTTGACACTCGGCATAAGGAAAACCAACCATCTGAGGCAGACATAACATCGGGGATGACTTACTGTCTATCCTGACCACAGAGGTGTCAAACTCTTGGTCATATAGCACAATAACATTAGAGTATAGATGCGACCACGCAGGTCCATCAATAGGATGCACAACAAATGAACGGACATGCAACAAGTATGAATGTGCATCAACATATACACAAGTTAGTAGAGTGCCAAACGATAATGAAACAACATGCCTCAGCAGGCAAAGCAAACATAAAGCAGATGCAGACATGTTAAAATCAAAGGTACTCACAATGGGTGCGTTATTAGACTTCAAGTTAATTTTATTTCTCCTCGGGATTTCAACCGGATCCTCAAAGTACCCCACTGTGGGTTAAACAACACCACAAGGGACCTGTTAAGTCAGTTGTAACAACACATTTTGTCAATAACTTGTTTAATTCCATAAAACTTACTTTTATAAGTTTTGCAATATTTGACCCTAAATTCGGATCCACGTCCGAATTCGGACCCCACCCGAATTCGGATCCCCAATTCGGACCACATATAAGTACGGAAAAATGTCAAGTTCGTACCACTATGTCAAATTCGAACCCTGATTAAGTTTGGACCTTATATCAACTTCGGACCATACAAGTTCGAATCCCATCCGAATTCGGACCTCGACCGGATTTTCAACACTTAGAAATTATTTTGTTATTTTTGAATATCAACAGTTTGGACCCATCCGAATTCGGATCATCCGAGTTCATCTCGGATCCGAATTCGGACCTACCTCATTCGAACTTGTACAGTTTTTGTCAAATTTCAGATTTAATCCCATCATTTTTGGTACTAATTCAACACATGAAATAACTTATACCAACTAAAATACACCTATTTCCAACACTTTTAACACTAATATTAACACTTTTATACCAAATCAACTTCCTTTTTGACCATTTTTGTCCAAGCCATCGAACACACACTAAAACACACACTAAAAATCCAAAAATCATACTTAGGGCTTGAATCTGATGTTGAAATTTAATATGTAGCTTCATATACACTAGAATTGAACTAATCCACCAGTAGATCATACATGCATTAATTCAACACCAAAATTAGTGGTTCGGGTTTTTAACAAGACCGAACCAAAATGCTTAAATTCGAAGAGTTTGAATACCATTTACCTTAATTCGTCAATTGCAGAAGTTTTAGTTCCTTCCTAGTAATCTGAATCCAGAGTTTCAGCTTCAAATTCCAAGTTTTGATGATCTTCAATTGCTTTAAAGAGAGAGAGCCGAGAGAGATGAGAGCTTTTAGTGAGAGAGTGAGTTTGGTTCAATTGAATGGAAATAATGTTTTTCCCCCTTTTATTCCAAACTTTCGGCTTTTGACACATCTACTCCCTCCTCTTATCCGGTTCCATAAAATACTGATTTTATAAAAATAAAAGAATTCTATCTTTTATTTATTATCCTTAATAATAATTATTTTCACTTAATAATTTAAAATTTTAAATTTCCATATAATGCAACCAACTTTATAATCAATCCAAATTGCGTAAAAACTTTTATAATTCAACTTAAATTACATTAATTTAAAAATTTTTCTAATTAGACCTCAATTACAGTAATTTAAATCTGAGGATGTTACAGCATGGGCTCCACCACGCTCAAACTTCGTCCTCAAAGTTAACTGGATCCAAAAAGTTGCGGATACTTCTTCAGCATTTCAGACTTAGTCTCCCAAGTATGATTGGCTCCTTTATGATGCTTCCAACGTACAAGCACCATCTCTATCTCTTTGCTCCTTAACTTCTTTACTTTAGTATCTAAAACACACTCCGGCTCTTCAACATACCGGTGCCTTTCATCAATCTGCAACTCTTTGTGGTCTGCCCAATCCTCGTTTCCGGTAGTGAATGACTTCCTGAGATTTCCCACATGGAACACCGGATGTATGCCCGACATCTCTTCAGGCAACTCCAAACGGTAAGACTGGTTTCAACTTTCTCTATTATTCTGAATGGTCCAACGAATCTCGGAGGCAACTTTCCTCTTTTCACAAATCGTGTAACACCTCTCATAGGTGACACTTTCAGATATACCCAATCATTTACCTCAAAGTTGATTGGCTTGTGCCTTTTATCGAGATAACTTTTCTGGCGATCCTGGGCCGCTTTCATATTCTGTCGCACCAACTGTATCTTCTCATTTGTTTCCTGTAACAACGTCGGCCCAACAATCGGCGTTTCTCGGGTTTCTCTCCAAACACGTAGGAGTCCTACACCTTCTCCCATACAATGCCTCGAACAGTGCCTTCTTTATTGTTACGTGATAAATGTTATTATACGAGAATTCTATCAATGGCAAATGATCGTCCCAATTACCACCGAGGTCCAATACACACGACCTCATCATATCTTCCAAGGTAAGGATGGTCCGTTCACTCTGACCATCGGTTTGTGGACGATAAGCCGTACTCATAGCGATCCTCGTTCCCAACCCTTCTTGTAAAGCCGACCAAAAATTTGAAGTAAATCGGCTATCCCGATCAGATACTATAGACTTAGGTACTCCATGTCTAGAAACAATTTCGTCCATATAAATCTGAGCCAACTTCTCCAATGAATAGCTTTCCCGAATCGATATAAAGTAAGCTGACTTGGTCAATCTATCAACATCACCCAAATTGCATCATGTTGACGCCTAGTTTTCGGTAACTTTGTGACAAAATCCATGGTAATGTGTTCCCACTTCCATTCCGGAATGGGAAGCGGTTGCAGACTACCATATGTTTGCTAGT
>JAANYP010003538.1:0-60108 GCA_020465985.1 Centrapalus pauciflorus | reverse complement strand
ACACCGGAGCTCCCCACGGCGATGAACTCGGTCGAATGAAGCCCTTATCCAACAACTCCTGGAGTTGTTTCATCATTTCTTGCATCTCGGTAGGAGCAAGGCGATACGGAGAACGAGCTACCGGTGCAGCTCCAGGGATCAAATCAATTCGAAATTCCACTTGGCTCTCAGGCGGCACGCCAGACAAGTCTTCCGGAAATACATCCGGGAAATGTGATACAACAGGCACATCGGCCAAAGTCTTCTTCTCAGCCTTAGCATCAATAGCATATGCTAAGTAAGCGTCACACCCCTTTGCAACAAGCTTTCGGGCTTTTGCAATGGTTAACAAACACAGATCCCCACTTCTCCTATCCCCGTAAATACAGATCTCACGCCCCTCCGGTGTGGTTATCTTGATCATTCGTTTCTTACACACTATATGGGCTTCATTCTCAATCAACTAGTCCATCCCGACAATCACGTCAAACTCACTGAATGCTATCGGAATCAAATCAAGATTGAAGACTACATCTTCAATCACTAACGTGCAGTTACGGTATACGTGATCTACTTTGACTAGAGTGTTACTAGCAGTTTCTATGTCAAGTATGGCAGATAACTTAGACAGTGGCATGGCAAGTCGTTGTGCCAAAATAGTAGACACAAAAGAGCGGTTGGCACCAGAATCAAATAATACTCTTGCAGGCAAGGAGTTAACTATGAACGTACCCGTAACCACCTCTGGGTACTCCCTAGCCTCCTCCGCCGTTATCTGAAAAGCACGAGCTGGTGCCCTTTGTGGCTGGTTCCGGCAGTTGACTGAACCACCACTTGATCCCCCAGATGATCGAGTTGAAGATGGAGCAGCAGCTACTGGAGCATTCTTTCGACAATTCCTACTATAGTGCCCCCATACACCACACTTATGGCAAGCATCCGATTTCCGTGGGCATTCACTCTGAAAATGGCCCAACTCTCCACAGCAAAAGCAAGCGCGTCCATTAGTCCACTTGCCAAAGTGTTCCAGATGACACTTATTACAGTATTGCGGCTCGGTGTTGATAGAGTACGCACGAGCACGACCAGAAGAACCAGACTGTCGACGGTAAGATTGTTGCGGTGAATACTGCGATGATCGTGGAGAACCAGAGTAGCCTCCTTCGCGCTGACGTTTTGGTGGTGAAGGTTGAGTTGGGTTAGCTGAAGCAGCAACAGACCCCATTACGTACCCAGACATACTCAGAATCTGTTTCACATTCCTAGCGGCTTCCAGTAGGCTAGCAAAAGTGGGGTAGCGTACGTTGCTCATCACCCTTCGGATTTCCAGATCAAGACCAGCCTCAAACCTGGTCACTTTTCTTTCCTCGGTATCCACCTGATGAGGCGCGAACAAACTTAGCCTCGTGAACTCTACCGCATACTGGGACACAGACTTAGTTCCCTGAATCAGTGTCATGAACTTAGCTTCTAGTCTTCGGCGCTCATCGGCCGGGCAGTATTGCTGAGTAAAGACTTCAGTGAACTCAGCCCATGACATAACAGATACTTTCTCCAAAGTTAAAGCATTCACCACAGAGTTCCACCACATGACTGCATCTTTGGTGAACATAGCAGTAGCGAACCGGACCATATCCTTCTCAGCACAATCGTTGATTCGGAATGTCCGTTCTGTGGCTGTTATCCATTCCAGAGCGGCAACAACATCACCCAGTCCATTAAACTCGACTGCTCCATTTCCCTTAAAGTCCTTAAACCGACAACCTCTGGGCTTGTTAGATGACCCAGTATTGTCATCTTGTTCGTCATTGTTTCCCTCTCTTTCCTTATTCTTCCTCTTATCTTCTCTTTGCTTAGCTTCGGCCTCATCTCGAGCCCGAAACTGATCTTGAATCATCCGATTTTGCTCAGCCATCATGGCTAGCATCATTTCTCTTGTTTCTTCGGGTGTCATTCCTCCTCCAGACATGTTCTGAAATATGAAACATATAACTTATTTAGTAACATGTCATTTATTTAAAGACACCACCCAATTGTCCCGTATGATAGTCAATCTCCTATGATTACTAGATCGTAACCTATCCTAGTTCAGATCATTACATAATATCACTACATATCATCACTTAAAGTTTGAGACCAAGACCTCACGGACACTTAAATCTCAAACTACTGCTCTGATACCATCTCGATGTGACACCCTTGCCACAATAACCACCATTTACAATACACCCAGGATTAATCACCAAACATAAATTACATAATGATCGGAATACCTAATTAAAGCGCGGAAGCATTAAAGTACATAAATTAAAATAATACAAGTGTTTTAAACACCCTATGGTGCTACAAGGTTACATGTCTAAATCTACATACTCAAAGTTATTACAACATCCAGAATATATTACAACATTAACCCCATCATTCAATTACCAAAATGAGTAGTAGAAATCTTCCAAGACTTCAACAGACGACCTAGCTAGATGGTCCCGCAGCAGATTTCCCTTTTCCTGTAAAAATGCAACAACTGAGGGGTAAGCGAATGCTTAGTGAATACCAAATGATTTACACATTCTGCAAATCCTTATGATGCCACCCAGAGTAACCGCGGTAACACATACCGTATACTCCACACGTACTCAAAGTACGCAAACCCGAGCCGCAGCTCCTTCGAGTTGACCCTCGGCATAAGGAAAACCAACCATCTGAGGCAGACATAACATCGGGGATGACTTACTGTCTATCCTGACCACAGAGGTGTCAAACTCTTGGTCATATAGCACAGTAACATCAGAGTACAGATGCGACCATGCAGGTCCACCAATAGGATGCACAACAAATGAACGGACATGCAACAAGTATGAATGTGCATCAACATATACGCAAGTTAGTAGAGTGCCAAACGATAATGAAACAACATGCCTCAGCAGGCAAAGCAAACATAAAGCAGATGCAGACATGTTAAAAATCAAAGGTACTCACAGTGGGTGCGTTATTAGACTTCAAGTTAATTTTATTTCTCCTCGGGATTTCAACCGGATCCTCAAAGTACCCCACCGTGGGTTAAACAACACCACAAGGGACCTGTTAAGTTAGTTGTAACAACACATTTTGTCAATAACTTGTTTAATTCCATAAAACATAATTTTATAAGTTTTGCAATATTTGACCCTAAATTCGGATCCACGTCCGAATTCGGACCGCACCCGAATTCGGTTCCCCAATTCGGACCCCATATAAGTTCAGACAAATGTCAAGTCCGGACCACTATGTCAAATTCGAACCCTGATTAAGTTCGGACCTTATATCAACTTCGGACCATACAAGTTCGAATCCCATCCGAATTCAGACCTCAACCGGATTTTCAACACTTAGAAACTATTTTGTTATTTTTGAATATCAACAGTTCGGACCCATCCGAATTCGGATCATCCGAGTTCATCTCGGATCCGAATTCGGACCTACCTCATTCGAACTTGTGCAGTTTTTGTTAAATTTCAGATTTAATACCATCATTTTTGGTACTAATTCAATACATGAAATAACTTATACCAACTAAAATACACCTATTTCCAACACTTTTAACACTAATATTAACACTTTTATACCAAATCAACTTCCTTTTTGACCATTTTTGTCCAAGCCATCGAACACACACTAAAACACACACTAAAAATCCAAAAATCATACTTAGGGCTTGAATCTGATGCTGAAATTTAATATGTAGCTTCATATACACTAGATTTGAACTAATCCACCACTAGATCATACATGCATTAACATTTTCAACACCAAAATTAGTGGTTCGGGTTTTAACAAAACCAAACCAAAATGCTTAAATTCGAAGAGTTTGAATAATATTTACCTTAATTCGTCAATTGCAGATGTTTTAGTTCCTTCCTAGTAATCTGAATCCAGACTTTCAGCTTCAAATTCCAAGTTTTGATGATCTTCAATTGCTTTAGAGAGAGAGAGCCGAGAGAGATGAGAGCTTTTAGTGAGAGAGTGAGTTTGGTTCAAATGAATGGAAATAATGTTTTCCCCCTTTTATTCCAAACTTTCGGCTTTTGACACATCTACTCCCTCCTCTTATCCGGTTCCATAAAATACTGATTTTATAAAATAAAAGAATTCTATCTTTTATTTATTATCCTTAAAAATTTAATAATTATTTTCACTTAATAATTTAAAATTCTAAATTTCCATTTAATGCAGCCAGCTTTATAATCAATCCAAATTTCGTACCAACTTTCATAATTCAACTTAAATTACATTAATTTAAGAATTCTTCTAATTAGACCTCAATTACAGTAATTTAAATCTGAGGATGTTACAGTTAACGAAAATGAAAATACTGGAAATTAAACTAAAATAAAATAAAATTAACTAACTACTATAAACAAAGATATTTACAGAAACAGTTAATCCAAAACTATTTCAACAAGCGCTGCCAATCCCCAGCAACGGCGCCATTTTGATGGACCCAGTCGTATGAGCATCAAAAAATAACCCAACACACACTATATAGATAGGGTAAGTGGGATCGAATCCACAGGGAAAGTCAGGTTGCTAAACTGGCTTCATAGACTGTTTGGATTGAGTTTGTAATCATTTGTTTTAAATCAATAACCTACTATCAGTTGCTACTATTGCGTTCTAACACGGAGGAATTGGATTAAAGAGGTTGTAGGTCCCGAAAGGTTTCCCAAGTATATAGCCTTAAGCTGTAGAGGGGGGGTGAATACAGCAATTTAAAAACTACACTCTTTTCTCAATGTTTGTATGTATTATCAACAGAAGTTAATTACAAACAGGCTTGAATGCGGAAAGGTTCAAGCTGAGATGACTGATACAACAGTATGTTAACTAATCTAAGACAGACTTAAACTAGTTACAATGAATACACTCACTAAGAATTACTCACTATGTTTACAAGACTCAAAGAAACAGCTTGAACAAGAACAACTTAGACACCAAGCACTGTTTTATTCAAGCAGGCTTGCATGCATGAAAGATACACTTGAATGCACGTTCACTCTTGGCTTCAACACTTAGCTTTTTGGCTTATCCTTTCAATCCTTGGAAGTTTCCTTTTATACTCACTCAGAGGATCTAAGAAAAGCTTCTTTATTGGACGAAAGGAAAAGTGGAAAGTCTTGTTGAAAAGACAACATAAACTTTTCTGCACATTCTGAAAAGCTGACTTGTCTTCATGTGTGCAGAACTTTTGTCTTTTCATTTTGTCTACTGTTGCATTAGCTTTAACTAAATAAGGAATGTCAACTTTACGTCTTTCTTTCTTAGTTAAGGCCTATTTTGATATAAGAAAAAGGTCTGTCACCCTTTTTTCAAATATCCTTTTGTCTTCATGTGACAGAACAGCGTGGGCAGGCTGAGCAGTTCTGTTTTCCACTTTGTCTTTGACTTTGTAAACTGATCTTTTAGGTAAAAACAATACATGAGGACTTGGAAACATATTCCATAGAGTGTTTAGCCTGTTCACAAAGAACATGTTTTGTTCACAAAGAACAGAACACTTGTAAACTGCCCAAGCTGCTCACCAGTGTAGAGCAGCGTAGACAGTTTATGTCCAGCCTGTTCAGCAGACTGAACAGCTTGGACACACTGTCTTTGTTGCAGCACATGCAACATATAGAACAGCTTTGGACTGATATTGCAAATCATTTTCAGGTTTCAATAAGGCATATAACAGGCCTTAAGTTCAACCTTCAAATGCATCAACAGGTTTGATTAAGAAGCTCCCCCTCAGATGCAGAACAGGTTTGACTGAGGCCTTTTTGTGCCTAACAATCTCCCCCTATTTGCAATAACCAGTCTAAGCTGGCCTTATCAAAAATCACTATATATTTTTACAGTACATTTGCTGAAATAAAATTACAACATCAAAGTAAAGTAAAAGATCAGTTTATAGATACACTGATTCTTGATTACATAAAACAACACATGTTTTTACAAAAGTACAACTGATGTACTGGTGTATATTACAACTAACACAAAAGAAAATTTACAACTTATGTAATTAAAATACAACTAATGTACAGCAGATTTTGGACTGTTTTTGTTGGGAGCAGATAATGGTAAGCCTGTCCAACTGATGGACAGCTTCCATTCTTCACCTACCCAGATGGTAGATGGACTTTACTACAGTGGAGGGGGACCTTCAAACATATTTTCAAGTTCCTCCCTTGTATCCTCAAGTTCTTCAATTTCACTTCTGATGAGCATAAACTTGGGATCTTCACGTTCACCTCTCTCATAAAACCCTCTCAGCTGATCCCAGACGGCTGCTTTCCACCTGCTTGACTGCCTAAATGAAGTTGCAAGTCTGAAGGCTACAAGCTGTCTCAGATCCACCTTGTATAGATCTGATGCTCTCTGAAAGCATTTCTTCTGAGTTAAGGGATCTACAAAAAATGCCCCAAGCTCAGGCTCTTCAATAATCTTGCCATCTTCAAACTCTGCTCCACTAGGCAGGCTGTGGTCAACTCCCTTCATCCCAACAGCATAGTCACCCTGTTCAATTAAGATGAGGAGTTCTTCAAGCTCAGTGTCTTTCCTGTTCTCCTGACCTTTATTTTGGGTTGTCTCACATAGACACCCTCACTGACTTCTTTTGAGATCAGGCCAAGATTCTTCACTCTCTCCATCAACTTTTTGACATATGCCCTGATTGTCTTTGCCGTTTCTGAATTAGATTCACTCAGAGCAACTGCCAACTCAATCCGTTCCCTGTATCCCATCTGTGCAACATCAGTGTAGTCATACGTTTCTAGTTCAGGGCCAGTTGCACCCATTCTGGTTATTTTCAACTTCCACTGACTGCCTTTTCTTGATATGGGAACAGCTTTGACAATTGCTTCCTTGGCCAGCCTTCTATCAGCAACATCCTGAAATTTTCTTCTAGCCAAGTTGTCAAAGTGGAACTGAGCTCTTGTAGAGGGTACTTGTGTTTTGGTCACAGAGACCTGAGCACCCTTTTCTTTTTCTCCTTCCTTCTCTCCTGCTGATCCCTTAGCAGCTTCCATTAATTTCTTTTGCACTTCCAGAGAGGACATTTTAACTTTTCTTGCCTCTTGAAGTGCAAAAGACTTAGCAGCTTTGGCAGATTCTTCTTCTTTCCTTAGAGCTTCCAGGGCTTGAAGCTGTTCTTCTCTGAACTCAAAGTATTTGTGCATGGGAAGGCCCATTTCTTTAGCCCTGGCTTTGTGAAATTTAATTTCTGTTGCTTTATGCTGTTGGGGATCAACTGCTGCTTTTTCTTTTCCTTTAGCTGCTGTAATGACAGAAGCTTCAGGACTTTCCCCGTCTTCTTCTTCTTCTTCTTGTAGAATCAGATGCCTCCTTCTGCTGCTTGGCCTGTCCTCAGGAATGAATTCCTCCCCCTTAGACTGAGCAGGGATTGGAGATTCAGCCAGAGTAGGCTGAGCAGCCTGGGAGGCACCTTCCATTGTACCTGTATCAGATGCTCCTGCTGGTTGACCAGTGAGTATTGCAGGAACTGATTTCTCCTTAGGAGAAGAGGTCTTCTCCCCCTTAGACTTAGTCTTCGAGGCAGATGACTTCTCCCCCTTTGAAGGAGATGTACCAGCACCTTCAACACCTGGTCTGCCTGAAGACACGAAGTCAGCAGGCTTGCCAGCAGTTTTGGCAGCAGGCTTGGGGCCAACAAGGCTGTTCACTAAGAAGGCCAAGTTGTCCTTTACCTCTACAAGCTGGGAAAGACAGGATTGAAGAGAAGAGGCCTGGGTGTCAGCAAGAGAGGTCAGTTTGACAATGTTTTCCCTATCAGAAGCGATGAACAACAGGCTTTGAAGTTGTGCAAGATGTAGTTCAAGGGAATCTTGCACATCAGCGAGGTCTGAGGACACAGAATTGGATAGGGAGCCAATAACAGTGTTCAAGATGGCCAAGGTGGCAGGAAGGGTAGATTTGCAAGAAGTGAGGAGAGATGACAGTTGTTGAGATATAGCTGCCATTGAGGACACTGAGTCCTGTTGTAGTGAGAGAATAGAGGAAAGGGAAGTAGAGACACTTCGCAGCTGTGCAGTGAGTGCAAGCAGCTGTGGAGAGTTGTCAGGTTGTGTAGTGGCTGGGAAGGAATCTTTGAACAGATCAAAGAATCCTTTAAGCTGTGCAGACACAGAGTCTGCAATGAGAGAAGGTAGAGAGGACATAGAGGATTCTAAAGTACTAACTTTGTTGGTCAGCAGTGTAAGCTGATCCTTCAAAGGCAGGTCTTTAGGAGATGGAGGTGTATGGGTGGACTGTTTAGATTGTGTAGAGGGAGAGGAAGAGGATGAGGCTGGTGTATGAGGATGTGATGGAGAGGGAAGAGGAACAGTTGAAAGAAGCTCTATAGCCTGGGCAAAAGTAATGTGGCTCAGCTTGGAGGGGTCAAAGGGTCCTTCAGCAGTGGCAGTAGCTGCATCATCAGGAGAAGGGGTTGATGTTGGGGGCCTTTCAGATGCTGCTTGTGTTGCAACACCTTCATTAAGGCCAGTGGGTGTTCCCTCTCCAGTGCCTTGGTGTAAAAGCACCTCATCATGGGGAGATGGGATATGCATTTCAACATCAGCAGTGGTGAAACCTGCTGATGGAGATTGCATAAAAGGGGCAGCCTCACCCAAGGGATGGTATGTTCCCTGAGGTTCATCAGCTTGGGTTGTTGGTCCCTCAGCAGCTGTTTGGTGTACAACAGTTGTATCATAGGGAGCAGAAATTTGAGGCTGAGCTGCTGATTGGTCTATACCAGCAGTGTGGACACCTCGTGCAGACTCAGGGTGTAAAGAAGTTTGATGTGGGGACAGTGGGGACTCAGTATGGAGTGGAGAGGGCTCCTGTCTTTCAATATTCTCAGCCTGTTGGGAGGCTGGAATAGTTGAGGTGGCTATCTCCTTTTGTACAACTGGCTCCTGTTGGGAGTAACCAGAGGGACTAGGATGACTCTGGGTGGACTCAGGTTGGAGTGAAGCAGGCTCCAATTGTGCTGAACCTTCTCCCAAAATAGGAGAGGCAGCAGGGGTGGCTTCTCGTACAACTGAACCCTGTTGTGAGGGAACAGAGGAACTGGTTGTTGGGGCTGATTTTCTTTTGGCTAGAGATTTGCGTTGGTATTGGATGGATGAAGTGGGTGATTGTGGAGAGGTGATAGGTTCTGTTTGGACAGGGTGTGAGACTGGGTCAGGAACAGGTGGGTTGGCCTGTTCCCTGATCTCAGGTGCCACAAAGGCACCAGCCACAAAGGCTTCAGGTTCAACAGATGAACCAGGGTGAGGAGCCTGCTCCCCCTCAGCCACACAGGCCAAGGAAGCAGACTCAGACTGAGCTGTTTTGGCATTCTTGTGGACAGGCCCAGCTTCAGTGGTTGCCAGTGTCCTTTTAACAAGCTTGGCCCTGGCTTTGGATTTTCCCTTGGGAGCAGGTTCAGGATCCACCCTCACATCAGAGGGTCCTTCCATCAATCCTAACAGCCTCCTCATTGGTGTTGACAGAGGAGGCTCATTGGGTAGAACAAGAGTATAAAACACTCTATTCCCTATTACAGGGAATGCAGCAGTCTTAAGTAAAGGCTGAGAGGAATATAATTGCTCACCACAATGATGTTTGAAGATGAGGCTCAAAAACCTTGGATACCGAACAGCAGCTGGACGGTTTTCTTGTTGTACCAGGTTCCTCAAATTCAGAAAAATCCATTTGGCCATGTCGATTGTTGTCCCATCCACCAGCTGTAGAACAATGGGGACTTCATCACGGCTTAGTTGGTCGAATGAACCAACTTTACTTCCGAAGCACATCACCACCGAGGCAAATAGAAAACTGTAGGTCGGAGACAGGTCCTTCCTAAACAATGTTGCTCCGATTTCGGGTTCTACTACACCACAGAAACGTAGCAGATTGCCCATTTGATCATCTTCAGGTTGAGGCATGTCATAGGGGTCAGCAGTTGGTAGATGAAGAACCTCCCTGAGAAGATCAGCTGTGATCTCAATGGTCTGAGTCCCATTAAGAATAGTCCCCTTTATGACTTTGGTGTTAGGGTTGTAGGCACAAGTGTACCAAAACTCGTACACCATCTCCTAGTACAGGACTCCAGGAGTGGCAGTCATTGCATAGTTCAACGGATGAACTCTCAGAAATTCCACCATTTGTTCATAACCCTTCCCTACATAGTTTTTGGGAATGGTTAGGTTGGCAATGTAGTTTGTGGGCTTTATGGTTAGCATCGTGGTAACTGATGAGTGTTTCACAACATCATCACCAACGAATATTGGAAGAAAGGAATTGTTTCTTTGAGCCATTTGTGAAGGATTGGGGTTTTGAGAAGTAGAAAACACTTAGTCGATTTAGGGTTCTTGAGGATTTCTGGAAATAGTGAGGAAGATGAAGATGAAACAGTAGGGGGTATTTCTAGGATTTGAATGTGAGTGGGTATGAGAGAGAAACATTTGGGCGGTTGATTTGAAAAAGTCGTTAACAGAAAACGGAACGGTTGTCCATGTCAGACCGTTTGTTAGACCACTTGAGCCCTTTTTAATCACTAACACACGTAACCCACATTATCCGCAGTAATTAAGTTAAATAAAAACAAAAATTAAGTAACTTAATTGTGAAGAAAGGTAGTTAAAATTGTTGGTCTAAGCTGTTGGTCAAACCTGTTATGAGTAGGATCATCACAAGCTGTTCATTCTTCAAGTTGTTCACTCTTCACACTGTGCTTTCAACCTGTGTTCTAATGTAAGATCAGGTTGTGTTCATTAGTTGAACATGATACAAGACAATGTCTTGTAAATCAGTGTGAAGGAGTGAGCAGGGTGGAGAATAGACCATCAGAGCAGGCTGGACGAGTAAACTGTTATTGTTCAGCCTGTTATATGTTCAAGCTGTTCAAGGATTTCAGAAAAATGGCTAAGTACAGAATATGCATAACCTGTTCTGTCTAAGCTGTTCTGAGAAACTTGAGCAGTGTGAGACATACAAAGTCTTAGACCTTTGAGGACACTTAGTCATTTTTGTTTAACATGCCCAGCTTGCTGACAAGGTAATTAAACCTGGTTTCATCAAGAGGTTTGGTGAAAATGTCTGCAAGTTGTTCATTTGTGGAAATAAAACTTACCTCCACATTACCTTTCTGAATGTGATCCCTGATGAAGTGATGTCTGACTTCAATATGCTTTGTTCTTGAATGAAATACTGGATTGTTTGAAATGGCTATGGCACTTGTGTTGTCACATAGAATAGGATTTTTCCTATACACAAGCCCATAGTCTTCAAGCTGATGTTGCATCCACAGAATCTGCCCACAGCAGCTTCCAGCAGCAATGTACTCAGCTTCAGCAGTAGAAGTAGACACTGAGTTCTGCTTCTTGCTACACCAACTTATCAACTTACCACCAAGGAGTTGACATCCACCTGTTGTACTTTTCCTATCTAGTCTGCAGCCTGGAAAATCAGAATCTGAATAACCTGTTAGTTCAAGGCTTGAGTCTTTGGGATACCAAAGACCCAAACCTGATGTGCCCTTCAGGTATCTGAAGACTCTTTTAACAGCAGCTAGATGAGATTCCTTTGGGTCAGCTTGGAACCTAGCACACAAACAGGTGGCAAACATAATATCAGGTCTACTAGCAGTTAAATATAGCAAGCTCCCAATCATACCTCTGTAAGCTGTTACTGAAACAGCTTTGCCACTGACATCAGCATCCAATTTTACATTTGTTGCCATTGGGGTTTTAATAGGAGAACTTTGATTAAATTTAAACTTTTTCAAGAGATCTAAAGTATACTTTCTTTGATTTATAAAAATTCCAGTTGAGGTTTGTTTAACCTGTAATCCTAAAAAGAAAGTAAGTTCTCCCATCATACTCATTTCATATTTGGATTTCATGAGTAATGAAAAATTCTTGCATAGCTGCTCATTGGTAGAACCAAATATTATGTCATCCACATAGATTTGAACAAGCATAATATCAGACCTCACCTTCTTTATGAACAGTGTGGTATCCACTTTACCTCTAGAATACCCATTGCTCATAAGAAATTCAGTAAGAGTGTCATACCAGGCTCTAGGGGCTTGTTTGAGACCATAGAGAGCTTTGTCCAACTTATAGACAAAACCTGGATGTTGTTCATTTTCAAAACCTGGAGGCTGCTTGACATAAACTTCTTCTTGCAGCTTCCCATTCAAAAATGCACTCTTCACATCCATTTGAAATACCTTAATGCTCTTATGAGCAGCGTAGGCTAGATACAAAGAAATTGCTTCCAGCCTGGCCACAGGAGCAAATGTCTCATCATAGTCATTTCCTTCCTCCTGTCTATAACCCTAAGCAACCAGTCTTGCCTTGTGTCTAATGACATGACCTTGCTCATCCATCTTATTCCTGAAAACCCATTTAGTGCCAATTATAGTTTTTCCTTTAGGAGCAGGGACCAGCTTCCATACCTTGTTTCCCTCAAACTGATTGAGTTCCTCTTGCATGGCAGTGATCCAGTTGGCATCTTTTAGTGCTTCATCCACCTTCTTTGGCTCCATTAGTGAAACAAAACTGGAGAACATGCAGAAGTTCCCTAAGCTGTCCCACCTTGTTTGTACCCCTTTGTTGATGTCACCAATTATTTGATCATTGGGGTGACATCTGATCCACTTAGGATCATTCTTCAATGAGGATTCTCCTGAGTTATCAGCAGCTTCAGCAGGTCCTGTTGAACAGCTCTCAAGATTTTCAGACACACTGTTGTCTTGAGCCTGTTCACTTGTTGAACATGACTGACCACTGTTGAACATATCAGCAGAGGAACCAGGAGAATCAGCATTGATAGGTTCAGGACATACAGTTGTAATTAAGTCAGTACACTTATTCACACAGGGTGTATTGACATAATCATCATCATGCCCATCATGGTTAACAGGTTCCACACAGGATGTAGTGGAAGCTTTTGAGTCCTCTTAACTATTTGAATGCGTGAGATCATCAAAGATTAATTCTCCTGAAACTGATTCAGGAACAGCTTTGGTGGAGGCATTCTTGGACTCTTCAAAGGTGACATTGATAGATTCATCTATCACCTTTCTTTTCTTGTTGTATACTCTGTAGGCTTTAGAGATAGCAGAGTAGCCAACAAACACACCTTCATCAGCTTTTGGTTCAAACTTTGCCAGTTGGTCCCTTTGATTCAGAATGAAGCAGGGACACCCAAACACATGAAAGTAACTGACATTTGGCTTCCTCCTTTGAGTAGCTCATAGGGAGTCTTGTTGAACCTTTTCACCACTAAGGATCTGTTTTGGGTGAAGCAGGTAGTGTTAACAGCTTCAGCCCATAATGATGAAGGTAAACCAGATGCACACAGCATAGTTCTAGCAGCTTCAATGAGAGTTCGGTTTCTCCTTTCAGCAACTCCATTTTGTTGTGGAGTTCTTACAGCTGAAAAGTTTTGAGTAATTCCTTTCTCTTCACAGAAGTCTTCAAGAGTACTATTCCTGAATTCAGTACCATGATCACTTCTAAGCTGCTTCACTTGGGCAGAGTTCAGCATTTCCATCATTTTCACAAAACCAATAATTTCTCTAGCAGCCTCTCCTTTGCTCTTTAGGAAGATAACCCATGTGTACCCGGAGAACTCATCAACCATTACTAGAGTGTATCTTCTTCCTCCTAGACTTGGGACATTGACAGGTCCAAACAAGTCCATGTGGATTAAGAAGAGAGGAGTATCAATAGAAAAATTATGTTTGGATTTAAAAGATGATTTCCTCTGCTTGCCTTTCTCACAAGCTGTGCAGAGTCTATCCTTAGCAAAAGTCATAGAAGGCAAACCTGTCACTAACTCTTTCTTACAGAGTTTGTTGATGTTCTTGAAGTTCAAATGTGACAGCCTTCTGTGCCATAGCCAATTTAGATCTGCATTTGTCCTTGTGAGAAAACAGGTTTCAGTTGTGGGATCAGCAGATTGCATATCCACAACGTATACACCTTTCTTTCATTGAGCACACAACACAACTTTGCCTTGGGGATCCAATATGTAACCCAGGTGCTCATCAAAGTTAACATTGTAGCCAGCATCACATAGTTGACTTATGCTAACAAGGTTATGTTTCAGCCCAACCACATAGGCTACTCTTTTGAACACTGCAGCACCAGCTTTAAGAGTTCCATATCCCTCAGCGGATCCCTGTACATTGTCACCAAACGTGACTTTTGGCCCTTTTTCAGGCCTGAGATCACTCAGCAGGTCCTTACAACCTGTCATGTGCCCTTAGCAGCCACTGTCCAAGTACCAAACCTGGGATGGTTGTTTTTCCTGCAGAGTGACAAGAAGAATATTAGTCATTTTTAGGGGAACTCATCACAGAGATGAGTTCTCCTACTTCATCAACATTTGTTGATGGACTTGTGATATCAACACTAATATTCCCTATTTGAATGGTATCAGTTTGGATACCACTCTCATTGACTGAGATGTTTCCAACACTGTTTATGTTAGCTGTGAAGGAACCATCAGAGTCAGCTGGTCTCATGTCCTCAGTTTCAGGACAGTCTTTGGCCAGATGTGTCTTCATTCCACATTTATAGCATTTTCTCCTCTTAGCATTTTTGGAAGAAGACCTTTCAGAGACACATTCTGAGTTATTTCTGTTGATTTTATCAGCAGGTTTAGCAAACTTATTACTATTTGATGAATCAACAGCTTGAGTGGAAGGTTCAATAGCAACAGCTTTGTCTGTCTCTTCTTTCCTCTTTTTAGGAGGACAGATGTCAAAGATAGGAAGCTTAATTGGCTTTTGAACTTCCAGAGGTTTAGGAAACTTATTCCTCAATCTCTCAGGCTGAACAATGGCTTTGTCTTTGTCCTTCCTAAGATGTGATTGATGCTGCCTATCAACATAATCATTATTTCTGGTTTTGAAAAACTTATTCTCATTTATAACCAATTTACCACTATGATTAGAAAATTTATTTGAAATCACAGTACGTTTGCCTTCAACAATGGGACTTACCCTTGTTAAATGCATACTGCTTACCTTTTGAAAACTTATTTTCAAAATGTTCAGCATTAAAAGGATTAGTATGCCTTTTACCATCAGCGTTAGATCCAAATCCTGTTTTGTCAATAGGTTTGGTGTCCACAGCTGCAGTTTGGGCACGCTTTCCTTGCTTTTGCTTGTGTGAATCAGTAGAGCACCTAGCAAGCTGATTTAATGGAGAATTCATTTCATCAGCAGCTTTTGAGCTAGGTTCACACGAGCTGTCAGTGTTTTGAGGCCTGACAAACCTGTTTGTTGAGATTAATTTACCATTCACTTTTTGAATGAAAGTGTTTGGAAGCTCACCAAGAGTGGACAAGTCTTCTTTTAGATTATTAATCTCAACAATGGAAGTTGCTGTGTCAAGATCCCCTCCAAGATAGGCTTGGATTTGTGCAGGGATTTGTTGACTTATGTAGTGGCTGACTTTTTGTGCAGATTGGCACCAAGAGTCAACTATCTTTTGAAGCTTAGCACGTTTTATATCTGTTTCTCTCTTTTCTTCCAGTAAAATAGAGTTGATGTGTTTTAATTCATCAAGCTCAGTTTTTAACTTATGGAAACTGTCCAGTTTACTGGATTTTGTTTCAAGATCAGTTTTAAGCTTAGAGATTTCAGATAATAAAACAGTATGCTTCTCAACAGCAGCTTTCAGATCAACAAGCATATATTCAAACATTTTAACTTTTTCTTCAGAACTGTAATCCATAAAATTTTGTACCTTATACATCATTGTAGGGTTCCAGTTCTCCAAGCTGCTAAAAGCTTCAGCTTCAGCCATATCCTGTTTGAAGTTGCTTGTTGATGGGACATCAGTGTTGCCATCAGACAGTGATTATCTTCTTCATCAAATGATGAATCAGACTCCTCCCAATCACAAGTCTCTGCCATGAGTCCTTTTTGCCGTTTGGAAACCACTGAGTTTTCCAACTTCCTCAGCTTAGCCATGGCCATAAGATACTTAACCCTATAGCCATCATCCCTGTTTGTATTGTGTGGTTTGGATGACTGACCAACAGCTTTTGACACACAGTCAGCAGCTATGTGGCCAGGTTTGCCACATTTGAAGCACTCAGCTTTGTTCTTATCAAATGCCTTCTTTTTAACAGCATTTGAGCTTCCCTGCAGCATGTTTCTTCCAAACCTTTTCTTGTTGAACCTTTTGACAAGCATGGCTATCATTTTCACATCATCCAGTTCAGCAAGATCTGCATTGTCTTCCTCATCAGACATTTCCTCCTTATCATCAGCCTGTTGATCAGGTTGAGTGAACACATCACTCACTTGACTTACAGGTTGTCTCACACTGGCCACAAAGGGTGCACCTTTCTTAGATATTTCCAAGGCATTTCTCTTCTGTTGCCTTGACTGCTCATCATTCAGTAAGGATCCATACAGGTTAACAAGATCCATACTTCTGATGGTACCTGAATTTCTTAAGATTGTAGAAAAATAATTCCATTCTTCAGGCAGGATGTCTAAGAATTTGTTTACCAAAGTTAGGTTGTCCTTGGTGATCCCAACAGCTTTGAGATCATTTACAAGAGCAGTAAACCTGGTGTAGGTTTCAGTGAGAGTCTCCTTTGGTTTTGCAAAGAAGAGTTCATACTGTCTAACAAGATTATTAATCCTGTTGTCTAGTGTGATTGTGGGTCCATCATAGACGGTACATAAAGTATCCCACATCTCCTTTGCAGTCTTCATCTTCTCAACCTGTTTGAACACATCATCAAGCAGAGAGATGACCAGGTTATTTCTGGCCTTTGCATCAAGAGCCACCAGTCTTTTGTCTTCATCAGACCATTGAGCTTTTGCTTTCTCAAATGTTCTGATTTCAGGAGCAGCTCCTTCAACAGCAGGAGTTATGGTTGTAACAGAGGTTGGCACATAGGGACCCTCCATTACAATCTCTGGTAGTTGCACATCCAGATTCTCTAAGTGGAGCATCATTCTGCACTTCCAACGATGATTGAATTTTGGAGGTTTGCCCATTGAGCCATTGTCATAGTATGAGGAACTTGCAGCACTGTTGTCCATGAAAACTTTGGGAGAATGAGAGATCTAGAATGACACACACTCTAAACTGCTCTGATACCAGTTGTAGGTCCCGAAAGGTTTCCTAAGTATATATCCTTAAGCTGTAGAGGGGGGGTGAATACACCAATTTAAAAACTACACACTCTTTTCTCAATGTTTGTATGTATTATCAACAGAAGTTAATTACAAACAGGCTTGAATGCGAAATGGTTCAAGCTGGGATGACAGATACAACAGTATGTTAACTAATCTAAGACAGACTTAAACTAGTTACAATGAATACACATACTAAGAATTACTCACTATGTTTACAAGACTCAAAGAAACAGCTTGAACAAGAATAGCTTAGACACCAAGCACTGTTTTATTCAAGCAGGCTTGCTTGCATGAAAGATACACTTGAATGCACGTTCACTCTTGGCTTCAGCACTTAGCTTTTTGGCTTATCCTTTCAATCCTTGGAAGTTTCCTTTTATACTCACTCAGAGGATCTAAGAGAAACTTCTTTATTGGACGAAAGGAAATGTGGAAAGTCTTGTTGAAAAGACAACATAAACTTTTCTGCACATTCTGAAAAGCAGACTTGTCTTCATGTGTGCAGAACTTTTGTCTTTTCATTTTGTCTACTATTGCATTAGCTTTAACTAAATAAGGAATGTCAACTTTGCGTCTTTCTTTCTTAGTTAAGGCCTATTTTGATATAAGAAAAAGGTCCATCACCCTTTTTCAAATATCCTTTTTTCTTCATGTGACAGAACAGCGTGGGCAGGCTGAGCTGTTCTGTTTCCACTTTGTCTTCGACTTTGTAAACTGATCTTTTAGCCAAAAACAATACATGAGGACTTGGAAACATATTCCATAGAATGTTTAGCCTGTTCACAAAGAACAGGTTTTGTTCACAAAGAACAGAACACTTGTAAACTGCCCAAGCTGCTCACCAGTGTAGAGCAGCGTAGACAGTTTATGTCCAGCCTGTTCAGCAGACTGAACAGCTTGGACACACTGTCTTTGTTGCAGCACATGCAACATATAGAACAGCTTTGGACTGATATTGCAAATCATTTTCAGGTTTTAATAAGGCATATAACAGGCCTTAAGTTCAACCTTCAAATGCATCAACAGGTTTGATTAAGAATCTCCCCCTCAGATGCCGAACAGGTTTGACTGAGGCCTTTTTGTGCCTAACAGAGGTTCACGTAAGGAGAATGGATGTTTGCTCTCTTGTTATACATACTATGGCAATTCAGAATGTTACAGACACCATTCACATGACTTAATTTGAAATCACAACTTATGCTCTGAAGACAACGTATACCACTCTATTCGTTGTCTTCCTCCCCTATAGAAAGTTGGCACAACCAATGACATGGATATCAACTGTTCCAGATACATTCATTGCTTATTCAAGTTCATTCATGTAAATGTAATCCAAATGACAGTTTCCATATAAACGAATTAGCTTTCACAACAAATATTCTTAAGACAACGTATGCAACTCGATTAATTGTCTTCCCCTTTTTATTGAGTTGGCACAACTAATTATATCACTACACCCTGTTATATACAATACCCATTGTATAAAGACCGTTCATTCAAATACATGTTCCACAACCCATGTTCTTAAGACATCGTATGCAACTCGATTAATTGTCTTCCCCTTCGTTACAGAGTTGGCACAACTAATGATATCACTATACACTGTTATATACAACACTTGTTGTTTAACAACCCATTCATTCATTCACAAATAAGATCCACAACCCCTTTTAGCACAAATGGAAACTGAAATTACATAACATTCATTCATGCCATAATATGCAAACTTAAGAACAAACACCAAAATGTGTTTAGCCCAACATGATTTAGACTTGCACACTAACAACAAATGACATAATGAAGTACATACTAACTACCAAACCAGTGTGTAGAACACAAGAAGTTGGCTGCTGGAATGCTTGATCAATGATCCATTTTTTTGTTTTCTCCTCTCGATTGCCTCCAAAAACCCTCATCCGTGTGTTAAAACGATCCTTCCTGAGTGAAAAACGAGACCCCCTCATTAGAAAAACGAGAGTAAAACCCCCCCCCCCCCTGTTCTGGTAACCGTCCCCTTTTAAAAGCAATGCTCCCGCAGAAACCGACGCACTAGCGTCGACCCCAGCGTCTAGGACGCCGCAAGTGCGTCTCATGCGTTATGAGGACGCTCATCTTCTGAAATCACACATTTTATGCGCTTCTTTAGCGTCTAGGACGCCGAGCACTTTCCTGCAGAAACTGGTGTACCAGCGTCGACCCCATCGTCGCGGACGCTGACAAGGACGCAGAAATCCCGTCACGGACCCTGACCAGGACGCCGATATCCCGTCACGGACGCTGGCTTGGACGCTAGACGTTTTTTTGAACTCCCAAAGCTATCATTTTGCCTCTTTTCTTACCAATCACCTACAACAAACAATTCACATCAGCAGTACCAACTTTCTTGCATTTAACACACTAAAACACAACAAAAACACACAAAAACATAAGTGAATAATATCACTGATCAAGGGCAGCTCCTTCAACAGCAGTAGTGATAGTAGTAATAGAAGTTGGCACATAGGGACCTTCCATTACTATCTCTGGCAGTTGTACATCCAGATTCTCTAAGTAGAGCATCATTCTGCACTTCCAACCAGAGAATTTGATGATTGAATTTGGGGGGTTTGGCCAAAGAACCATTGTCATAGTAAGAGGAGGAGCTGGCAGCACTGTTGTCCATGGGAAAGTAGGGAGAATGAGAGATCTAGAGTTAACACACACTCTATCTGCTTCGATACCAGTTGTAGGTCCCAAAATGTTTTCCTAGTGAATTGTTCTAAGCTGTAGGGGGGGGTGTGAATACAGCTATTTTAAAACTCAACACTCTTTTCTCAATGTTTGTATATACTATTAACAAGTATTAATTACAAACAAGCTTGACTGCGGAAAGGTTCAAGCTGAGATGACAGATACAACAGATGTTCAACTAATCTAAGACACACTCAGACTAGATACAATGAATACACTCACTTAAATGAACTCACTGATTTTACAAGACACAGATGGACGGCTTGAATAAGAACAGGTTGGACACACGTTACTGTTTTATACAAGCAGCCTTGCATGCATGGAATAACACACTTCAATGCACGATCTGAATTTCTCACTCTTGGTTCTCTCACAATCCTTAGAAGTTTCCTTTTACACTCTCACTGAGAATCTCAGTGAAGCTTCTTCATTGGACGATGACATAGGGGGATGTCTTTCCAAAAAGACAAAACAACTTTTCTACACATTCTGATAAAGCAGACTTGTCTTCATGTGGCAGAATGTTTGTCTTTTTCTTTTTGTCTTTGTTGTATAAGGCTTTAACCAAAAGAGGAATGTCAACTTTGCATCTTTCTTCTTTTGTTAAGGCCATTTTGATATAAGAAATGTTCTGTCACCCATTTCAAATATCCTCTTTGTCTTCATGTAACAGAGCAGCGTAAGCAGCTTTAGCATCTTCTGTTTTCCACTTTGTCTTCAGCTTGTAAACTGATCTTATAGCCAAAAACAATACATGAGGACTTGGAAACATATTCCATAAAATGTTTAGCCTGTTCACAAAGCACAGGCTGTTCACAAAGAATAGAACACTTAGAATCTGTCCAAGCTGCTCAGCAGAATAGAGCAGCGTAGACAGTTTATGTCCAGCCTGTTCAGCATACAGAACAGCTTGGACAATCTGCCTTTGTTGCAACGAATGCAACAGGGTAAACAGCTTTGACTTATATTGCAAATCACTTTTCTGGTTTTAATAAGGCATTAACAGGCCTTAAATTATACCTTCAAGTGCATTAAACAGGTTTGATTAAAAATCTCCCCCTAAGATGTAGAGCAGGTTTGACTGAGGCCTTTTGTGCCTAACACAATGAGGAAGAAGATGACCAAATCCAACAACCAAATCAGATTCTTGAACCCTTTCTTGCAGCTCCAGAATCACACGCACACACACACACCATTTGTTTCTGAGTTTGCAAAGGAGAGGAAAGGATAAGAACGTTCAAATCACTCTTCATATATACGCTTTCTATAATTAGAAAGCCCGGACCCGATAAATCTGTACCCGATACCACTTTTTCACTATTAATATCATTTTAATCCAATTAAATCCATGATCTCATAAATATTAATAATCCACTAATTAATAATCCTACGACACGAATCACTCGGTCCCAACACGTACAATCTACGAAACGGGATTCAATTGGACTAACGCAATAATATTAAATTAAATAGCCAATAAATTAAATCCACGTACCAGGCTCAAATCCGGGATGTTACAAATCCTCCCCTCTTAATAAGATTACGTCCCGAAATCTAACTGGAAGACTGGAACAACTGTGGATACCGGCTTCTCATCTCTGTCTCGGGCTCCCAGGTAGCGCTAGTACCCTTATGATTCCTCCACTGAACGAGTACTAATGCGATCTCTTTATTTTGAAATTTGTTCACCTTACGGTCAGTAAAAGCCTCAGGCTGCTCGATATATCGCAAATGATCGTCCACGTTGATCTCAGATAACGGAACATACTGATCGTCTTTGGCCAGACACTTCCTCAGATGACTCACGTGAAAGGTGTCGTGGACACCGACCAACTTTGAAGGCGATCTCAGTCTGTACGCCCAATCTCGGACTCTGGCGATAATCTCAAAAGGACCGATGTACCGCGGACTCAGTTTACCTCTGTGTCTGAATCTGATAACCCCTTTCCACGGCGATACTTTCAGCATAACACGGTCCCCAATACTGAACTCGAGCTCAGTCAGACGACGATCGGCATAACTCTTCTGCCGGCTCTGCGCAACTCTCATGTGCTCGCGGATAACTGCCACCTTGTCGCTCGTCTCTTGTAACAACTCGAGCCCGCTGATAGGTCGCTCGCTGACCTCGCCCCAACACACATGCGTTAGGAACTTACGCCCGTAAAGTGCATCAAACGGAGCCATCTTGATGGAGGCATGGTAGCTGTTGTTGTAGGCAAACTCAACTAACGGCAAGTGCACGTCCCAACTACCACTGAAAACTATCGCGCACGCTCGGAACATATCCTCGAGAGTCTGATTCGTCCACTCTGTCTGCCCGTCTGTCTGAGGTCTATACGTTGTGCTCAACTGAACTCTCATTCCCAACTCATGCCGGAATCTCTACCAGAATCTCGAAGTGAATCGCGTATCTCTGTCTGACGTGATCAACTTCGGAACGTCGTGCCTCGAAACCACCTCATTAATGTACAACCGAGCCAGCTGATCCATCGTAATTGTACCCCGAACCGCTAGGAAGTGAGCACTCTTCATCAACCGATCCACAATCACCCAGATTATATCGTTTCCTCGAACCGTGCGTCGAAGTCTAACGATAAAATCCATTGTGATATGATACCACTTCCACTCGGGGATCTCCAGAGGCTGCAGATGCCTGTGAGGCTTCTGATGCTCGGCCTTAACACGTAGACAAGTCATGCACTCCTCAACATATCGGCCCACATATCACTTCATCCCAGGCCACCAGTAGAACTCGCGCAAATCTCGATACATCTTGGTGCTCCCGGGGTGGATAGACAATCTCGATCTGTGCGACTCATCTAATATCAACTACCAAAGATTACCAACTCTCGGAACCCAGACTCAGTCGTGATACACATACAAGCCTCTGCTGTCTCTGCTCAGAATATCAAGCTGCCCGGTAAGCCGCTCTCTCTTCACATTCTCTGCCACAACATTGGCTCTACCCGGATGGTACTAGATCTCACAGTCGTAATCCTTCAGTAGCTCTAAACTGCGCCGCTGTCTCATATTCGGCTCTTTCTGACTAAACATATACTGAAGACTCTTATGATCTGTATACACCAGAAATCGAGACCCGTACAGATAATGACGCCATATCTTCAGTGCAAACACTATCGCGTCTAACTCGAGATCGTGCACGGTATGGTTCTCCTCGTAAGTCTTCAGCTGTCGCGACGCATATGCTATCACCTCACCTCTCTGCATCAGGACACAACCCAAACTAGTACCCGACGCATCACAATAAACCACGAAATCCTCTGTACTGGAGCCTGACATAACCGAGACTTTAGCTCTCTGAATGACAACTCCTGCTCATGGGACCACACAAAAGGAACGGGCTGTCGTGTCAATCTCGTTAACGGCATGGTAATCCTCGAAGAGTGGAAGCGGCGATAGTACCCGGCTAAACCCAGAAAGCTACGAATCTCATGCACGGTCTTCGTTGTTTCCCAACTCATCACGGCCTCTATCTTCGCCGGATCCACTGAAATACCCTCAGCGCTCACAACATGCCCCAAAAACTGGACCTCGCGCAACCAGAACTCACACTTGGAGAATTTCGCATACAGTCTCTCCTTTCACAGCACGGTTAAAACCTCTCGCAAGTGCTGCTCGTGGTCCTCGGCATTCCTCGAATAGATTAGGATGTCATCGATGAACACTATCACGAACCGATCCAACATAGATCTACACACCCTGTTCATCAAATTCATGAAAGTCGTGGGTGCGTTAGTCAGTCCAAATGGCATAAAGAGGAATTCATAATGGCCGTAACGTGTCCGAAACGCAGTCTTCGGAACATCCTCATCTCTAACTCTCAGCTGGTGATAACCAGATCTCAAATCTATCTTCGAGAAGTAACTCAAACCCTGTAGCTAGCCAAACAGATCGTCGATGCGTGGAAGCGGATATCGGTTCTTCACTGTCACTTTATTCAACTCTCTGTAGTCGATCCACATCCGCATAGTACCGTCCTTCTTTTTCACAAACAAGACAAGCGCTCCCCACGGGGACGAACTCGGACGGATAAATCCACGATCCAATAGCTCCTGAAGCTGCGACATCATCCCTCACATCTCAGTAGGTGCCAGCCTATAAGGGGTCTTCGTAAGAAGCACCGCTCCCGGGATAAGGTCTATACGGAACTCGACCTGATGATCTGGCGGTAACCCAGGCAACTCCTCAGGGAACTCTCTGAAACTGGTATATCCTCTATGGTCTTCTTCTCCTTTCTAGCGTCGACCACATAAGCCTGGAAAGTCTCACATCCCCTAGCAACGTATCTCTGAGCTCTGGCCATAGAAACTATACCAATCTCACCTCCACGCCTCTCACCATACACAGCCACAATCTTTCTATCATAAATGGGTATCCGGATCATCTTCTTTATATTGTATCAATTAAAAACAATTTTATAATATAATAACATTATATTGTATCAATTATATGATCTATTATTATATATTATATTGTATTTGTCAATATTTGGATAATTTTTATTTAACAGTAATAAATAGTTTAAAATCACGCTCTTCATATATGAGAAAACTTGTACTCATTTTTAAAATTGATTATGTTGGTAACATAATTTTAATTTTAAATCAAAATTAATAAAATAGATTTTAAAATTTAAAACATTTAATTATATTGACTTTCATCAATATTGGTTAAATTAGATAGTAATTGTGAAATGTATATCCTATACATCAATCAACAATCAATACAAATAATAAGAAAAAGATCAAGAACACTAACCAAATGCTTGGATTAATCACAAAGACGATTACAAAATGAGAATGAGAAGAAGTTTCACTGTAGCCCTAGATCTCTGGAAATCTGTGCGTACCCAAAACGATAAACTGTCAGATCTATTTATCTATTACAAAGTCAACTATCTTTATATACTATTTACAACTTTGAACAATTTACAAAATAAACCCTAGACTTTGTTTTCATCAACAAAATAATATTCCAACAATCTCCCCCTTTGATGAAACAAGCAAAGTCTTCAACTAGTTAGCCCCAACTTCAACTCTAATCTTCTTATAAGTCTTCAGTCAATTATGGAAATAAACTCAACCATCAATCTTCTGTTATTAACAGATCAAGCTCCCTTCTTTGTTTTTCTTTTCTTGTCAGATGCCAGCTTTCCCTTCAAGCCATTCATAGTGTACCATCACAAAATTTGTTAAGTTCAACACTCCTCATTGCTCTTAGCTTTTTATTTTTGTCTTTGAACATGACTGCAGGATGCTTAACCATAATGACTTGATACTCCTTCATATCACCTGCAAACTTGATTTCTTGATTTGGAGCTGTAATGTTTAGTTTCCTCATACCTCTCTCGACTTCAATCTGTAGATCTTGCACATACATCAATACCAATTTGGTATGCATGAAGTGAAAAATTGTCTTCAGTGCAAATCTACAGTATTCATTCCTCTTATTGCGGCACAGCTCATCAAATAAGTCTTTGATATCAACCAAATGCATACTGAACATGTCTGCTTTGGTGAATGAATAGATATTTCCATAAGCTCTTGAAACAGTAAACGTAGGATAGAAGATCTGAACGAACCGATCTTTCACAATTTTGGTTAAATCAATTATCCTAAATTCACTTTTCACTTTATCCACAGGCTGAGTCTTATTCCTCAAGAAACTAGCATAGTTAACAAGATTCGGCATATTAGGCTCCAGAACTCTAAACAGTTTTAGAAAAGTACAAGGAGCTGGCTTCTTGCAGAAGATTCTTTTCTCCAGATAATCTTCGAGATAAGGTACTTTATTCCTTTTCTTAATAAACTCAGCTGATTGTCTTACAGATAATTCAAATGCTTTAACTTTCTTCTTACTAATTTCATCCTTATTGAGTAAAGTAAGCATATCTCTAATTTCCCTTTATACAACTTGTTGAGCTTCAAATCTGAGTCGGTGTTGTTTTTGTGATTCATCAGCCAGAATGTATTCATTGAAAAATCTTTCCAGCACATCAACTTCATTCAATACAACACTCTCTTGTGGAATCACATTCTCAATAGGAAAATCTTCAATCTCTTCTTTAACTTGAACCGCAACCTCAGGCTTTTCAACCGTCGGTGTTGGTATAGATTCTTTCAAAATTTCTTGCACTAATTCTTCCTCTTCTTCAATTCTTTCAGCTTGAATAGCTATATCAGTTATGGCAATCAAATCATCATCATCAGACAACTCAACATAAACCTCTTTCTCTTCTTCACTTTCTTTTCCTTGAAGTATCAAACTTTGTTCTTGAACTTCTTGAACATCATCCTCTGAATCATTGTACTCCTCAGAATTATAGATGTCTGACTGAATGTTTAAAGAAACTGGAACATCTTCATGAAGAATCAATCCCAGCTCACTTTGAACATCGGTAGGTTCCTTTGAGCTTCCCGCTTCTTTCTCTCTAACTTCAGACTCCTTTTCTGGGTAGGTAATCATTAATATACCAGGTGTAGGCTCATCAAGCTTCCTCCTCTTCTCCCCCTCATGAGGAGCATCATCGGAGTCATCGTCATGCTCATCATGCTTTCGTTTGGGCACAGAAGCTTGAGCCTTGCAAGTCTGTTCAACTGCCGCCACCCGTTCAGATAAATTTCCTAAAGCAGTGATTACCGTACTTTCTAATCCTATCATCCTCTCTCTCATCTCATCAAATTGCTCAAACACGAAGTCTCTCAGCTCTTCGATAGCTTGATTCAGATCTGGTTGCTTAACTGACTCCTCTGCAACTGATATTCCTTTCAAAAACTTGTGAATGTTCGTCATTTGAGCCATTACTTCTGATAGTTGAGCAGAAACATGACTGTTGACACCCGCAACAGCAGCATTTAACGCTTGATTTAAAGTAGATTCAGTAACGAATGGGGAAAGAGTAACTACTGGGTCACTAAGACTTCTAGTTGAACAACAGTGGAACTTGTAAAAAGAACCTCTGTGTGGCCAGTGCTCAGAGTTGGCAAAGTCGTAGCTCTAACTGGACTTCCACCCTCTTCAAGTGACGGAGCAACGAATGCTTCTGTGACTGAGGATGTTCCGGCAGTGACACCGAGTTCAACTGCACTTACTTCAATGAATGAAGTAGACGCAAGTGTCCTAGTGTATATCAGTTCTAGACATGGTGATTGAAATTAAGTCGTACACTCGGGCATATGTGTACTTAATTCAATATCCATCAAATCCAAAGGATTATCGGATAGCATTTGTGCTTGTTCCCGATGCTCAAGTGAAACAGTCTCCTGTTGAGAGGAGACTGAGTGGATGGTGAGGTGTGCAATCGTCAGTGGGATACTGACTTCTTCAATGCTAACTCCCTGTTGGGAGCTAACAGAAGTTGTGGCTATTTCCCGGCTTTCTTGGCTTAGGAGATCCCTCACACTCTATTGAGCAATACTAACAATATCTAGTAGTGCAGCTCCTCCCTTATCATGAGTTGGTCCACCACCATCATCATCATCATCACCTTCCTCCGCTCCCTCATTAATGTTTGAAAATGTACGTTCAGAATCAGAACTACTCTCATCTCCCTCACCTCCTCTTACATCGCCCGCTTCTCCCTCAGTCAGTTGAAGGCTTCCCTGAACTTCAGCCCCTTGCTGAAGTTCCTCTCGTCCTACAACTCATTGGTTTAGAGAACCCGGTTCCTGGGTCTCTATGGGAGCGTGATCTATTCGGTACAACCTCACATTCTCACATGTCTGATCAGCATACTTTAACAATGCTTCTGGTATCGGCATGATGTTTGCATTCGTAGAATCAGGTACATCATGAAGACTCATCATTACATAATCAGGCATCTTTTAGAGTTTGATCTTTTTGGTATATTTTCATTTGCCCTGAGAATGCCTCGGATTAAGATCTGAATAAACCTTTGTAAAGGAACAAACTTCCTTAACCTATTGGTAGTCTTGGCCAGCACAATTTCTTTAAGATCCTCCCATATACACTGTGCATAATCGTAGTGTTTATTGAATGCTATGCCGTGAAAGATCCGAAGACAATGAATACTACATCTTCTATGCCAGTATGTTTTGATGTCATGCAACGATTGATAATGCCAAACAACGTGTACCATTCACCGTTCTGGCCGTTGCGGTGAAATTTTGAACTCTTTGGTAAAGGCTTTGAATATCCCAAGCAAATCAGATCATGTACCAACTCTTCGTCTGATACGAAATCCTTGAAGTCAGCTAACTCTGGAAAGTTAACGGTATCAATTCTTCAGGGTAGGAACAGATTGTGTCTAAGTCTGGCCAAAGTGATCTTAGACTTGAATTGATCGATGGTAACCTTGAGGTGATGGTTACCATCTGCTGGAACAAACTTAACTGTGTGCCAGAATTGTTGAAGGTAGACTTGAGGAATAGATGGTTTGTACTGTAGAAGATATCCCAAAGGATGTCCTTTGAGAATATCAACTATGATTGGGTGACTGACTTTGATAACTTTTGTATCGAGGCGGTGTTTATTGTCTTTGAATGGTAAACAATATTTGGGTTTAACCAGTTGATCGTCAGGGATAATGGTAGATGGTGATGGCCTTGTAACAGATGTTGAACGGACGGGTTTGGAAACAAGGGTATGGTTAGAAGAAGAATGAGAGTCCGAAGAGTTTGAATGATGGGATTGACTTGGAGAACCATTTGTAACCTGTGAAACATAATAAACATGTTAGATATATAGAGAAACAAATGAAATCTATCAAGAATAGAAAAATAGAACATTTTGCCAAAAATTATAAAAATTTGTGTTTTTCTGTTTAAAGCATCGGGATTCCAGACAAATAATATGAAAATATTATTGACAGGATTCCAAAGTCAATCTTTCAAAGACCAATGTTAGAAAATCACAAATTTAAACAATTTCTTGAAAAAATCTTACATTTTTCTTAAAAAAGTAAAATCCCAACACTTGGAAGAAAAACAATTTTGAACAAAAAACTCGAATGACTCTGTATACATCTCGAATGACACTTGAACAAACTCGAATGACCTTGAGTTAATCTCGAATATGGCTTTGTACAAACTCGCATGAAATGGAATAATCCTCGAATATGTTCATGAACCAACTCGAATAAAATGAAATATTTCTCAATTAAGTCTAAGAACCAACTCGAATGAAGTGATGTATTGCTGAAATAAACTCGAATACAAGATGTGTTCAACTTGATTAACTTTTGAAGATTCTCAAACTAATAACAAACTCAACTCGAATGATATATGACCCTACTCGAATAAAACCTAAGACTTAAGAACTAAACTCAGATCAACTCGAATGAGTCATGAAAGGACTCGAATCTATGTAAAGTCCAACTCGAATGAGTCATGAAAGGACTCGAATCTATGTAAAGTCCAACTCGTTCAAAATACATGTCCAACTTGACTAATACTAGATGATTCTCGATTGAGTGATTGAACAACTAGAATGAAACATGAAGTTTCTCGAGTGATGTGTTATTCAACTTGATTGAAACTGAGTTTCTCCTCGATTGTAGTTTCTTCAGATAAATCCTTTTCAGAATATGTCTGAATATACTCCTCTTTAATGTCAATATTATTATTTGATTCATTTATTCTGTTATAGTCAACAGAATTTTGCATTTTATCTGATCTTAATCTTTTTAAATCTTCACTAGATTCTACCTCATCTGATGCTTTCATAAAAATCATTTTTAATCCTAGATTCATATATCTGACATCATATAAAGTCGGTGAATTTGAGATAGCCTTTGTCAGATATTTAGGATTTTCCCAACCAATACCAGATTTAGAATTGTAAAATTCTGTGTCTTTTGGTTGATTTAAATATATAGTTTGATCTGTTTGACCTCTTTTGATAAATTCATCTTCCATTTTCTTTATTTTCTCATAAAGTTTTGTTCTTTCTTCAAAAATGGCATGATATTTTACAGAAAAATTTGAAGCCTCTAATTCTGCCAAACTCAGTTTTTCTTGTAGGTCAGATATATTGTTATTAAGTTCTTGGATTTTGCTTTGAAGTTCATTTGCTTTGTCTTGCAAATCTGAAACTGCTCGTAATACCAATGCTTTATCCTTGGAAAAATCTAATACTAATGCATGTTCATTACGTAACTTGTGTTTCAAGGAGTGAGCATGTTTCTTTTCAGCCTTTAATGATTTTTCAAACTTCTTTAGCATAAAGGCCATTTGTGTTAATTTATCTTCAAGCAAACAGGAATCATCATTTTCAGAGTCAGAATTAGAATTTACCTCTGGTGTTTCTGAACTGTCTGATTTTTCCGACTCTGATTCATCAGTAACCTTTTCTTTGCTGCATCCAGCTTTTCCTGTTGCCATCAACGCGAATTCTTCAGCCACTTCCTCATCAGCCTCTTCGTTTTCCTCATTTTCTTCATCCGTTAACCCAACCAAGACCTCATCTTCTGCTATCATTGTTGACTCACTCATTTCTGATTCATTGAATACTTCTGATTTCAAGCAGATATGAGCATCCTCATCCAATATGTCTTCATCCTCTGACAAATGTAGCTAATGATCATCGTCAGCCAAAAGGGCTTTTCCAGCTTCCTTTTCTTGGCTAAGAGAGCTTTTCTTGTGTAGTTTTCAGAGTTTTTGACTACTGGCATTCTGCACTCACGAGCAAAGTGTCCTGGTTTTCCACAATTGTAGCACTTTTGCTCTGTTTCTTTCTTCGCTGATTTATCATATTTTTCATATTTTTCAGCTTTCCTGCCACTGCTCTCACCAGACTTTTCATACTTCTCTTTCTTTTCAAACTTCCTTGAGCCAGTCTTGTATCGCATTTTGTTGTTGGTTGGCTTTCGATAGAATTTCTTTTGGAAAGCCTTAGTGAGTAAGGCCATCTGCTTTTTCATCTCTTCTATCTCTGAATCGGTGGATGAATTTGAAGAGTCGGATTCAGAAGAGCTACTGCTTATGATTGCCCATTTCTCCTTCTTCAGCTTATACTTATATTTCTTTTCAGCCAATAAAGCCAAAGGGTCAACGGTCTCTTTATCAGCTTTCTTTTTACCAGATATCTTCCTCAAAACAACCTCTTGATAGTTGTTGAGGTTTTCAAAGATCATGTGGAAGTCCATCTCTTCAATGTCTTTCGTCTGTTGGATTATCATCGCATACTTTTCCCATTCCGGGTTACATACGTTTAAGAACTTGACATTGATATCTAGATTGGACTTTGTTACCCTGTTTCTTTTCATCTCACTTACAAGATTGACAAATCGCAAGTATTTTCTAGTAATTCTCCCTCTCGTGCTCTAAAGTTCTCAAAAGTCATCAGACTGTTCCTTGCTCTGTTGGTTGCTGCCCTGTCGGATCCCCTCATTAGCTTGCACACCTCATCCCAGATGGATTTGGCGGTCTTTGTGTTTGTTAGGCAGGTATAGATGTCATTAGGGATGGAAATCAGTAACAACTTCCTAGCTGTTTTGTCCCCTAATTTTCTTCTTTTCTGTGCCTCTGTTAGGTTTGTAACCTCAACAGTTCTTGGTGGAATTGGGGGATTTCCAGTGGGTACACCAGGGATTGTCTCCATGAACACAGTTGGTCCGTCCGTCAAGGATTTTAGCATTTCTTCCAAAAGATCATGGAAACTGATAAATTCCAAAAACCATTCCCTCCACTGTATGTGGAGGTTTCGTCTCTGATCCCATGGCAAGTGCGTCTTTTGACATGATGACTGATAGATAGGAAAATTTCCAAGATCGAATGATATTTGATTGAAATTGAAACAGTTGATCAATTACTGAAAATTGATCAAACTTGAAAGAATGTTGAATGAAATTCGAATGAACAAGATAATCAACTCGAATGAAGAGTTGATCAACTCGATTAATGAATGAGTGAAACTCGAACCAATGTATACTCAACTCGAATCTATAACAAATGAACTTGTTAGAAGAAGTAATCAACTCGAATTAAGTAAAGACTCAACTCGATTCAGTTAGGACAAAACTCGAATCAATAGGGAATGAAACTCGATTGAATATATGTGCAACTCGATTGATTCAATGTGCAACTCGATTGATTCAATGTGCAACTCGAATTAAACTATTGTGCAACTCGATTGATACTATGTCAAAATCGATTAATTCCTTGTTGCAATTAAGATAACTCGAATGTTCTTTTCTTTGAACTTAGATCAACTCGAATTGAACTAAGTTCAAATCGAATAAAAAGTAAGTTCAACTCGAATAAAATGCACTCCCAACTCGGATATAATGAAAAACAACTAGATTAAAATTCAAGTTCAACTCGAATGAAATGCACTACCAACTCGAATATAAGAAAAGAGAACTCGATTGAACTACAAGTTCAACTCGATTGACACTAAAGTCAACTCGATTTAAACTTGATATCAACTCAAATGGTAAATGCAGTCAACTCGAATTGCCTAAGAACACTATATAATCCGAGTTTCTTAATTTTTCAAAATTTTCAAGTCTGAAATTCAACTTAATTTGTAAAAACTGAGCTATTTTCAACCAAATTGATATCGAAGGTAGGATTTTGATTTCAAACACTTTTTGTGAAAGTATTTCGTCCAAAAACAGATCTAAATGTGACTTTTTCGATGAAACAGTGAATATCCTTCGGGTTTTCAATATTTTCTAAAAATCAACAAATCTTTTTCTTTGATAAATCAAAACAAATGTATGATCAATACAATCGTTTTCCAATCCTCTTCCTTCGATCCAATTTTCAGATTCAACAATCAACATGATTAAAACCCTTGTTGATTTTTCTGTTTTTCGAAAAAATGCTCAAGAACAGTGTTCGAAAAAAATTTCAATCTCAATCAAAAATCACCGTAAAAGCTCTGATACCAATTGTGAAATGTGAATCCTATACATCAATCAACAATCAATACAAATAATAAGAACAAGATCAAGAACACTAACCAAATGGTTGGATTAATCACAAAGACGATTACAAAATGAGAATGAGAAGAAGTTTCACTGTAGCCCTAGATCTCTGGAAATCCGTGCGTACCCAAAATGATAAACTGTCAGATCTATTTTTCTATTACAAAGTCAACTATCTTTATATACTATTTACAACTTTGAACAATTTACAAAATAAACCCTAGACTTTGTTTTCATCAACAAAATAATATTCCAACAGTAACTAGTATTAGTTTTTCAAAGTAATTAAAAGAATAAATTGAAAGAGTTATATTTGGAAAATAAGGAGGGAAAATGAAAACTTGATTAGTTGAGTAGTCACAATAAGGATCGTTTTATTACGCGAATGCTTTAATATGTAGTTGTTTGTATTAAATACATACTACAAGCTAAGAATTAAAACATAAAAATATTAATTTTATTATAAAATTATAAGAATTATATTATTATTATTATTTGACATAACCTATAATGTTAATTCTAAATATATATGAATAATAATATGTGTTTTTATCATCTTTAAATATGAATATTTGGTTTGAATTGATTTAAATTCTTACTATATTAGATGTAAATTTATATAGATATTATTCAGATATTATTTATTATTCTAGAATATGATATGTCACGTGTAAATTGTTGGTGATGACACATGATATCACGAGAAATAAGTAATGTTATACATTTATTATTATTTATAAATTATAAATATAATTAGGATTAATACATGTAACATTTAATTTAAAGTTTGAAAATAAAAAAATTTGTTTTATAAATCAATTATATATTTATTGATAAAACATTTTAGGTAATTAGAGGTTAAATTAGGAAGTATTTAAATCATTTAATTATATTAGTAATCTTTTAATTTCTTTAAAATCAACTAGTTATTTGCCCATGTATTAAATGGGATATATTCATAAAATAATAATTTTTTTAAAAATACATATAAATTAATTTAGTATATTACAATTATAATTTTTTTAATAATAAAATGCTAATATTAAAACTCAATAGATAAATTATCTAAATGATATAAACTATAAAATTAACATACATACGGATAAATAAAAATTTTACTGACTTGAATAGTATGTTGATCCATAGATTTTTAACTATATATATAGGTTTATTAAATATTTTAATTAAATATGAAAATAAATATCATAATAGTTTATAAAAATAGTTAGAGTTATTAATTTACATTCCCTAACATTAGAATAAAATTATGGTAATAAAATAGGCGGGAAAACGAAATTGAGATGTCATGAGAGATTGACATATGGAAAAATTATTTTGCTTTATTAACAGATATAGATTATGTAAATTAATTGAAAGAGTTATATTAGACAAAATTAGCGGGAAAACAAAAATTAAGAGAGCTGAGAAAGTGACACGTGTCACGAATTGTTTTGTTTTATTAATATATATTGATAGATTTCTTAAAAAGTATAGGTATATTGATTTATTATGATTCTCTTATAAACTTTATGCAATTCAAACTATACAAATGTTAAATACCAATCGATATTTTATAAATTTTATATACTTAATAATATAAAATGATTCCATATGAAAAATTGATTTTATTGTATTCAAATAAGATGATGATAACACAACAACACATATTTGAAAGGGGTCGGGGTATAAATACTCATATCAAAATTTCGTGTTAACTATGTCCATTCTAATATCATGAATTTTAATTTGATATTTTATAAAATCTCAAAACATTTCTCTATACCATTTTAACATGAATGTCTTATTATTTTTTTCATTATGTTTAAAATAATAATTTATAAATATACATAATTCTAAAAATAATTATTTAATAAAAATATCCATGTAATACATGGGTCAATATAGATATAGATAGATAGATAGGATTTTATCTAATTTATGTCTTTGTTTCCTATATATTAATAGATCCTCTATTTTACTTTATATTATTACTAGTTTATCAATTCGATCACTACGTATATAATCTTAATTAAAAAAATTTATATTAAATCTATATATAAATTTATAGATAAACATATTATATAATTTTAATATTTATATTAAAGATATAAATTTAAAATTAAAAAAGTTATATATATCATAACTATATGTTATTTTTCTAGTTTTGAAGAATGGTAGCGACTTTTATTTATTAATTTATATATTTAAAATGAATGTAATTTAAGATTTTAATTCTTAATGATTGAAACATAACGTTATATAAATTTTGAACGAATTTTTTTTATTACAAGTATTCTATTAGTTTTGTTTTTCAAGATATGAAATAATACTTATTTATATTTAAACAACTGTTAAAATTTTTTAGTAAAAATTGAAAAACAAACTATACATCATTGGTTTCTATTCGTACCTTTTTTCCGTCGGGTCGGTTCAGACGTGAGATGTAGCCGTTCTTTGTCTAACCCGAGCTTGGAACAAGGCTAAAACATGTAGAATCCCGTTAGAAGTGGGCCCAGGGCGTGAGCCCCGGGAGCCACCTCCGACGGTCAAGTCAGAATATGACCGGTGATGTAATATATCACAATAAATGTGTGTGTGTGTGTGTGTGTGTGTGTGTGTGTATATGTGTAACAATATATGTTATGAGAGAACAAATAGAAAGAGAGATCCACATGAGGGAAGATAAGTTCCCGTCAGGTGGATGATAACCTCCTGGAAGAACCGCCTGGAACTGATGGTGGTGTAGTCCAGGTGCTGCTGTTAATGATACAAGGCATGTTCAGGAAGGATGACCTCCTGGAAAAACCGTCTGGAACTGATGGTATGTAGTCAAGGTGCTGCTGTTGATGAAGCCAGGTGCGTGGAGAGAAGGAAACCCCCTGGAAAAACCGCCTGGAACTGATGGTGAGTGTTCCAGGTGCAGCAGTCACCAAGTGGAGTGTGAGAGAAGTTAAGGGAGCAGTCTTTTCGAGACAAAAGAAGCACCGTCCAAAAAGTCCCTCCTCTTATAAAAAAAGGAGTATTTATAGGCACCAAGAAATGGGCTTTAGGGTTCAAGAAGATGGGTTGGGCCAAGAGAAGCCCAAAGGTTAATAAATGGGCCACACAATTATTAATGAATGGGCTATACAATCAAGTCCCCCAAGTCCGAAGTGATTGGTTCCAAAACCGATTGCTTTGGACTTATATAAATCCTGTTTTACCTAATACCATCGTGAGCTAGAAGATATTTTCAGCCTGGAAATCCATATATAAACAACATAGAGATATTATCCAAAATTTATAAAGCGCCTTGGGAAATGCCACCAGAAGATATAATTGGCCTGAAAATCATAACCAGAATATATAAACGGCATGAAGAGCCATACTAGAAGATATAAACGGTATGAAGAGTCGTAACCAGGATATATAAATGGCCTGGAAACCAAATCTAGAGTATATAAATGGCCTGGAAGTCGTGGCCAAAGAGATATAGCGGTCTGAAAGTAATATATGTAATACATAGAATGCCTGTGTAACCTGTATATATATGTAACCAGAAGATATAACGGCCTAGAAGTCGTATCCAGAATATATAAAGGGCCTGGAAGTTGTAACCAGAAGATATAAACGACCTGAAAGCCGTATCAAGAAGATATAAAACGCCTGAAACGCTGTAGCCAATAGATATAACGGCCTGGAAGCCGTATCCAGAATATATAAAGGGTCTGGAAGCTGTAACCAGAAGATATAAACATCCTGAAAGTCGTATCAAGAATATATAAAATGCCTGAAAAGTTGTAGCCAAAATATATAATGGCTTGGAAGCCGTATCAGGAAGACATAAAACGCCTAGAAAGTTGTATCCAAGAGATATAACGGCCTGGAAGCCGTATCAAGAAGATATAAAACGCCTGAAAAGCTGTATCCAAAAGATATAACGGCCTGGAAGCCATATCAAGAAGATATAAAACGCCTCGAAAGCTGTATCCAAAAGATATAAAAGTCGGGAAGCTGTATCAAGAAGATATAAAACGCCTGGAAAGCTGTATCCAAAAGATATAACGGCCTGGAAGCTGTATCAAGAAGATATAAAGCGTCTGGAAAGCTGTATCCAAAAGATATAACGGTCTGAAATCCGTATCCAAAATATATAAAGCGTCTGGAAGCTGTAACCAGAGGATATAACGACTTGGAAATCATATCCAGAGTATATAAAACGTCTGGAAGCGGTAACTGGAGGATATAACGGCATGGAGGGCCTAACCAGAAGATCTAAACGTCTTGAAGGGCGTTCTTAAAAGATGTAAACTGCTTTGAGGGCCTGTCCAGATGATGTGAATGGCTTGGAAGGCATGAACAGATGATGTAAACGGCCTGGAGGGCCTATCCAGATGATGTAGACGACCTAGAGGGTGTAACCAGCTTATGTAAATGACCTGGAGGGGTGTAATCAAAAGATCTAAACATCTTGAAGGGCCTTCCTAGAAGATGCAAACGGTCTGGAGGGCCTGACCAGATGATGCAAACGGCCTGGAGGGCCTGAATAGATGATGTAAACGGCCTGGAGGGCCTATCCAGATGATGTATAACCATAGAAGTTGGGTTTAAGTAGTGAAGGAAACCGTTGAAGGTTGCTTAACTGTCTGGGGAATACCGATGATAGCTTAAAGTTGTTTAATCTTAAGTCTTTGGTTGAGTCGTCCGAAGCAAAATGCTTTACGACGTCTCAAAGAACGAGACCCCTACTGGGGCAATCCTAGTTGGTCATGGACATAGGTTTCCTTTCATATTACCAAATGAATGGTTATTTTTATGCTCTAATGTCGGCAGCGCTGTTGATTATCCTTGAGAGGAGCTAATATGTTCACTTAGTGTGAATATGAATGTGATTCCAGGAGAATAATTCAAGCCTGTGGTTTCAGGTGATAACTCCACCTTAGGTTCTCAACATGCGGGATTAATTAGTACTCTGTTTGGGTGCCTAGAAAATGTTTCCCATAATGGTGTCCATTAGTTCAGGCGTCTCCCGGCTCAAGTACTTGAATCCGCATGTATGATTCCAGGTGAATAGCTCAAACCTGTGGTTTCAGGCGATAACTCTGCCTTAGGTTTCAGGCGATAACTCAGCCTTATGTTTTAGGCGATAACTCAGCCTTAGGTTTCAGGCGATAACTCAACCTGCGGGATTAATAATACTCTGTTTGTGCGCCTAGGAAATGTTTCCCATATCGGTGTCCATTGGCATCTCATGGCTCAAGTACTTGAATCCACATGTTTATTCGTATATACGGTATTTAGAGTTGACACACAGTGAACCCATATATGAGATTTATAACTCATAGATCTACATACGTGTACTTGTGACGAAGAGCATGAATTGTAGACAATATGTCTTCAAGCCTTTTGGCGACACGTTGTTCTTGGTTCGCATCGTAAACATTGAAATGCAAACCATGTAGCACCTGGGGGGTAGCGCCCATGCCATCTTGAAGTGTGCGATTGATAATATATCATGGTTGCCCCTCAGTTAAATACTACTAATTTTATTAGTAGTATTAAACTCAAATAACAAGACACGAGTCAACATTATTTAGAACAATAATGTAATAAACGATGGTAAGAATTTGGAAGCGCCTGGAGGTGGTGCCTGGACTTGAAGTCAAAAAGCGTCTGGACTTAGAGTCTGTAGGGCCTAGAAGTAGCGCCTGGACATGAAGTCAGAAAGCGTCTGGACTTAGAGTCTGTAGCGCCTAGAGGTAGCGCCTGGACATGAAGTCAGAAAGCGCATGGACTTAGAGTCTGTAGCGCCTGGAGGTATCGCTTAGACAGGAAGTCAGAGAGCGCCTGAACTTAGAGTCTGTAGCGCTTGGAGGTAGCGCTTAGATATGAAGTCAGAAAGCACCTAGAGGCAGCGCCTAGAAGCAGCTGGAGGTAGTGCCTAGACATTAAGTCAGAAAGCGCCTGGAGACAGCGCCTAGAAGCAGCTGGAGGTAGTGCCTAGACATGAAGTCAGAAAGCGCCTGGAGGCATCTGAACTTAAAGTCTGAAAGCGCCTAGAGGCGGCGTCTAGAATAGCTGGAGGTGGCGCCTAGACATTAAGTCAGAAAGCGCCTGGAGATAGCGCCTAGAAGCAGCTGGAGGTAGCGCCTAGACATGAAGTCAGAAAGCGCCTGGAGGCATCTGAACTTAAAGATTTGAAAGCGCCTAGAGGTGGCGTCTAGAACAGCTGGAGGTGGCGTCTGGACACTAGGTCAGAAAGCGCCTGGAGACAGCGCCTAGAAGCAGCTGGAGGTAGCGCCTAGACATGAAGTCAGAAAGCGCCTGGAGGCATCTGAACTTAAAGTCTGAAAGCGCCTAGAGGTGGCGTCTAGAACAGCTGGAGGTGGCGTCTAGACACTAGGTCAGAAAGTTACGCAAAAGCTTTAAGAAAAGCCACCAAAAAGCTATGAAAGGCAGTGGAAAAGCCACCAAAAATCTTGTCAAAAAGGTGCCCAAAAAGTTGCCAAAAAGCGTCTGGACGAACCAAGCGGCTGCTGGCACCTGGCACCAGCCAAGAAATTTCCCATTTTATTTCTTTTTCTTTTTTGTCTAGCTTTTGCCTTTATCCGCTTGTTGTCAAGAAGTTATTGTCACGAAGATAGACACAAATTTTATCTAATGTGAAATGACGGTGTGGCCTGGACTATTGGCCTGGAGGTAGAGTCCAGGTGCAAGTATTAACAATGGCCTGGATATATATACGACATAAATATAAAGTGATTTTTGGCCCATTTCTGCTTAACAGGTCACCTGCATCCAGGCGCTAGCGGTAAGCAAACCGCCTGGATCCAGGCGCTAGCAGTAGGCAAACCGCCTGGGTATATAACGAATCATTATTGCATAGTAATGTTAATGAATATGACTACGTAATGATGTAGATTTGAGAGATAGAACCTGGAAACCCAAAAGATGAGTTCGTAAAACGACGAATCTTTTTGTTTCAGGTCCCACGGATGGCGCCAATTGTTCGTACCTTTTTCCCTCGGGTCGGTTCAGACGTGAGATGTAGCCGTTCTTTGTCTAACCCGAGCTTGGAACAAGGCTGAAACATGTAGAATCCCGTTAGAAGTGGGCCCAGGGCGTGAGTCCCGGGAGCCACCTCCGACGGTCAAGTCAGAATATGACCGGTGATGTAATATATCACAATAAATGTGTGTGTGTGTGTGTGTATGTGTGTAACAATATATGTTATGAGAGAATAAATAGAAAGAGAGATCCACATGAGGGAAGATAAGTTCCCGTCAGGTGGATGATAACCTTCTGGAAGAACCGCCTGGAACTTATGGTGGTGTAGTCCAAGTGCTGCTGTTAATGATACAAGGCATGTTGAGGAAGGATGACCTCCTGGAAAAACCGTCTGGAACTGATGGTATCTGCTGTTGATGAAGCCAGGTGCGTGGATAGAAGGAAACCCCCTGGAAAAACCGCCTGGAACTGATGGTGGGTTTTCCAGGTGCAGCAGTCACCAAGTGGAGTGTGAGAGAAGTTAATGGAGCAGTCTTTTAGAGACAAAAGAAGCACCGTCCAAAAAGTCCATCCTCTCATAAAAGAGATGAGTGTTTATAGCCATAGGCACCAAGAAATGGGCTTTCGGGTTTCAAGAAGATGGTTGGGCCAAGAGAAGCCCAAAGGTTAATAAATCGGTCACACAATTATTAATGAATGGGTTATACAATCAGTTTCGTTTTACAATTTTGAAAAACCGATTTTTCTGTTTGATTTTGGTTTTGGTTTTAATAAAAATTAAAAGAAACCTAAAATACTTGAACCAAACCGTTATACATATTTATATATGATTATTCTATATATTTCTTATGCAGAATACATATCTTTATTAATTTAATTTCATAATATATATAATTAACATAGCTTATAATTAATATTTAATAATGGTATATTTATTATATATATAATATAACTAACGTAACTTATCTTTACTATTTTCGGTAAATTACAACTTTCGTCGTGTGCTTATATAAAAATTATAGTTACCGTCCTTTTCACGATATAATTACAATTACAGTACTTATAGTTGATGTTTTGTCATACCTTTGATCTTTTTCTTCATTTTTTTTTAAATGACGATTTTACCTTTTCACTTTATTTTATTATTGGTCTCCTAATCAAAATATTTCTTTTTATATTACATTCCTGTTAATGATTTATTATTCTTTAATTTTATTTAATTTATCGTCTTATTATTATTAAATTTAATTGAATTAATAAATTATTTAATATGTTTTATTTTCATTATTTATTTTACATTATTATTACTAGTATATGTATAGACAAAATTTAATTTATTGTATTGTTAATTATTGTTGCTGCTGCTGTTGTTGTTGTTGTGTTGTTGTTTTTTATATATAAAATTTAAATATATATTAAACTATTTATATATTTAGTTTTAAAAAAGTATTTATTTATTTTATTACTTCATTTATAAAGTTTTCAATTATTGATACATTTAATTTATTTATCTTTTGTCTTTACTTTATATAAATACTTATAAATTTGGTCAATTTTTTGTCCAAATTTTTACATATATGCATTAATTTATGTATTTTAATTTTAATTTTTTCTATTAGTATAAACATTATATGTTCAATGTAATATTACCTTAACAAAATATATTATTTAACGTGAATGCACTCTAATTTATTTATTTCATAGAGTTAATATTCAAATAAATTACAAATGTTCAATGTATTAAGGGTTAAAGCTGTAAATGCAACATACTTTTTTCATTTTACCTACATGACTAATTAACCTTTTTATTTGACCGGATGGTACTTGTACACCAAATAACTTGTCGATATGGTACGTGTAACCAGTAACTATGCTCATATGACAGGTTTTGTTGATTCAAATGACAACGTGACACATTTCTAATAACATGATGCTTACGCGGATTTACGTGGATTTTGATCCATATAAATTTTTTAGGAAATCCAGAAAAGAATATAGATCCTTTTAATACTTCTAAAACACATATATAAGATCTTTACCGGTGGAACCAGTAACCGGTAATCAAAAGTATCATCTCAACAATAAATTTGAAGTACAAGTACCAATTGGATGAAAAAATAACTAGATTAGTCATTTGAGTAATTTCAGTAAAGTAATATACATTTGTACGACTTTAGCCCATGTATTAATCCATTAGCATAACAAAAACTACATACAAAGTTATAACAAAATTTAACAAATTAATTTAATTTATATGTAATATGTCAAGTTTATATATTTTCTTAAGTTTAATTATCTTTAGACATATGCAATTTATATACATATAAAATGTTTAGCACAAATAAAATTATATATTTCATTATATATATATATATATATATATATATATATATATATATATATATATATATATATATATATATATATATATATATATATATATATATATATATATATATATATATATAGGGAGAGGATCCATTGTGAACAAATTATTCATTGTGAACGTTGTGAACCAATAAATTAATGACACGTCAACATCTAAAATCAATAATTAAAAGGGATTTAAAAACAAAATAAAGGGCAAATTGGTAAACCAAAAATTGAAATGCCGTGTATTCATCCCTAAAATATAGGAAACAACAAGCAAGTCCTAAAATAAAGGAAATTGAATTTGAAATGGTCTAGTGAAACCATTTAAAATATCCATTTATTGTTCGGTTGCCATTCAAATAGTTGCTTAATTAAATCCTTTGAAACCGAAACAACTTTTGAATCCGATTAATGTCATTTCACAAATAATCTTTTGAATCCCATGAATGTTGAAGCATCTTTTGGATTTGATGTTACATCATGAAGACATGAACCCATTGAAACCGAAGCATCTTTTGAATCCAATGTTACGTCGTGAAACCTTTGAAACCGAAGCATCTATTGAATCTTATGAATGTTAGTTCGCAATGTATCTTTTGAATCCGATGAATGACAGTCGCAATGTATTTTTTTAATCCGAATAATGTCGAAGCATCTCCTGAATCCAATGTTACCTCGTGAAACCTTTGAAACCGGAGCATCTATTGAATCTTATGAATGTCATTCCGTAATGTGTTTAGTTTATTAACTCTAACTTTTTTTATGTAATTTCTAAAAATTCAAAATTCATTGCATAAATAAAAAACTTTTTTAAGTAAGAACAAATGTCCTTATATTTAATACAAAAGTTGATTACAAATCCTTAAAAAAAAAAAAAATCATTTTATGTTTCGCAAAATTGGTATTATCATGTAAAATATATTTTTGTGAATACAAAGCAACAAAATAATATATTATATCATATGCATGATGTTTGGTAATTGTAAAAATGGGTCAATTGCCATTTTTTCGGGAATCTAGTTACGAAATATAAAAAAACAATAACAGTAAGCATTTGTTTTTGTTAATTACTCCATTACCCTTAACTGTAGATTTGTAGATAATTATCAGTTAATTAAGATTATGCTGATTTGTCACAATATAATTGGTTCACATTGTTCACAACCTACATCTTGTTCACAAAAGATCCCTAGTCTATATATATATCATAGTTCATAGTTAGGTGTGCACAATTACTTGTTCACATTTCACGATTATTACAATAAAGTCACGAGATTCATTGTTCATGTTCACACATTCATGGAAGAATTCACAGTTACAATTATATATTCACAGTTTAGTAGCTATCAAAATAATCAATCATAAATGATAGTGGTGAATTAACACACCTTAACAGTGAATGATATTGGTGAATGGACAGGCCATAAATTGATTTTAGTTGTGATGTAGTCATAAAACATAGCCAGACGAAAGGATCTCATGCTGTGAATGACAAAAAGTGTATGATAAAAATCATAAGGGAGAATTTCATATATGTCCCTCTAAAACTGCAAAATATCATATATACCCAAGCCAAAAAAAGAATTTCATATATATCCTTCTAAAACTTCATAATATCATATTTACCCAATTTAAAACATTAATATCATATATACCCTTTCAAACTTTTAAATATATCAAATATATCCAAATTATTTATTTATTCTTTTTTATTACTTTAAAACTCATAATAAATATTCATGAATAAAGAAATGACCAATCTACCCTTTTTATTCCTTAAACTTCATAATATCATATTTATCCAATTGAAAACTTTAATATCATATATACCCTTTTAAACTTTTAAATATATCAAATATATCCAAATTATATATTTATGATCTTTTTATTACTTTAAGATATCAAATCTTTTATTTCTTGACGGAATTCGTTGATTCAAATTTCAATTTGTTCGTTAAGTCGAAGCCACAAGAATTGAAGACTTAATCAAGTTAATTAACTTTTAAATCCCTTGATTTTACATGTCCAGGTGCTCGTGGTAGGCTTCTACTTGACGAACAAATGAAATTTGAATCGTCGAATTCCTTCAAGAAATAAAAGATTTGATATCTTAAAGTAACAAAAGATCATAAATATATAATTTGGATATATTTGATATATTTAAACGTTTAAAAGGGTATATATGATATTAAAGTTTTCAATTGGGTAAATACGATATTATGAAGTTTAAGAAATAAAAAGGGTAGATTGGTCTTTTCTTTATTAATGAATATTTATTATGAGTTTTAAAGTAATAAAAAAGAATAAATAAATAATTTGGATATATTTGATATATTTAAAAGTTTGAAAGGGTATATATGATATTAATGTTTTAAATTGGGTAAATATGATATTATGAAGTTTTAGAAGGATATATATGAAATTCTTTTTTTGGCTTGGGTATATATGATATTTTGCAGTTTTAGAGGGACATATATGAAATTCTCCCATAAAACTTTACCATTATCTTCTTCTATATCGACCAACTCATTATCACTGTCAAGGTCGGCAAATGAGGACTTTCCAAGCTAAGATGACTTGGAGACACTCACGAAAGGATCTGCTTATTGGAGTCGGTAGTGCAAAAAAAAACCCATTGGAATCAATAGAAACGTAAAACAGAAATATGAAACGAAACATGATACAACCTTTTCGAGCTGGTTAGACTCCAAGAAGATATGAAGTAAGAGGAGAGATGGGACAATTTTCTACTTATTTTATTCCATATTCCACTTAACATACTTATACTAAAAATGTCAAACAATAAGGAAACATGATACTGACTACTAGACTCACTAAACTAGAATAAAGGAAAATATGGAGAAATGCATGCATGCATGAGAAATTGCCTAACACTCTGCTAAAAAAACTAGGAAATGTGAAACTACTTCTTCAACTCTCAACGGCTATCTTTGACTGAGCCTTTCTTCATAATCCAGCTAACGTGGGAGAGATATTTTCTTAATTGCGATAAGGGGCTGGCAACACCCGAGTGCGTTTGGGCCTTGCGCCTTGGGCTAATGCTTCAATGTTGGGCTGTTCTATTGGGTCTATGTTGCTATCAATACCCGCCCGTTGGGCTTCGACCTTGTCCTCAAGGTCGGCATTGGCGGTGGTGCTGAAACTCGGAAAAAGCTTCTGAAATTCGTCGACGTCTTCCCAAGTGGCTTCACTAGAATCATAACCTTGCCAAGCGACGAGTACCTGATGGTAGTTATGGTGATCAATGGAGATAGTGAACCGACGGCCCAATAAATATTGTCGCCACTTGCGGACCGCCTCCGTAATTGCGTATAACTCTCGGTTGTAAGCGGAAGTCGATTGCATACACGATCCCATTTTTTTACTAAAGAAAGCAATGGGATGATCGGATTAGGAGAGCCCAACACCAAGCCCTGCGCCTGATGCTTCAGTAGTAAGAATAAAGGGTTTAGAGACTTCAGGTAGGGCCAAAGTGGAAAGTGAGGACATGGCTTCTTTAAGTGCATGGAAAGCAGCAGTAGCATTTTCATTCCATGCAAATGTTTTTCCCTGTAGCAAATTGGTGAGTGGAGAAGCAATGGAAGCATAAGGACGGACAAAATGATGGTAATATCCGGTGAGGCCTAAGAACCCACGGAGCTTGGAAATGGTTGTTGGTTGGGGCCATTCACGGATCACGTCAATCTTGTCGTTGTCTACGGAAACGCCAGCACCGGAAATGACGTGACCCAAATAGTGAACTTGTTCCTCAACAAACACACATTTAGAACGTTTTGCGAAATATTGATGACGGGAAAGGATGTCGAATACGGTTCGTAAATGTTGGAGGTGTAAGTCTCGCGTGGCGCTATAGTCGAGAATGTCATCGAAAAAACGAGTACAAATCGTCAAAGGCAGTCACGGAACAAGTCATTCATGGCGATTGTGAGGTGGATGGTGCATGTGATAACCCGAATGGCATCACGAGGAATTCGTAGTGCCCGTCAATGGTGCGGAAAGCAGTTTTATGGGTATCATCCATAGCGACACGGATTTGGTGATACTCGGATCGCAAGTCGATTTTAGATAAGAAAAAGGAGCCGTGTAACTCATCCAAAAGTTCGTCAACCGTCGTAATTGATCCGTGACCACATTCAGGGCGCGATAGTCGATGCAAAGCACCACAAGCCATCTTTTTTGCGAACAAGTAAGACCGGCGAAGAATACGTGCTCGTGCTAAGTTTGATAACTTCGTCCTGTAACATCTCCTTGATTAATTCTGTCATAATGCTTTTCTGAAAATGAGGGTAGCAGTAGGGCCGGACATTGATCGGTGTGGTATTGGGCAAGAGGTTGATGTGGTGGTCGTGGTGGCGGAACGGTGGGAGGTGTGTGGGTTTAAATAAGATGGATTGGTAATGGTGCAATAAGGCAGCCACGACAGGGGCAATAATGCAGGGAGGAGTGTCGGGTACCGGGTCAAAGAAAACCGCAAAGTATTCGGCTACCGATTGTTTCTGCAGGAGGTGACAGATGCCATTGATGTTAATGGGGCTTGCAAGGGGTTCGCCAGTGAGGGTGACCGTGGTCCCTTGAGAGGTAAAGGTCAGTTGTGGTATGGAAAAGTCCGCCGTTATGGGACCGAGGGTACTCAACCACAACATGCCGAGGACAACATCAGCTCCGGCGATGGGAAGGATGAAAGGTGAGATGGTGATACAGGTGTTGGATATGCGTAGCTCTAAGTCAGGCACTTGACCGGTGCAATGGATAAAGTAACTGTTGCCCATCATTACCTGAAACGATGGGGTGGGATCCGTTGGTAATTGTAGGAAGGAGGTGACACGACGCTGGATAATGGTGTGGGTGCGGCCACAGTCAACAAGGACGGTGACAGGATGTCCTGCGATATAGCCCATAACCCGTAAGGAATGAGGGGAGGATGAGCCATGTAAGGCCGCTGGTGACAAAGCCAAGAAGTAAGTGGGATCGGTATGGTTGAGATCTTCGAGTTCGGGTTGAAGGGAGATAGATGTGTCGGGTTGTGAAGAGTTTTCGATGTCGATGGTGGATGGAAGAGGTTCGATGGGATCAAGTAACAAGAATTGTGGCGGGTTGCAAAGGTGACCTGGGTGGAACTTTTCTGGGTAGCGAAAACACAGCCCTTGACTGCGACAGGATTGGACTTCGGTTGGGGTGAGGCGTCGCACGGGGAGGGGTGTTTGTGTTTTGGTGGGTGTCGGTAAGAGGGGCGCGGTGGTGTCGGAGTTAGACGAAGCGACTGGTGTGGGAGGTTTAGGGAAATAGGGTGGGTTACGCGAGTAGGTCGTAACTGTTGTGCGGGTGGTGGCGAGCTTATCCTCGATGAGTTTGGCAAGACCATAAGTCTGATGGAGAGTGGTGGGTTGGTGAATAGCAAGCTCACACTGAATCTTGGGTCTTAGCCCAGAGATGAAACAGTTAAGAAGAGCGGAGTGGGGAAGGTCAACCACACAATTACTGATGCGCTCAAATTCAGCTTGGAAGGTGGCGACGCTACCGGTTTGTTTGAGTTTGAATAAGGTGACTTGATGATTTGTGAAGGAAGAAGGGCCGAACCGGAGTTCCAATGGCCGGGTGAACTGTGACCAATTGCCAAGAAGGTGGTTGTTATGCAAGTATTTAAACCAACTCAATGCTTCACCTTGAAAATGGAAAGAGGAAAGAGTGACACGCTGGTCAGAGGGAATGTCATAAAATGAGAAGTATTGGTCTGTCTAGAACAACCAATCAAGGGGAGTTGTGCCATCGAAAGTGGGGAGATGAATCTTGCGTGATTTGTGGTGGAGTTGTTAGGTGGAGGAGGAAGTGGCGGAGGGCTTTTGGGAGCGTCATTGGATTCGATTTTTGTTAGGGCGGTGACTAGGTTGGCGGTGGTAGTAGTCTGGGTGGCGAGTTGCTGGGAAACAATTTCGAGCTGGGCATTGGTGGTGGCTGACACGGTGATCAGCTTAGCCATGTTCTCGGTAAGGGTGGCGAGGGATTCCTCGAGGGAGGGAACGGACTAGCGGGGAGGCATTGTCTTCTCTCAACGAGAGCACCAAATGATACACCCTTTTCGAGTAGATTAGACTCCAAGAAGATATGAAGTAAGAGGAGAGATGAGACAATTTCTACTTATTTTATTCCATATTCCACTTAACATACTTATACTAAAAATGCCAAACAATAAGGAAACATGATACTGACTACTAGACCCACTAAACTAGAATAAAGGAAAATATGGAGAAATGCATGCATGCATGAGAAATTTCCTAAGACTCTGCTAAAAACTAGGAAACGTGAAACTACTTCTTCAACTCTCAACGGCTATCTTTGACTGAGCCTTTCTTCATAATCTAGCAAACGTGGGAGAGATATTTTCTTAATTGCGATAAAGGGCTGGCAACACCCGAGTGCGTTTGGGCCTTGCGCATTGGGCTAGTGCTTCAATGTTGGGATGCTCTATTGGGTCTTTGTTGCTATCAAAACATGAATGTCTCTGAACGATAACATGGACTGGAAAAAGAATGTCAACATTAAAAAAAAAACATGACCACTTACCTTTATCTTCTTTGTTTTGTTGTCCATCTTTGATTCCTTCATTTCTTCGAGATGCAGTTGTTATGAAACAAAATTCCTAAATCGATTAGCTTAAAGTGTTGTGACACCTGAATTGATGAAGAATCAACTATGGCAAAATCGACCTTGGCGAGATGAAAAAAACGTGACCGCTAATATTTATCTTCATTGTTTTTGTAATCCATCTTTGATTCCTTCATTTTTCCAGATGCAATTGTTATGAAAGAAAAATCCCAAATCGATTAAGATAAAGTGTGGTGAAATCAAAGCTGATGAAGAATCGGCTATGGAGAAATTGTCTATGGCGAAATCTAAACTTTATCCTACTAAAACTTTAGGTTTCAATTTCTTCTAGATGATGACATTCACACTCCTCTCACCTGTAGGCGTGGGCAAAAAACCCGAACCCGAAACCGAACCCGAAAAAAAACCTGAAGGGTTTGACCAAAACCGGTTAGGGTTTTCCAATACCCGGCGGGTTGTAACCGGTTTACCCTTCTAGCCGTTGAAGCCGAGTCGGGTCGGGTTGAGAAAACCGGTTTGAACCCGGTATGGCTATATAGCCGTTTTTTGCTCTTTTTTTTACTTTTTAAAAAATAATCGGACGTATACAACACAAAGCAAGTCTCGAAGGTGAACTAGAATATGAACAAGATATGCATGATATCGAGGTGGAAGAAGGTTTTACAATCTCACTTTCCGATGAAGAAATTGCTCTTGACAAAGCTTCGCGCGAGAGCCGCGAGGCTACCTCCAAAGAAGATATCAATGACGAAGTTGGGAATATGACTTAAGTTTATGTTTATATTTCAACTTTATTTTTGATGTTTTTAGTTAATAAAATTTGATGTTTTTTTAGTATGTTTACGTTTCAATAGAAATTATATTTTGATTACGAAGTTTTTAGTAGTTAATATTAAAAAATGTAACTTTGATGTTTTTAGTTAATACAATTTGAAGTTTTTAGTAAATTTAGTTTATTTAATAAATTTTGAAGTTTTTAATTATGTTTGAAAAGTTTTTAATTTTGTTTGGATAAGTTTTTAATTATGTTTAGATAAGTTTCTAGTAAAATAAAATGTTTGAATAATTTTTTAAATATGTTTGATTAAGGTTTTAGTAAAATTAAATGTTGGAATAAGTTTTTTAGTTAAAAAAGAAGTGTTTGATGGAATTAAAAAGAAATATATAAAAAAACGGGTTCAACCCGGACCAAACCGATTGGAATAGGGTGGGGTTTTCCCACTCCCCAAATCGGGTTCAACCCGAACCGGTTTTGGTGCCAACCCGGTTTTTGACCTTTGACTTAACCCGGTTCGGTTTCCAAACCCGAACCGGTACCGGAACCCGGTCAAACCCGGTTTTGTCCACTTCTACTCACCTATAGATAAGATAGATAGTTGGAAATATTTTCCAGGCCCTGATTTTCTTAATTTTTTTATTCTTCATAATATGCCCTTACATGTTAGAATTTAGATTAGTGATTGTTTTAAGAATTTACTTTTAAATTATTTAAAGCCATTGTTAATTTGAAACTTGTGGTTAAAAAGTGGTTCATTTGGTACCCTACAGCTTTGAATGTTCCCTCTTGATCCCATATATATATATATATATATATATATATATATATATATATATATATATATATATATATATATATATATATATATATATATATGGTTGAGATCATTGCAGAACCTTAATTTAGTGCAGAACTATTAAACTAATCTAAACAATTGGATTATAATATAACACTAGGGATAATATGATAATTATGCAATTAACATTGAATTAGTAGTAGCCCACCAAGTTTGACTGCCCAATTTGACCTTTTTTTAACTCTTTTAATATCGAACGGACATGCAGTGTTGCATATATGATAGTATTAATTCGACGTTGAATATGTGGTATAAACTGTAATTCGACATTGAATGATCTCGATATATGAAAGGACCGGATATTTTGAAACTAAATTTCCACCATTCATAAGCAATATACCTCAAAAATACGGGATAATTTAAATTTTTCTAAAGTCATACTTCAATAAATAAAACAGTCACCCATAATAATAAATTACATCAACCAGAGTACGCTATATAAGTTTCTAAGTTTATATGTCAATACATCTAGGGTTTTACCCGACCCTCAAAAGGCAATACAAAGAAATGCTAGCATCTCAGTCAGCAAAGTCAACATTATCAAACTGGAGCCTTATCCTTATCTGCTCCACCTGAAATATAAGTCCCCACAACTGGGGTAAGCCGTCGCCCAGAGAGTAACAAGATTTAAAAGCATAACAGTACATATGTAAATATACATGAATAGAAGTGAAGCATGAGTTCAATAATTTCCTACGCGCCCCTCCTCCGAGCTGACGTCGCACCCCTCATCCGAGCTGGTGCTGGTTAAACCGTACAACCCCTCATCCGAGCTGGCACCGGTTTAACCAAAAACTTGGGGCTAACCGACCCGGCCTACACACAGTAGCGTCGGCGCCCAAATCCACATCGTAGAGTACAAGTATGCATACAGGGAATTCGCGCTTACACATAGGCATAGATTTCTAGTAGAAAGGTAGGATAAATATATCATGTGATCGACATAATCATGAAAATGATAAAAATATGGTAGGGTGACAAATGAAGCGAATATAACAAATATGCATAAACACATATAACTGATCATGCAGATAAATCTGTTACTCACAGTGATACCAAAATTGTGCTTCGAAGCTCGTTTAAAGATAATACGGCCAACCAGAATATCAGAATCCACTTCGCTCAACTAACGACCTGATAATAAGAGTACATTGCTTAATCACCGCTATTTTTGTTTATCTCAAACTATAATTTCTCGATTGGTCTAAAATTCCAAAGTCCGGGCTAAACGATAAATATTTATTTATGCGGCAAAAATATTTAAAACTAATTAAACTTTAAGTTTTAGGTTATTTAGCCTATAATTATAGGTCTCGAACCTATCACGGCTAAAGGGTTTAAAACTATAATATTTGTCTCTACCCTTCTATAAGGTGTACCGACTAATTGATTGCAACATAATTCCATTCTAAATCTAACCAATACTTGATAGTAATCTAGCTAAAACTTGGACTTATATTCTAAATATTAAATCTTTAATAACTAATGATCAATTATTTAATCTATAATTAATTTAAATGATAATATTTATTAATGATCCAAACCAAGGAATTTAAGTCTAAAATCAATTAATTTATTTGTAGGCCAAGATTCAACTAGAACAATTTTCATCATTTAGTAACCCGATAAGCAAGATATTTATTTAGGTCCTATCTAGCTTTCCTTTTCTCCTTTTTTTTTTTCTTCCTTTTAAATCCTTTAATAGAACCCAGACCCAACAACCTTTGTTAAATATAATACAAACACACTAATCTAAGGCCCAAACCCCATTTATTTAAAACTGTCTTTAGCTGTGAATTAGGAAAAGAAAGACAGACAAAGGCGGCCCCTCCTAGCAATTTAGTTTTGGTGGTTGTGTCGAGAGAGTGAGAGAGCAAGAGGGACACCAAAGTTGACAACCAAACAACATCTTGTTGTTGGCCCAACCACAACTGGGTTTGGGCTTAAACCATACCCAGCCCACACAAAATTCCAACACAACCCTTTTCTTGATTTCTTTTGTTTGCTACGCTTAATGAAAACAGAAAAGAGGAAAAGCAACCATAATGGAAACAGAGCCTTACGGCGAGAGAGAAAAAGGTCGGTCGGCCGTCGGCCGGCGACGGCAGCGCCGCCTGAGCTCAGGTACCCCGCAACACACACACACACACACACACAAAATCAAAGTTTTTAAACACATTTGAATTAATTTCTCTCAACTCCAAAAATCATGATTTTATTTTAATGGCACGAAAACTTAGTTTTAGCTATTGTAACTCCTTATAAATTTGTTTCTAACAACATTTTAATGTTTATTTTGAAGTTTTAAGAATTATTGGGTTGTTTAACAAAAGTTTGAGAAAACTCCATTAATGGAGGTTATGGTTTTCTTTGAATAAGATGATGAAGTGGTTACATAAATAGGTTCATTTCAGATTGGTGACTCACCAATAACTCTTATTATAAGGGTTCTAGCGTTAAAGAAACTTGCATACGGGATATGAATTTGTACCTTGAGGGTGAAGATGAAGATTTTGAGTTGATGATGAAATGGAGATTCTTTGCTTAAACCCACACTCAAGCTTCAAGAACAACTTGTGTTTTATAGATTCTGAATTGTTAAAGAAATGAAAATGGTTGAATAAAAAGAGTCAAAAGGGTGCATGGATACAAGGAGGAGAAGAAAATGCAGAGAGTTGCATGCCCAAATTTTATGATATCTCATTCTTCTAAAAAGTCAACTTTGAACCCATCATTTAAGTCCAAAAAAATACAATTTTTGGCAAGATACTTTCTTTATGATTTTCAACAAAATTTACGTTTAGTTTGGTTTTACTTTTCAAATGTCACTCCATCGATATTTGATTATTTTACGTTCTAGTTTCATATTATAAGATTTAATTTATTTTTAACAATTTAACAAAAAAAGGTAACCGTCGATTCTCGTATAAAATTATTATTATTATAATTTTTTTTTATAAAATACGGACGTTACAATCACTTTCCCGTTGGGTTGATCTCGTCCTCGAGATCATTTGGGTTTTGTGATAGTCCCGACATTTGATCATACTTCTCGATTTTAATGTTTGGCCCAAAGGCACGATTTCCCAGTCTCTATACATTGTAGAGTTCATGTCGTATTTTCTTTTATTCAATTTATGTTTGTATTAACTATGGTTTTGTTTACCCATATATGGGTCTTTTATTGCGATTGACTAGTTTAAAGTGTGTTTTCGTCTTTTCGATTGATTAAGTTTGATCATTGTTTTAATTAATTCATTTTAAATTTCTGGTTTTATAATAACTTTCCTGTTGACCAGGCCTCGTCTTTGAGATCATCGTCGTCGACTTTCCCGTTAGATTAAACTAAATCGGTATCTCAGGCATCGTTCTCGAATGGGATCTCATCATTTATATTTATCTAATGTTGTTTGAAATCAAATGAAGTTGGTTTTATGAAGATAAAAATTACGATTCTTTTCATATTTTAATAATTTTGTTTTTGTGATCATATCCGATAGCAAGTCTTTTACCTCTTCTACTTAATTTCAAATTACCCCCCTCAGATACACCTAATTGTTACAACGGAAAATTTCCTTTCAGGCCGAAATTTTCAAAAAAAAAAAAAAAAAATTAAGTTGTTCTCCTGCATCTTTTGGGTTGGTGAAAGTGCATATTCCAGTTTCAAATTTTATCTCATTATCATTTTCATGTTATTGACAAAACAAGTTCATCCCAACCCTTATATTAGCGCATAATTATGTCACTTTCACATTATGTTATGTTTTAGAATAACTAATGTAGCATCACTTTCTCGTAATTGATTTAATAGTATCACCGTATGCATTAATGCCTATATATATTTTTTTTTTAGCATGACTCAACCATATAAATTTATATTATTAGATTTTTTTTTATGATTTCATTTATCCCATTTACTTTCTTGTTCATCGATTTCACTTGCAATTATATTTTATATAAATTATTTTCATCTTCTTTTTGAACGTCATGATCTACCTACATGAACTGATTTTGTGATAATATGGTTTGTTAATTTAGAGATTCATTTAATGATTGCGCTTGCATTCATAACAAATTCTCACTTCGTGATTATTCGATTTAATAACCAAGACTCTTTTTATACAAATCTGACACATTTATGTTGAACTATTGTTGGTCCCATCAAATCCAACCAATGAGACTTTCACACAAAACCAATCATATTATATCACAATCATTAGATCACGATTTTCTTGTCTATATCAAAACAACGTTGTTTTATTTTTTTTTATTTTATAATTTCTATCAGGTGAACTATTGCATTGTTTTTTTTTTGTACTTTATTATTGTGGTTTTCACAGTCGGCTCGTATTAATTGAATCGTAGGTTTCGTATTTGTAGTAAAATTCTCGCATGAATCCTAATGCAATAGTTTAGGATGCTCAATCTGTATTCATGAGGTCATCTGATTCTTGACACCATGTATTATATATTTATTGCTTATTTCGTGCTACAATGTAATTTACCTCTTGCAATTTACAATGTATCTCTTTTGTCATCACGATCTTGTTATAATTTTATCTTACTTTTACCGTAAGGTATCTTTGTGTTATTATTGTGATCCAATATTTATATCATTCGACCGCATGGAATTTCGATCTAGATACATGAACGACAGTTCTCCTTTCTCGTTATCTAGTGACCACAACCATTATTTACACATCATTTTATGACTCCTATTAATTTCAGTCCAGTTAACCAATCTTGGGGTGTTTTAAATGTGTCTCTACGATTCATATTTGTTTTCTATTATAATCGCATGTTTCGTATAATGACTTCTTTGTTTCACACAAAACTTCTTCTTGAATTCTTATCTTATTGGTACTCATTGATTATCTATTATTTATATTTCTCGTTTTCACATGTATTTGATTTCTATTTCACTATATTTATTTTACCACGACTAAACCTATTTACCAGTTGATTACCATTATTTTAAGAATTCTCTTTGATAGTTATTTTATAATCTATTTGACACACATAATATTTGGTCAATCCATTTAATGTATAAAAATTTAGATTAATTTGGTTTAAGTTCATATATGTGTGTGTGTGTGTTTCACGTCTATCACATTATCTTATATCATTTATGGTCATGATTATTATCATTATTTTTTTGCTCGTAACTTATTTGTTGTTCACTTAAAAGGTTTCCACACTGGTTATCACATCTCTTTCCATAATTATGTTCAACTCAAATTGGTCTAAATTGCACCGTTAAGCTACCTCACACTCCTTGTCCTTGAATGTGGTCTCATACTGTTAAGTTCTTATTTATTTTATAACGTTATTTATGATGTTAACTCATTTCAGTGTAATTCCTCATTATAATTAATTAATCATATTTTCATTAAGTATCGTACGTAATATCAATAACTCATCTCGCTTTCATTTTCCCTGGATCAATATCTCACTCGTAAGACTTTTCAGGTTTCTTTAATACTTCATATATCGGTTGTTTATCAATATGTCAGTCAACTATTCATTAGTTTATGATTAGTATTCAGGTCACGATCACATAACTCACACGCCTCGAGAACTATTATTGAAATTATATAATTACTCAACCCACTTATGGTTTTATCTCCATCAAAGTATTTCTGATTCACAGGATCACAATCGTCATTCTCTTACATTGGGTTATAGTAACTAAATAATTATGATTCATAAATTTCAAGGTTTATCTCATTAGTACTGCATCAAATTATCGATACTGACTAGCGAATACTCATTATGTTAGATTTAATGACATTACTACTTATCTTGTTATATCAGCTTCTCACATTGTAACTAATGTTATGTCACTTTCCCGTTTGATTCACCATACATCTTTTTAAAATTGTCACAATGTAGATCATTCAGTGAGTTTGTCAGATTTCCTTAATTGCGCACAATACAGTAACCAAGAATGAATGAGTACTACCGTTTAAGGGCGATATCAGAATAACAAAAACAGACGCTCTGCCTGCAGGCATAAACATATAGAAAGCTCATGTAACCATACATAAGACAAGTCATTAGACTTGCACCATGTACGTAAAACAATATCACAATGAACGAGTACAAAGACGAGTCGCACACCTTGCGTGAGTATATTGAGACACGAACGCACCCTCATAACTATCTGCATGTCACACACAGTAACACCGATAGCACGATAATGCACGGTAATGAGCTCATGATAGGGAATCAAATGGATGAATACACTGATAGGGACGGAATGCAAGCAACCACGAAATAATAATAGACGACTCAAAACTTGCAAAACTGATATCGTACATGTGTGACACTTAAAGGAATCTGACAATCCTCTTTTCTTTTCTCACACCAAAATCATTTCATATCAATTCTGACCATAAAATTGTTATAATGTTTCCTTTTTTTTATTATCGATTCTTACATATATATATTGGTTATATATTCCCTTCGATTGGTAACCCATGTAAATGTTAGTCAAGCTTCTCAGTAGTTTTTTTTTTAATGCTTGGTTAGTCTGAATAGATCGTCTAGCATAGTTAATCAGTTTAAAAGCGAGTATTATGATTTATTTTCAGAAAGTATTTACATGACACCAAACTTACAATCAGTTTGTGTTTCCATTTTTTTTTTTTGTTAGGTTAAACACATACATTGCTCTAAGTATTATAACCTTTGACGCCCCACGAACATACTTTAACTTTCTCACTGATCATGATTTAACATTTATAATATTAAGTCCTGAATTCATTTATTAATACTTGTATATTTATCATCTTCGATTCAAGTTATTGTCATTTGATTCGGTAGTTTTTAAGGATATATTTATAGTTATAAACATATATATCCTATTCTATCCGTACCCAAAATCCAATGGGTTCCTACAAGGTATTATCCCGTATAGATCATAACTTATTCTAACTAGTGAACACACAATCCTACGGTTTAAGACTAAGCACCTAATGGTACCTAATTCACTTAAACCATTGCTCTGATACCATATTGAAAGGACCGGATATTTTGAAACTAAATTTCCACCATTCATAAGCAATATACCTCAAAAATACGGGATAATTTAAATTTTTCTAAAGTCATACTTCAATAAATAAAACAGTCACCCATAATAATAAATTACATCAACCAGAGTACGCTAAATAAGTTTCTAAGTTTATATGTCAATACATCTAGGGTTTTACCCGACCCTCAAAAGGCAATACAAAGAAATGCTAGCATCTCAGTCAGCAAAGTCAACATTATCAAACTGGAGCCTTATCCTTATCTGCTCCACCTGAAATATAAGTCCCCACAACTGGGGTAAGCCGTCGCCCAGAGAGTAACAAGATTTAAAAGCATAACAGTACATATGTAAATATACATGAATAGAAGTGAAGCATGAGTTCAATAATTTCCTACGCGCCCCTCATCCGAGCTGACGCCGCACCCCTCATCCGAGCTGGTGCTGGTTAAACCGTACAACCCCTCATCCGAGCTGGCGCCGGTTTAACCAAAAACTTGGGGCTAACCGACCCGGCCTACACACAGTAGCGTCGGCGCCCAAATCCACATCGTAGAGTACAAGTATGCATACAGGGAATTCGCGCTTACACATAGGCATAGATTTCTAATAGAAAGGTAGGATAAATATATCATGTGATCGACATAATCATGAAAATGATAAAAATATGGTAGGGTGACAAATGAAGCGAATATAACAAATATGCATAAACACATATAACTGATCATGCAGATAAATCTGTTACTCACAGTGATACCAAAATTGTGCTTCGAAGCTCGTTTAAAGATAATACGGCCAACCAGAATATCAGAATCCACTTCGCTCAACTAACGACCTGATAATAAGAGTACATTGCTTAATCACCGCTATTTTTGTTTATCTCAAACTATAATTTCTCGATTGGTCTAAAATTCCAAAGTCCGGGCTAAACGATAAATATTTATTTATGCGGCAAAAATATTTAAAACTAATTAAACTTTAAGTTTTAGGTTATTTAGCCTATAATTATAGGTCTCGAACCTATCACGGCTAAAGGGTTTAAAACTATAATATTTGTCTCTACCCTTCTATAAGGTGTACCGACTAATTGATTGCAACATAATTCCATTCTAAATCTAACCAATACTTGATAGTAATCTAGCTAAAACTTGGACTTATATTCTAAATATTAAATCTTTAATAACTAATGATCAATTATTTAATCTATAATTAATTTAAATGATAATATTTATTAATGATCCAAACCAAGGAATTTAAGTCTAAAATCAATTAATTTATTTGTAGGCCAAGATTCAACTAGAACAATTTTCATCATTTAGTAACCCGATAAGCAAGATATTTATTTAGGTCCTATCTAGCTTTCCTTTTCTCCTTTTTTTTTTCTTCCTTTTAAATCCTTTAATAGAACCCAGACCCAACAACCTTTGTTAAATATAATACAAACACACTAATCTAAGGCCCAAACCCCATTTATTTAAAACTGTCTTTAGCTGTGAATTAGGAAAAGAAAGACAGACAAAGGCGGCCCCTCCTAGCAATTTAGTTTTGGTGGTTGTGTCGAGAGAGTGAGAGAGCAAGAGGGACACCAAAGTTGACAACCAAACAACATCTTGTTGTTGGCCCAACCACAACTGGGTTTGGGCTTAAACCATACCCAGCCCACACAAAATTCCAACCCAACCCTTTTCTTGATTTCTTTTGTTTGCTACGCTTAATGAAAACAGAAAAGAGGAAAAGCAACCATAATGGAAACAGAGCCTTACGGCGAGAGAGAAAAAGGTCGGTCGGCCGTCGGCCGGCGACGGCAGCGCCGCCTGAGCTCAGGTACCCCGCAACACACACACACACACACACAAAATCAAAGTTTTTAAACACATTTGAATAAATTTCTCTCAACTCCAAAAATCATGATTTTATTCTAATGGCACGAAAACTTAGTTTTAGCTATTGTAACTCCTTATAAATTTGTTTCTAACAACATTTTAATGTTTATTTTGAAGTTTTAAGAATTATTGGGTTGTTTAACAAAAGTTTGAGAAAACTCCATTAATGGAGGTTATGGTTTTCTTTGAATAAGATGATGAAGTGGTTACATAAATAGGTTCATTTCAGATTGGTGACTCACCAATAACTCTTATTATAAGGGTTCTAGCGTTAAAGAAACTTGCATTAATAGTTATATGAATTTGTACCTTGAGGGTGAAGATGAAGATTTTGAGTTGATGATGAAATGGAGATTCTTTGCTTAAACCCACACTCAAGCTTCAAGAACAACTTGTGTTTTATAGATTCTGAATTGTTAAAGAAATGAAAATGGTTGAATAAAAAGAGTCAAAAGGGTGCATGGATACAAGGAGGAGAAGAAAATGCAGAGAGTTGCATGCCCAATTTTATGATATCTCATTCTTCTAAAAAGTCAACTTTGAACCCATCATTTAAGTCCAAAAAAAATACAATTTTTGGCAAGATACTTTCTTTATGATTTTCAACAAAATTTACGTTTAGTTTGGTTTTACTTTTCAAATGTCACTCCATCGATATTTGATTATTTTACGTTCTAGTTTCATATTATAAGATTTAATTTATTTTTAACAATTTAACAAAAAAAGGTAACCGTCAATTCTCGTATAAAATTATTATTATTATAATTTTTTTTTATAAAATA